>OX337244.1:105613659-106163215 GCA_946965025.1 Blera fallax | reverse complement strand
GATGAGCAAATAAGAACTAGGATCATCACCTCCAAAGGCCTGCCACCTGATACGATAAAAGAAAGGACAATCATAGAAAAAGTGTTTGGACGGGTATCGTTGTCCTTTTCACAGGTATCAGTAGCTTAGACGGCCTTTATTCGTATGTATTTGTCAAAGACAAAGTGGCAGGATGCCTGCAAGCCTTCTAAAATGAATTCTTTTAAGTGATGGAAGGAAAACTGCGGATACCCGACAGATGTCCGGGTGCATACGATTTTCTGTTTACATCAATAGAAGTCCTAACTACAGATGAAAACAAACCCAACAGTGGATTAGGGCCTGAGAAGTTTCGCTCTGAGCCTTGGTGCTCCCTCCTTTCCACATACTCTTCTCAGTAATGAACAATGAACCATTAGAGTGGGCCATAAAGCCTTCCGTGGAGCCATCAGGTGGCTG
This sequence comes from Blera fallax, assembly GCA_946965025.1. Taxonomy (NCBI): domain Eukaryota; kingdom Metazoa; phylum Arthropoda; class Insecta; order Diptera; family Syrphidae; genus Blera; species Blera fallax. Next base: position 106,162,777 of record OX337244.1, on the reverse strand, counting down.
TAAGAGTTGGTATGGTTCATCTGGAAGGTATTATCGCATGAAAGTCTGACCATCGATTGGAACTGTTTGCCCGATCCGCATGAAAGTCGCGCTGGACCGTCACAAAGGAGGTGACGAACGGATTCTATTTCCTCTTCGTCCCTGCAGCTGCTACAGTAGTCGTTGTGCGGTAATCCTAGCCGTGCTGCGTGATTACCTATCACACAGTGTCCTGTCACGACGCCAACAGCTATTCGGATATCCCTTCGACTTAGTTCTATAAGATTGGTAGATCTCTTTTTGTCGTAGACTGGCCATAATGATTTGGCTGTTGCGCATGTATCTAATTGGTACCTCAATGGCCTCGATTTCTATCTCCCTTTGCAGTACACTGAGCGGTATACTGGCCTCAGAGAGGGCCCGTGGGGAGCTCATAAGCGACCCTTCTCTAGCTAGTTCGTCCGCTTTTTTGTTACCGGAGATATCCGTTTGGCCACTGGGATGTCATCCAGTCGCTTTTTACAGAGTTTTACGAGCTTGGATCTTTTCGATGTGGACTGCAAAGCCTTAATGGCTGCTTGACTGTCGACATAGATGCTGATTATTTTTTCTGAAATATTTTCCGCAGTAGTCATGTCCGCAGCTTGTTTTATTGCAGCAACTTGAGCTTGGAAAACACTGCACCTGTCTAAACGATCGAAATGAAACCTATAAGCACTTTGTTACGGACTTCTTATCTTCGTGTCCTGGTATTTTGCAGAGTTTAACATGTGGCAACATGGATATTGAAACAGTGCTTAACGATTTTAGAGCCTATGGAGTTGGAGATATTTGCTTTCAGCGTGTACTCGAGTGTACTCCAGGGGTAAGGATGACACTAGTATCCACAGTGAAGTCATATGGATCAAGCGAAGGCGTTTTCGTAGCCAAAGCATTACGGTTAAGGGTCTCAGTCTTCTGTCAAAGCAGGATAACTTGGGTATGAAGTCTGAAGCAATCCAAAAGACGTATCTAGTTAAGGTAACTGCATGAGTCATGTCAAGTGGCCCACGCACTGTATCGTCGAAAATTTTCCGTACATTGCAGAAATAACCTCGCTACGGTCAGCTACTTTATGGATTAAGAGATGCGTGGTTATACTTTCTATGGTTGTACTTTGAAAGGTGCGCATAGTTTCTGGGACTTCCATGCATGCCTGGTGCTCGTTGACGAAGTCATGATTGGTCCAACGACCATGGTGCTTAAACAGAATATTATCTTTGGCGTCAGGTTCTTGGCTATGTCGTCTATATGAGTTCCAATTTAGACTTTTCTCAGAAGACTTGCTAACTTATTAGGATGAGCCATGGCTCATGTTTCTGTCCGAAGTGTTGTGGGCTTCTGTCTGCATTACCAGACAGTGCTTCTTTCGAGAGATAAAAGGTGGATACCAATGAGATTTAGTATTTGCTGTTCCTTCTCCAGCTATTTCCGTTTCAAAATACTGTAGATCCCTTCCATTTGGGTGAAAAAATATAACACGCACAGCACAAGTTAGGACTTGTCTCATTTGTTGGTTCATATGCTAAGTAGGCCGTGTACCCTCGGCGACTTCTTGTCAAAAGCTCATCGACTTGCATCAAGGACTTCATCAGCGGTGACCAATGGTGTAGCATTCACTATAAAGTTTCCTAAGAAGTTCAATCTCTTGACGAGGTATGACGAAAACTGAGAAAATTTTCGTCATAAAGTTCAGGATGATATCCTCAACTCGCTTCAAGTCCTCAAGGTTGTTGTGAGCTAAGATGAATTTTGTGTGCTGGGCAGGTTGATGATGTGGGGCGATAAGGACCAGCCCGTCCGACGTGCTAAGCCATGCCACCGCCCTCCTAACCTGCACCGAAGTTACATATGTACCTCCGTGGCCTCATCCTGGCTCACAATAAGGTCTGTCTATTCGCATAGTTCCAAGAGCTCCTTCGCTGTTTTCTACGATTGGCTGCCTTTAGTTTCCTCCAGCTTTACTCGGTATCCTGTCGTCTCTATGCTGATAAGGTCTTCCTGGCTGATGGTGTCTGGTGCGTAGTTCTGCTATTTTGTCATCTTCATACTCATCGCTGTAACATAAGCCACAGTAGCCTGGTTTCGAAGCTTTTTTGGGTTCATTTCGGGAATACCCAATTCCTTCCTTCCTGCCGATGCCTTCAAAGGTTTTAAAGAATCCTACGATTTTCCAAAGCCTTCTTGGAAACGATGATCTAAGAGGATCATTGGGTTGATACTCCACCGCTTTGCTTACTTTAGGCTTTGAAAGAAAGGATGTTAGTACCTTCCCTTCTGTTTTGTCGCTGAACATGTTGATCCACTTGTCCACCTAAGATTTGTACTCTCGACAGCATCGAGCTTAAGTTAAAGTTTGCGAGTAGCTATTGGTATACCTAAGGTGCCTTTATTCGGCGAGATGGGTATGGTTGTGTTCCTATTCGGCCTTACAATTCCCTGGAATGTCTCTATGCCCCGGCACCCAAAACAGGTGAATATTGAACCGCTCACCCATCTCCATAAGAGACGAACGGCGGACCTAGAGCTACTAAAGAGTTTATAGAGATCGATTCCAGGGATTTGATTGCTGTTTGGCTGTCTGAAAAGATGCGGATATCTCTATCACGTTTTTCTAAATCCAAGATAGGGCTTCTTTGATCGCCATAATTCCCGCCTGGAACACGCTTCAATGATTTGGAAGACGGAAAGAGTGCTTAAGATTAAGCCTATCAGAGAAAACACCTCCACCAACTCCGACTTTGGTCTTTGACCCGTCGATGTAGAAGTGAATTGATTCATCTTCTAAAAGTGCATCGTTCTCCCATAGTGATCTGGGGACAGATTTGGCCTAAGTTGGATCCAAAACGCTCTAAGAATTTGAGATCTCTCAATAGATTGCATATCGGCACCACAATAGGTGTCATCACTGGACACTGTCTAATAGGCAAGCATGCTACAAGGCTAGGCCTCTTCGCGAACGACTTTTGTAGAAGCTGCATGGATGAAGAAGAGGAGGAAACTATTCCTCACCTTCTTTGTTTCTGCCCAGCTCTCTCCCGTAGAAGGAAGCTTTACAATACAGGCGACCTGATGAATATTGACATCAAGAGCCTCTTAGGCTTCATAAGAAGTAGGGAGGTAGAGAGAAACTTTCTCCCATGATCCACGTGGTATTACAATGGACTTACCATTGGTCTAAGTGTGTTGGCGAATCCTAGCTGCCAGCCACTTCAACCTAACCTAACCTAACTTCCCTTCTCTGCCGGTGAGACTACCTCCAAAAATAGCGAGCTGAACTGATGCATTTTGGAACACATCGTCTAATGAGCTGTTCAAGAGCGGAAAATACTGTAAACAGCTGGCTCTTCTCCTTTATCTAGTTGTAGACGAATTTTCAAAAAAAATTAAATCGAAATGAAACTCATTATCACGGTAGGCAATAACACCCAGGTTAGTGTCTATTTTTAAGTGGTAATCGTTAAAATTTAATCGTTGCACTTAAATTTTAATAACAAATGCAAATGCTTTGCTTATCAGCATGCGTTGTCTAGTTAACAAGATCATAAAATTAATTGACGCAGTTTGTGCAAATTGGATTCATGACCTGTGGTAGGCCTTCTGTAGTACATTGCCTCCGTAGAGTACTGAATGAGGCGTAAAATATGAAGCGTAACCGCTCTGATAAGCTTTCGTTGCTCCAATGGTGTCTTTACTGTTTCGCTTCTGTCAGATGGAGGCCTTAAGATATACAAACATTCTGCAAGGCTTCGACGTAAAACTATTGCATAGGTTCACTGCTTATTGCCTTAGTTTTAGCTTCGTGAAACTAGTGAGCGTTCAGTTGTTGATTCTATACAGTTTGCATATCTCCCGGAGTGGCAAGTCCAAGAAGACGATCAGCCAATTACGTCGAGAACACAGGTTTTGCCGTTTCCTTGTTGATATTAAGAGGTTTTTTGTCAAACCTCCTTAGCCAGGATTGCATCAGTTTTAATGTGAAAAAGGTGTGAACCTTTGCTAGTGTGTTAAAGGGGTAATTCACGATAGGGATACCTGTCAAATGCCTTATTTTCTGCTTCATCTGTCAAATCATCATAAGTACTCTACTTATTACCAAATTATTCAAATTTTCTTTGAAAATCGGGCGTTGATTTGCGAAACACTTGTGGACGACTTCGTGGCGCACTTTTTATGGCGTACACGTGGTCGTCCATGTGAGTAAGCCATCTGCCGAACTGTGGATAGATTTCGTACTACATTCTCGTCGTCGTTCGTAGAAATTGCGGCTCTGTCTATCCACCATCATTAGGTTAGGTTAGGTTGCTGGGTTGATGAGTGGAGAAAAGACTCGACTCATTCCACTTAGGTCCATGTGGACCCACTGGGGATTGCTTCCAGTTCCTGTACTAAGGTTCCATCTTACCGCTCGCTGGTGATTAGGGTCTCCAACTATATCGCGACGAACTCAGACACCTTGAAAGTTCGTGTAGTGAAACGTTAGGTAGTTCTTGTATGTCCTGGAAATGTTTTCCTTAACTACCGTTTCTCAGGTGACATGTGCTTGGGCAGTGGCAGAGTGAGGTGTATCTTTGTGAGCCTCTTCGTCACCACAGCCTCTACATTGCCACCATTTTTTAGAAGGTCGTGGTCAGTGAAATCCATTTTCCGCCATTTTGTAAAAATGTGTTTGTTCTGGTTTTGTAGTAGTTTGGGCGAAGGTTGCTTGATATATCACGGATGGTAAGCGATTTTCGACAATTGTTTGCTGTCAATATGATGATACACTCAACTTACTCTCTGAGTTTACAGATTGGAGGCTTAATCCATTGAAGTGCTCATTTGTGGTTTTCTGCAGATACTTTTCTTGCAAGCTCGTGAGCTATCTCATTTCTTGCTATATCCCTGTGACCAGGGACCCAGAAGAGCCAAGAACCAAGTTCTTCGCCATAGCGCCGAACCAGCTTGGACTTGGTTTCAGTAGCACAATTTGCTTTGATGGCTGTTTGACTGTCAATGAAAATGTGATTTTACTTCGCGGCATTGCCATCACTGATACCGTACTAGCTGCCTCTGTCACTGCTAGGACCTCCGCTTGGAATAGGCTGCTTTAGTCTGGAAGTCCAGTTGAACTGTGTATGTTAAGTTTTTTGGAGAATATACCGGCGCCCGTTCCAACGTTGGATCCACAGACAATTGACGCACTTCAAGAAAGCATCCATCGAGTTATTCTCGAAACGGACCACAGTCTAGGTAGATTGAAGGGGTGGTTCCGGCGGCTCTAATGCGTTGTTTTGATGTCCATCGCTCTCGTGATCCGGTTTTCGATTGAATTTTTGTCTTTTTTCATCTTTTCGTTCCCCTTGTGCTGTGTTCCAAGAACCTTAAGCTCTTCACGACAGCACTTCACAAGCTTGGATTTCATTTCGATAGCAGAAATCGCTTTTATCGCTGCCTGACTGTCGATGAAAAGGGTGCCACCTTTCTGTGGTATTGCCTTCATTGCAGCCTCACGAGCAACTATTGTCATTGCTAGGATCTGCTCTATGATTTGGGAGGCGAACAGATTTGGATATGCTCAGCGGTTTGGAAAAGATGGTCCGACCCTACACCTACATCTATCTTTGATTAATCTGTAAAGACAGAGATGGTACGTGTGTTTGTAAGCCGACCGCTTTTCCATTCTTCTCTGCTCTAGAACGAGCTAGTGAAGGGTCTCTTGAAATCTAGGTACGGAGCTATGTAATCCGTTCAGGATCATAGAATGACCCATTGTACTCTGTCTCCAACTGTCTGACTGACTAATTCTAGGGCACTAGTAGCTGCCAAGGCTAAAACGATGATATCCAGCGGAAGCAAATTGAAGATAGCCTCCAGTCCTGCAGTGGGTGTGGTTCTCATGACACTTTTAGTGCCAATACAAGCCAATCTCTGTATCTTCGATTCTTAGACCATCTGCATCTGCGCTCTTATTCTCTGCAGTAGGCGTCCGTTTTGAGTGCGTTTGCCTTTCCGTATTAAGCATCAAATTACGGGTTTATGACAGAAGTCTAATTGGCTGACAGTTCAGTCAGTAGTCTTTTGCGATTGCGGTAGGGGAACAGCTTGACAGCTTAAGGGGAAACCTGTCAAAGCCTCTTGTTTCCTTTCAATTTTAAACCTCGAACAAATGACCCACGGTTTGTATACATGTGCAAGTATGAGCATGCTTGTAGAGCTCAACAAAAAAAAAGAGTAATGGATGGTGAAAGGGATCATAGAAATATGCGCCAGAATCCTTCTTACACGCAATCACTTCACATTTTTATTCTTTGGATTGTCGTCTACTGGAGGCACTACACATGTTTCTATGTGAACACCATTCCTACAATGTTTACATAATTTTTCGCACACACTTTAATCACCTTCGATTGCTTTACCCGTGTACACTACAAGGCCACCAGAATCACGTTAATTATTATGACCAATTAATGTTCACAACGCTGGGCTCAATCAAGTGCGTAAAATAATTACATCTCTTGTTCTGTGCTTATGTCAACGATTTTCTTTCACTTCCATTGAATTTCAGATACTTTTCCACCACCATTAACCAGAATCGCCAACAGCAAGAAAATGTCCGATACACGATACTATAACCAATTGACAAGCCAAAGAGAATTTACTGCTGGCTTAATGGAGTCCCTGAGATTACGGTGCTACTTTGTGGCAATCATTACTAATGGGATGGGTAGCAATGTAATTATTTTTTGTGAAAATTACTTTTGATTGGCAATGTAGATACACAAAAACGTCTGACAGATATCCTGTTGTCCGACATTGTATGTCCTCGAGGCTAAATTATTGACTGCGTGATGGATATACCTGTAGATACATTGTAAGACTGCAAGAAGTACGCTATATCTACATGTGTGGAACGTATTTGCAGAGAGATATGTTTTTGACAATCAGCAAGGAACAAAGAGCTTATTTCTGTGGATACGTAGCCAGTTTAATGGAAAGACGCCCGACGTATAAATTACCCTCCTCGGCTCGAAGGACCAGAAAATGGCATTCAAAAAAATAAAATAAAACGCGTTCGTCCACTATCATAAAAAAACGACTTAATGCCCCTTCGTATCGCTAGTTGGGTCACGGCCAATTTCACCAACAAGCCTTATAAAATTCCATCCAAGCACTTTAAACTGATGCAGTAACAAACGAATGAATTCAATTTTCAGCAGAAGTAGTGCCAATTGGCTTGGTTTTTTTTTTTATTTGTTTTACGTCGCCTAACCGGGTAATAAACTTAAAATTACGAGATAAATTTAAAACGAATGGTCATTTGATCTTTATTGTGCCTTCTTCGACGCCCACTTGAACACCCCACTGTGAGTGAGTAAGTGAGTACTTTTGCTCTGCGTGTTTATCCGACGACAGGACTATAAAAATGCGACCCTCCCAGCATCCATCCTTCTCTGTTTATGTTTATCTATCTCAAACCTACGATTTTTCATTTTCATCGTCAATAAAACACAGAGTGAGAGATTGAATAGAAAAAAAATTTCTTTTATTCCCCGAAGATGCCCAATCCGGGCAAAAAAAAAAAATAAAAATTACTCAAGAGGAGGAGTGTGTCTTAAGGATTTTCCATTCTCACTACCCACCTGCAAGAAGTTTTTTAACTTTCAACAGCGATAAGGCAACAAAATTAACCCACACAGTAAGTACTTCGCCGTCCGTCTGTTTCTAATCAAAAACAATTTTGAAAAGTTTAAACAACCCCCTCCCCCGCAACAGAGACACCCTTCCACTCAATTTCTGAGACTATCTCGACGACGATGTGATATTCAAATTAGATTCAGCCGCCAATAAACAACGTGAACTCGTAACAGAGATGGCGAAGGGTGCTACAGCTACCAGATGAAGTTCCCTGGAACTGGTGCTGGTGATTCAATTAAATTTTCTAATTTAAATATGCAATTTAATTTGTGAACAATAAATTTCTCGCACAGAAAAAAAAGGGGGGGAGGAACCCTTTTCCCCGCGCTATCGCGGTATCTCATAAATATGCCGGCTAATATATTCAATTTAGTTGCGATACCGCTATGGCGTTATTGTTTCGGGTTGAAAACGTCAAAACAATTGTTTAATGAATTTCGCTAGCTGGTGCCTGGTAAATTGAGTTTTATTTTGCCCTCTGGTGGTGGGATTTGGTGGAGTGTCCTGCTGTGATGATTTAATGAAAATCAATTGGCTGCACACGAATTAAAGATCGGAAATTATTTGTCACTGGCAGCAAGGATAATTTGTTTTAAATTGTGGCTGAGCTTTTGGCGAAAATTCCTTCCGTTGTGTTTTGTTGTAAATTATTCAGAGGAAAAGGATCCAAGAGAAACTTAAAGAGACTTATCAGTCAATGATGAATCCTCATAGGGTTTGTCACCCTGGGGATCATGTTTCCGTGCAGAGCGTGCTTGTATCGTGTTGCTTACCATTGAAAGGTTACTTCGTGAAAATGTGTGGGGTGGGTCTTAAAATTTCAGACTGGGTTCGAGGCTCGAATCCCGTCGATACCCGAAAAGGGGTGTACTCTCGCCCCTGCTCCGTACTTTGGTCATAGACGAACTCCTAAAACTTCTAACAAAAGCTGGACACAGGGTGCAAGGTTACCCAAATAATCCAGTCATGAACGTTGGGCCAAATTCGATGACCACCTTCGAATCAGGAAGTATGCAAAGTGGCCGTAGTCCAACACCGAGGTGGTGCAGAACTGAACCAATCATTAGTATGATGTCAAAAACGCTGCAACTTAAAACGCAGGAACAACTTCGTAACATATATCGTCTAGCCTGCGTGTATCACCGGGGCAATGAAAACGTGTCCAGCGGCAGTTATAGGACAGTGCATAGTTTCATGCCGCTACATCTGGCGGTGCAGGAAGAAGCTATGCTAAGTGCTCTCATGCTGCCTCAGATGCTGGACCTCAAAGCTGGTGACTTTACGGGTTATCTGAATATAATGGAATACATTCATAATGACCCTGTTAAAAAGATACCAGATACCATGCTCAAAAGTTTTCGATTCCCTAGGAGTTTTAAAGATGTTATAGGTGACCGACGCGATTGAAAAATGAAGGTCTCGCAACAAATCTGGTGAATGGGTCCAAACTGGAAATAGCAGCACTAGTGCTGGGTGCTGCTCCCAGATTTCAACGCATGATAGTGCTTGGAAGTCACCAGCAATATATCAAGCAGAGATCCACGCTAGTGACCTTTGTGCAGGAGAATGCCTACGGTGAAGAAGTGAGGCACTATTAGCCTTCAAATCCTATACGATGGGGTCTAAACTTGTCTGGGACTTGTATCTTGTATCCAGGAACAAGGTGATCGTATCCTGGATTTCTGGTGATGAAGGTTTCGAGGGTAACGAACGGTCTGACTACCTGGCGAGAAGAGGCGCCTGTCGTCTACTTGTTGGTCCTGAACCCTATTTTGGGGTACCACCTAAAAGTGTCCACTTAAAGATAATAGAATGGGAAATCGGCAGACACGGTGACTACTGAGCTAACCTTCAGGGCCTAAGGCAAGCGAAAAAGTTCATTAATCGCAAGCGATATAAGTCCATGACTTTACTTCTTCTCGACAAAGACGATTTAAGAACCCTAACATCCACTGTCTACTTAGACAACATTTGTATAAAATTGAATTTTCGGACACTGATGAATACCGACTCTCAGAGATGTCCGAACATATTCTTTGCGTGTGTCCAGGAGGCGAAAGGAAAAGATTACCCCACTTTGCGCGGAACTCGGTTAGTCTAACGGCTAGCACTTAAGATCTGATAGGTCGCACGGTATATCTAGAGCTTCCAGTCGAATGTGTTACATTGATTACATGGGGTTTTAAACCAGCCGTGGTGTACTGGATATACACGGCGGTGGTAAAACCCATTCTCACATATGGTTCATTAGTATGGTGTATGGTACTTGAGAAGCAATATCAGCTCTCAAACCTCACCAAAATCCAGAGGGCAGCGTGTATCGAAGTCATGGGATCAATGAGGACAACACCGACAGCGGCAATGGAAACCATGCTTAGTTTCATTCCGCTTGATCTATACTGTAGCCGTCTGGCTGCCAAAACCGCGGTAAGACTAAAAGAAGGTGGACTATGGTCATCGAGCCTCTACGGTGATGCATCCATTTTGTCTCGATGGGAGACTACCAACAGATCGACGGAAACTGATCACATGAACCCGATATTAGCTTTTGAAAGGAGATTCGCTACAAGAATTCCTGACAGAGTGTACTGGAAGAACCGTAGAAGCATGAAAAAGGAGCTGGCATTCTACACAGATGGCTCTAAGATGGACATTGGCACGGGAGCCGGAGTTTATTGTAAAGCCCTAGGAATAAATCATTCCTTTAGAATTCACGACCACTGCAGCGCCTTTCAGGCCGAAGTCACAGCCATCATACAGGCTGCTGAAATTATTCGCGAGAGTAATATCGTTGGCAAAACGATCACTGTCTATATAGACAGCCAGGCAGCCGTTAAGGCTCTGGACTCCGCGGTGATCAGGTCGAGGCTTGTTAGAATCTGCAATTCACTCCTAAACGAGATATCTAGAGGCAATGCGGTGACCCTCTGTTGGGTACCAGGGCACATAGATATCGAAGGAAATGAAAAGGCTGATGAGCTTGCCAGGAAAGGATCGGCGCTGCACTTATCGCGAGCCTTCCCTTTTGTAGTAACCCCAATCAGTTCCTTATGGAAAAAGATAGAAGATGAAGCCATCGGTCGAGCAACCAGACGCTGGATTCATCTGGAAACATGCGCAACGGCCAGGGTGCTATGGCCGGCCTTCAGCAAGAAGAGATTAACCTCTCTGGTAAAACTTAGTCGTTATAACGCACGGGTTGTTTCTGGCATAATTACTGGATACTGTGCTATCGGCGTTCCCGCAGACCGACTCGGTGTGCTACATAACGACTTTTGCAGAAGTTGCAGGGACGAAGAAGAAATTGAATCTGTTCGTCATCTGCTGTGTGATTGTGAATGAGGACTCTCGGAAGTTACTTCTTTTCGGAACTGGAGGACTTAGGAAATGTAGAGCTGACGGACCTCCTGGGATTCATATCATTATCTGGGTGGTTCACATGTTTCCAGGGTTAAAAGATTGGGCACAATGGACCGACCTGGTCTAAGTGAGCAGTGACTGACTATATGACACAAGGCACCCATCTACCTACCTACCTACATTGATTATACGGGCTGGTTCTGAAACCGCCTGGTGGAAGGCTCTTGAGTAGGCCTGCGACATCGTGAGTTGTGATTTAATATTAAAAGGCAACGTCTTGGCCGGTCTTTAACTATTTGCTTAACTGCACATTCCAGGTTAATTGACGCCCGTTTCTACCTTTTTTCGTAACCTTACTTATCGAGGTTTTACCTTCGGGTTTGATTCAAAAACTGCGGGCCGGATCTTTGATGTCCACTTCTCAATATCTTGAGAAGAACTTTTCCCTCGACGTAAAGCCTTCAATAAAGTTCACGTTTCGCGGTATAGTAGAATGCGAAGACTATGATTTATGAAGTCTCCTGATAGAGCCTTATTTTATTGCCTCCTTAATCCGAAGGAACAGTGATGAACAATGTGATTATTGTGCGCATGTGGTTATCAGATGTTATAATGGAGCAATAGAGCAAAGTCTACCCTTACTATCCAAGAGAATATACCCAGTCTAGTATATTTGGTTCAAGTCAGCGGCGTTGTGTGTCCTTCTTGGTCACAGCACAGTTTAACCCCCGTTTAACCTTAGACCCACTCTGTCCTTATACTCGAAACGCTCCGGTTAGAGTCTACTGAGTGTTGTCAATAATGTCAATATCGTTGGCGTAAGCATGTAATTGTACAGACTTTCTGAAGACTGTACCTCTGTTGTTGATTTGTGGGGGTCATTCGAATGCTGTCATAGTTGGGCATTTGGCTTGTTAACCTTTGTTCGATTGCGGACTTTTCTGCCCTCAGACCGTATTTATGAGGGCGGATTTGTAAAAGGTTTCAGGCAGTCATGCAATAATGGCAGATAAGGTCTTATACGCCATGCTTAGGAGCCTGATGGCTTTGTAAACTGGGAGACAGATTGCTGGTATTGATACCATGGTATAGTGAATACTATAACCTCTGACAGACTGCACTTCGTAGTATACGTTGACTTTTGCGTTACGTGGTATACTTTGACATTTGTGTTGCGCCTCCTCCAGCTCCTTACACATTTTTTGCAACACTCCAACATTGCGTCTTGCTCCTCGTAGCTCGCCGATAAGGAATTATGTCTTACTTCATTGTTTCCAATGCAGATAAAATTGCCCTTCCTTCATCAATTTTCTAAACATTTTTCGCTGTGATTGCTTGCTTTTGAATTGTCAAAGAAGCTATGAAGAACCACCAACAGAAAGAAAGTGGCGCTGCAAGCAATAAGATGGTGGTATACCACCAAAAATTTGCGAATCTCAATACAAGGTTCTATTCATTGTATACTAGGTTTTAACGTGGTATTGCAGTGACAGACATATGGTATAGAACGTAGTATTGCTATACCATGGTATCAATACCAACAGTCTGTCTCCCACATAATTGGCGCAGTTGACAGCAGAATGTTGGTCTTCATCGTCATTTAAAATTCCGCAGAAGTATTTTTTTCGTATGCTCAGCATCGACTGTGACTCTACAAGGATTCCTTATTCATCCCTATACGTTTCTATTGCGCCTTAATATTCTTTTTGCATTCTAGAGAATCTTCCAAACATCATTCCTGGACTAGCACTTCCTTATGTCGTCGATCGCGCAGTTCTTATGAACTTTCTTTTCCTTGGAAGAAGTCGATGGTTCTCTTGTCTGTTTTGCTCGTAAAGCTCGCGATCAGCTTTCGTCCTTCCCTGTAGAGCCGTTTTTTATGTCCCTTGTCTCGTTGCGTATTCTTGGCGGCATTTCTCTTTAATTCAAGGGTTTCTTGGTGGAGATATGGTGAAAAGCAGAGCATCAGGTACAACTTTCTTGATGACTTGTTGGTAGCGTTGCCATTTGTCCTCGAAACTTTGTGGTGACAGGATTCTATTTTTCGAAAAGAAAAGGGATATACGATCCGCAATGCTTGTGGCGGTCTGTTACGATTGTAGACTGTTGGAGTCATATTTTTCTGCAGTAGCTTTGAGTTGTATGGCGTGATGGATATCCGCATTTGCACCTCAACCGCAATATGGAAGTGAGTGATCCACTGTCAGCAAAAGTATTCACGAAGATCCGAATTTATCGTTTCGTTCTTGGCCGTTGCGAATAGGGCTCTGTCCTGCCACTTCGTGAAGAAGTTTTTGGAAAAATCTTGACCTACACTCAGAATTCTATTTGGTACGTTGATTTCGAGAAAGTAAGCTGTCAATTGGCCACGAAAATCATGCTTTTTGACACTTGTTGATTATTTCTTGGTGAGCTATGTGAGGTCACTGGATTATGCTGATAAACCAGCAACAATTGACGTCTTGCAAGTCAACACCGTTTGTGCTATTCGTGACATACGGCCGCAATCGCTCGCAAGAGTGATCCACAACTGAACGGACAGGATACATTTGGTCAAGAACAGTCCTTTGTCCGGAATCATTTTCAAATACATAATGTGTCATGAATTGATCTTCGAAAAAAGAAAGATTTTTGATCATAAAGTAACTCCTTAAACTCCTGCATCGGGCTACCTTTATTCCATTGAGTAGAACTGATTCCATGTCAGTGCGGAACAGTCCCAGCTTGGGTTTTGTGGTGAATGATGCGAACCAAGTTACAGACTTTTTTTTTGACAGATTGTCGCCAATAACCAATAAAACGTTAATGACACCCAAAACGTGGTTGAAACCGGTCGGTCTGGCTACAGGCTACTGCTAAATATAGGCCAATGAAATGTATTACTGCTCCGTTAGATATTAAACAAAATGAAAATAATATTAATGGTTCCCTCCTTGCTAATTTTTTATTTTATTTCTTTTCAGGTACGTTTTGAAACCAGCTTGACAGGCGAAGCCACTTGAATTAGTAAGCAAATTAAAACGATAAATATGTAAAAGTGTTTTAGTGTCCAATTAGGGAAAAATTGACTCATTAGGGCATGGATTCTGCAGTCAATGATCTGCTCAAAGGCTCCTATAAATGTCTTGTTTTACGATACCTTTCAAGAAAGCATCGAGGTGTCTTAAGTTGCATGCGGCAGGTTTTTGGAATTCTCCTTCAACTAATATGGGATGAAGGGTGTTCATTTGATCTGCAGTCCGTACAGTTGCTTGATGGAATCTTCTCTCCCACGGATACTAAACTGCAAAATATACGAAAGAGCTTCTTCTTGAAGAATCCAACCGAACCTTCACTAGATTTGCAATTTTTTTTAGATTTTTGAGGGTCTTAAAGCTTTAATTCGATTGGATTATTGAATTACCCATTCTAAACCGACACCTCTAGGGCGTGTCTTAGGTAAGCGAAGTTTTCTTGAAAGGGTTTCTCAATTTTGTGTCAGCAGAGGAGGTCTTCGCAATGCGCAATGTGAAGTACAAAACACTGCAGAATGACAAGGATTGTGGGACCTCTTCCACTTCCTATGCTAGTGCCTCGAGAGTAACAACAGATCTTTTCACTTACTTAACTTTTTTTTGGAGTGAACTTTTGAACTATGAGGCCTTTCTTACCGGCTCGATCCCTAGCGAGTTTTTTTTGCAGCTGCGTAAGCCAAGTTGGTTGAGGGCACCGTCCACTTGCGCACGCAATCAAAGAAGAGATGGTCTGCATCTGTGTAGTTCCTCAGGAGTGGAGTCAAAGATTTTTTGGATTGGATCAACTAGGTTGATCCGCTCTACATGCCCTAGAAAACTTAGGCGTTGAAACCAATTTTTTTTTTTTTGATTATGTTGACTTCAAGTGCACTTTAATCTATTTTTGGCAAATTCCATTCCGTCCTGCCATTCAGCAGGACTGGGGTGATGAATACTACACAATTGTCTCCTAAGTGTGTCCGAAGTAACAGCGATTGACGACTGTTATTCTTCGCGGATGTCGTTTCCAGAATTCAAACGACAAAATACAAAAATACAAATTCTTGGCGCTACAGACCGTATGTGGTCCAGGGCCTAGCTTCTCGCGACCATTCGTGTTGTGCGTGTTATATTTTTCACACAAATGGAAGGGACCTACAGTTTAGAGCCATATCCGAAAGGCAAATTGAGAAGCTTTCTCTTGACAGTTATTACTCTCGGACGTTTGTCAGACATTCGCGAGAGGTGGGACCGTGAAAAATTTGTTGGTGTTCTCTGGGATTCGAACCTCGAACCTCACGCTCAGCGATCCAACGCACTAACCACTTGAGCCACGGCGCCCACGACAGATTAGTATTATTCATTCACCACGTCGAAGTTATAGCTGTCCATCGTAATATTTTGGCCAGGACTATGGTATTGTGTCTCGGTGTTAATCCTCGTGGTTCTATCCACGTATACAACTAGACCGTTTTTAGCAGCGTCTGATTGTAAGTATGCCAGTGCTCGCTTCATTCTACTCACGAGCTCAATGTCATCTGCGAGAGCCAGCAGTTGTACTGTCTCCTAAGAGTGCTAGTGGTGTTGCCTTGGGAATTTCGCTCTATTTTTTCAGGAACCGGGTTAAAGAAGCTACATAATAGCCTGTCATCTTGTCTAAAACGTGGTATTGAAGGTTTCGGTGGTGTCTTTTCCGATTTTGGTTCATGTCATAAGCAGCCTTGAAATCGATGATCAGGTAGTGGGTATCGGTTTTAAGGTCCTGGGTCTTCTTCAGGATTTGGCTTAAAGTGAAAATTTGGCCGATCGTCGATTTTTCAGGCCTCAAAGCGCAATGGTAAGACCTAAGCCTCCTTTGCTACGATCAAGAGACACCACTGTCTATCGACGCTTGTGGAGAGGGCAACGATATTTCAGATCACTGCCCCGCCTGTGCTCCGATCAGGTAGCAGAACTTCTGTGCGGGTGAGTGTTGAGACTGAAGAGCCTTCTCGGCTTTCCTCGGCTTTCGGAAATATTTCAGTAATACTGGGTAGTATAATGGACCAGTTGTATCTGAGTACTTCAGTGGAGTGTTTCCTAACTCGGTCGGCAGATGAACCGACCTGATTTTTTATGGATTGGGCATATGATGCTAAGGCCCCAATCATCGATCATGATTTCGTGCACGCAGGTCATCTTCTATAGCCTTCAACACCTCAGCTTCTAGCGATCCGAGGGTTGTACTGCTTAGCTATCTTCTTTCTCTAACTGCTTGACAGCGGGATTTTGGCTTTTATCGCCGTTTAACAGAACTAGATTTTCCAACTTTGGTGTTCCAGTTTTCTGTTAGGAAAAGCTACCACTTCTCTTATCGTTGGTGCTACTCCATCAGGTTTTGTGGACAATTGTATCGCAATCAATTATTCGCTTAATTTTCTGTCGTGGCCTTGCATATTGTGACCGGAAGCTTAGCCTCGTTTGTTGCGACAAGGAGGTTTCAGCAAGTTATATAAAACATATGTAGATACCAACACAAAGGTACCAGCACCTGATTCCATAGCCATTTCTACAAGGGACACTCCATTCTTCTTCGTAACACCAGACCAAAATCCATCTTTAGATCACGCATAATGCAATGTGACCACGCTCTTTGGTGCCTTTTGATCTCTCCTCCAGATTGAAGACTCCTATAAAAGGGACTCTCTAGAATCACATCTTCCCCAAGGAATCTAGACATGATTCGCTCCTCTGTTGAAGCCTTCAATTGGCTTCAGTTTGGTTTCCGTAGCTCTGACTTACATCTCGGAGCATTGTTCATCATCGTTAAGGTTAGGTTAGGTTGATAGGGTGTGTGATGGATATAACTCATCACGTCCACTCGGAGACCTAAAGGTCCATTGTGAATACCCTTTTTGAATGTTGGTGGGAGGTAACCCGTGGAGGAACCTATCTCTAGCGTTTGGAACCAGTTGCTGCTTTTTAAGAAGTGTAGGATCCTGTATCTGAATTACTGCTACCTCTGCGATGCTTGCGATGAACCTCGATCCTAGAGTGCGTAGGCGTCGTTCTTGCAGGGCGGAGCAGTGGCATAGCAGATGTTGGATCGATTCCACGTCCTCCTCGTCACCGCAACTTCTGCATAAATCGTTGGACTCTGCGGTCCATTGGCTGAGCATAGCTCCAATGGCGCAGTGTCCTGTGATTACTTACCCAATCGTTACCTGATTTCATCGAATTCCATTGGCCTTTCTTGCTTCGTTACTATTGTGGCAATTGTTTCCTTTAATGTCGTTTGCCTTACATACGTTCCCACAAGTACGTTTTGGTATATTTACCAAAAGTGATCAGCTACTGGTGTCACCTCAGGGGCAGCTAACTGTCCTGTTGAAAGTTTATTGAACACTTATCCTGTTGAATAAACTTTCAACAAAAGATTGACCTGTCCCTGAAGACACCAGTAGCTGTTCATTTTCTTTTGAATCTGATGGTAGTGATTTTCGTTAATTGACCTAACCTCAGGCAACTGACAGGAGTCCCACTCAGCATGGTATGCAGTTGGGGAGTAGTTGGAGAAAGACACACGCTTAGTAGACCCTACTATTATGACTCCGAAGTGAGTTTATCCGTTCAACATGATTTCTCTTATGAACTACTTGAAATCTGCATATCCTTGCCAAATTCTCACTGTAACTCCTAACTTAGCCGTAAGCTTAACTTCCAGGAGTGAATCTCTAGTGAAAACTAGACTTAAGCCTTTCGTTTGGATCCATAATTTATAGATTCTTCTCTTCTTCTTCCTTTTGTTCGGCGGGGTTATGATCAGGATTATAGGGATCATAACCCTCCCACTAATCTGCATCCCTACTGGTCCGCCTGTGGGGTTCGCCGATTCGACCACAGAAAATATCTGCAGGCCTCCCGGTTTCGGATCACTTCGTCACTGAGGCCGATCAAATGCTGCTGTTTTTGCATTTGGGTTATCCAGGAGGGAGTTTTTTGGCCTGCCTCTCTTCCGCGCTTCTGTAGGAATGTTGATTGACATTGCCCTTTTCATAGGGTTCGTAGGACCCCTCCTTTGAACATGGCAATACCAACTAAGCCAACCGTGCTCCAATTTTTTCGAGATGGGTTCTTTGACATTAAGGCTTCCTCGGATCTTCGAACTTCTAATTCGATCAAGCTTTGTTACTCCTGCTGTCATGCGAAGCATCTTCATTTCAGCTGCCGTTAATTTGCTCTCATACTTTTTGTACATTGTCCAGCATTGTGAACTGTATGTGAGAGCCGGACGAAAAACTGCGGTGTAGAGCCTTCCTTTCAGCTTAGGGGGCATTTTTCGGTCACGGAAGATAGCAGAGTTTTCCTGCCACTTCATCCACCCTACGCTTACGCGATGATTGAAGTCGTCATCAATAGTTGCTTCGCTATTGATCATAGATCCCTGATACTTGAACTTTTCGCACTTGGGAATCACTTTTCCATTCAAATAAATGTCTGGACTAGGTCGGAGTGAATCAGAGAATGAGCAGTACAGGTACTCTGTCTTTTTTGGACTAATTCGATACCCATTTCCCTCCAAAACATCCACCTCACACATCAAGTGCTCGTTGCAGGGACGTTTGATCCTCACTTATGTTGGCTCCATCGCAGCAAAGAATAACTGATGCACTTTGCGGTCCGTCGCTTTTCCTTCAAGCAGATAATCCAAGACTGCAATAAATAACAAAGGACTTAAGACTCTTCGCTGGTGCACACCGACTTTTATTGGGAACTCTTCGTTGACTCCGGCGGGGCATCTTACTCTTGTCTTTGCGCCGTCATACATGTCCAAGATCATCTGTACGTAGGGTTCTGGAACTCTTCGGTGTCTTAGCGCCACCCATATCAGATCTCTTGGTTGTCTATCGAATGCTTTTTCAAAATCAACCAACACCAGATGCAAATCCTTTAAGGCATCACGATGTTTTTCCATTATGATCCCTATACTTTGGACTGCATCTGTGGTTGATTTACCCGCGACAAACCCGCACTGGTCATCAGATAGCCGTATTATTTGACGCAATCGGCCGTCTAATACCCGCTCAACGATCTTCATGGTGTGTGATATCAGCTTAATCGAACGGTAATTATCATAGTTTCTCGTATCACTCTTTCCTTTGTGCAAAGGAAGAAGATAACTTTCCCTCCACTGATTAGGCATTGGATCTCCTGTCATGAATTTGGAGATGAGAATCATGAGCCATCTAGACCCGATGTCTCCCATCTTTTCTTTTTTTCAAAACTCAGAGGGTAACTCGTCCGGCCCAACGGCTTTTCTCTTTTTGGAGGATTTGACCGCTTTCCTAACTTCATCGACTGTTATGTCGGGTACTTCTCCATAGTTAGGTATGGCTCTTGGAAAGTGTAGCCGGGAAAACTGTTCGTTTAAAAGTTCCTCACAATACTGTCGCCACCTCTGTAGAATTTTTTCGTCGTCCACAAGGAGTTGGCCTAGAGCATTGTTAATGAACTTCGGCGAACGAATCTCCTGAGCATTTCTTCTTCTTTGGGCGGCTATCTTGAAGATGGTTGTACCCTTGTTCAAGTTGTTTCGTCGCAGCTCGTGGATTGCCTGGTTCGTAACGGCAGGAGAAGAAGATATTACCTCCAACTCCCGATACAGGCCCTCCACACTCTTTGCTTGAATTTGGGCACACCATAATTTATAAATTGTGGTCTCGAAACATTATGCAAGATGGTCGACCCTGGATTCATGTAGAACTACGTGCGAATCGTGTCTCAAGTCTGAGGATAAGAAGCTGCATTTACTCTGCCAGTGTCCAGCTTTTGCGAGAAAGACATTTTTTTTGTAATCTGTTAAGATTACATTCGCTTCAATAAAACCTCCATCAATGCCCAGGTGTATCTATTTAAATGACCTCCACTGTATCTCCGTCCCCTGTGTGTCTGGATGGTATTCAGAGAGCGTTTCAATGATTTTATTACACACTCCTGCAGACGAAAATGAAAGCTAACTTCCTTTTGTCCTACCACCACTCCCCCACAGACTCAAACCGCCACCTCTCTCTCCCTCTGATGAAACACGGAACGAACGACAACCAGGAGAATTGTGCGTGCGTACTCGAATGTGTCATCTCTATCTGCCATAGTGGCATCCGTAGCTGGTGTGGGGGTGCCAGAGTTTGCCTTATACCCCTATTCGAGGGTGACAGACCAAAACAAATGAATATCCGATAGTTGCTCTGTCGTTGCTGTTATTTTCTTTGGTCGTATCTGTCGGTTTGTTCTTTGAAAAGGTCTGGCTTTTAAACAGGACAACACTACAGGACACGTTCACCCAACAACGTATCCTCTGTCTGTCTATCTGGATATGGTTTCTCTCCGTGTGTTGGTATCTGTATCTGACTGTGTGGACCAATAATTATTTTCACTTTTTCGGGGGAGTAAAACAAAACAAAAGAGAAACGAAAAAAATACCGTTTGCTATCTCATCTCTTTGTTGTGATTGTCATGCAAAGGGCGAGTGAGTGAGAAGTGGGCTGCCCTTCTCTCTAGACACGAATGATGTGGAAAACATCATTAGGGTTTGTGTTCCTGTTATTGTGTATCTCCTTTGGGATTATCTTTTAGATGAGCACAACAACAAAAAAACGCTTAATTATTTAATTTTTGTTTTCCTTTTGTTTGCTGTTTTCTTGTTTTTTTTTTAACGCTCCTCGTTTGTGGCTTTTTAGATAATTTATGTTGGCGGCTATTTGCTTCACATTGAGAAGGAGGATCTAAAGCGAAAAAAAGAGAAAAAATCGACCCCAATTAAAAGGAACGGGATTTTCTAAGCCTTCATGTAGGCCGAAGGATTACCTATAACAGGACATATCCCTAAAGAAAATTTAAAATAAAAACTTCTCCGCAAAATCAATGGAAACATCTGTGTGTGTGTGTGTGGTATATGGGCGTGGGTTAGAGTAGGGTTGAGAAAATGTACACACTTTTCGGCCTAATTGGAGATTTAGTACGGCATTAATGGGAGCGAATGGAGAATATCCTTGTTTAATCCTTTCACTCGGGGTGTGGGCGAAATATGTGTTCTGTGGCCAAGATAATGGAGATACAACACACAACACCGATACTTTTTCTGGGTGTTTATTGAAAGACAGATAGATTCGAGACAATGTGGTTAAAGTGGATTTAATAAAGATTGCGGCCCTGGCATGATGGTCGTTACGAATGGGAAAAGTTTTAATGGCCCATCTGGGTATTTATGGGTTTTTTTTTTGTAGTGAATAGCAACTAAATGGGTGATACGTGGTGATTATGATTCAAGTGGGTTATTGTTGACAAAAAAGGAGGACGGAGGAAAGGGGAAGAAGCTGTTAGAAATGGTTTCTAAATCTTTGCAATGCGCCTTGGGTTGGTTGTTAAGACTGTGTTTTGTGGTAGATGGGACGATCGTAATCTTGGTGACAGTTAGTGTTTTCTATGGCGTTTAGGAAGCACTCTATAGATGGGACTAAATCTAATTAAATATTTTATTGGGCTGTAAAGTGCTTCCTATTGCGTTCCTGAACGGGAGACACGTAAAAAGACGTAGTAGGGGGATGATTTTTTCTAAATTGTTTGGAGTAGAAATTCTGTAAATTTTCGGCAATAAGGGTCACTGAAAAGGTATGAAGTGTGTCCACCTAAAACATTCTGACCCAAACCCTCTGCATTCCTATTTAAAGGACATTCTCATAAGCGATGCGAAGTATTTGTGAGAATATGTGGGTAATGCTTTTACAGCGGTTATACGAGGGCTCCTACTTAAGTTTTGAGATATGGCAACACTAGTGTGAATATGTCAAATCCGACATTGTCATCGTAAATTTTGACATTTTGAATGGTAATCGTACTCAGTGTATTTTGTCATACGAGTGCTATTTGTGTTGTGTACTTTAAACATTCATCTTGGTCAAAAATTGGAATTAAATCGTGAACATTTCCGTGCGATGTTTTTTTTATGGCTTTCGACGTGGATTAAGCCAACAAAAGTGTGCCGATCAACTCGCTTCGACTTTTGGTAATAAAGCACCATCTCGAGCCATCGTGTTTCGCTGGTTTTCCGAATTCAATCGTGGTCGCACTTCGCTACAGGACGAAGTTCGTAAAGGTCGTCCAAACTCGGTTGTTGTCCCAGAAAACATCGATGCTGTGCGTGAATTGATGTTGCAAGATCGTCATGTGACATACCGCGAGATTGAGGCATGCTTGGGCATTAGTTTCACTCGCATGCGTTCAATATTGCGTGAACATTTGGCCGTCAAAGAGATTTGTTCGCATAATTTGACAATCGCTCAAAAAAGGGCTCGTGTCGATTGGTGCCAAGAAATGTTGAAAAAATTCAATCGCGGTACTTCAAAAGACGTCTATAAAATTGTGACAG
This sequence comes from Blera fallax, assembly GCA_946965025.1. Classification (NCBI taxonomy): domain Eukaryota; kingdom Metazoa; phylum Arthropoda; class Insecta; order Diptera; family Syrphidae; genus Blera; species Blera fallax. The sequence goes on along the minus strand of OX337244.1, from coordinate 106,140,325 downwards.
GCGACGAATCATGGATCTATGCATATAAACCCGAAACTAAACAACAATCGCCTGTATGGGTCTTTCAAGTCGAGCCAAATCCAACAAAATTTGTTCGCGCACGAAACAAATGGTCGCCTGTTTTTTCGGAATAATTGGACATGTTGCCATCGTGCCATTAGAGCAACGTAGAATGATCAATTTTGAATGGTACACCACCATTTGTTTGCCAGAAGTGTTAGGAAAAATAAGGGAAACCAATCGCAGAAGACGAATCATTCTCTACCAGGACAATGCAAGCTCTCACACATCGGCCCAAACAAGTGAATTTTTGAGCATTCAAAACATCGAATTGATGACCTTCCTTCCTTCCGCCGTACAGTCCTGATTTGGCACCCAATGCTTTTTTCTTATTCCCACAGGTCAGAAATAAAACGTTTTTCGACGCCAGAAGAAGCGGTTGATGCGTTTAAATCACATGTTTTGGAAGTACCTCAATCGGAGTGGAAAAAGTGCTTCAAAAATTGGTTCAAACGCATGCAAAAGTGTATTGATCTTCATGGAGAATATTTTGAAAAACAATAAAGCCATTTTCAGTGATAAATATTTATTTTTACTTGTTTATCTCGAAACTTACAAGTAGCAACCCTCGTATGTATGTACATACAACCCCCTTGTTCGAATGGTTTAAGTGACCAGATCTCCTTCGGGTTTGTCTGAAATTTTTAAAAAATTGTGTAATATCCCGCGTTTGAAACTGCCTCACATTCTCAGAGTACATGTTTGACAGTTTGTATCTTCCATGCACGCGTACTGTCGAGGGGGTGGTAATGGAGTAGAAGGAAAGACACTCGTACCTTGGCTGCTCGGAAGTTTCGGACATCCTGCATACTGGAGACATGCCTTGCGTCGATCGCAATGTGATCAATTTGATTGACGTTTCATGATCAGGAGGCCGCCATGTCCCGAGTGGATATTGAGATGAGGAAAGCATGTGCTTGCTATTGTGACGTTTCGTCAGACAGCAAAGTCAATAAGCCTAAGTCCGTTGTTAGACCTGGTGTCGTGTTACGACACGTTACCAACTGTCCTCCTTTCATTTCTTCGTCTTTTCACGGTTTTAACGTCGTGTCGAGAAGCTCGTAGAAACACTCTTTGGCGTCGTCCTTGTCCTCTGTACGCTAATTTATTTATCCTTGATGCGAATTGCCATAAGACCCTCGTTCACGTGTAGGAAGGTCAAGACTTCTTGCCTCATATAACAAATCCGCATCCGGCAGCACAGCTTCTGCTCTCTGTAGGAATCAGGGAGGAGGGCATGTATATAACCCCTAAAACAAGGATCGGTGAAACCGATGCCGCCTGGGATGCGAGCGCTGCTGTTGGCCCATTAAGGGCTCCTCCGCCACTGTCTCTTTTTCAAGACTCTGCCTCAGTCTTGAAAGTTCCTTACTGACCTGCGCTCCAAATATGTCGAAGTAAGACTCAAGTAAGACTTCCGCTAGTCTGTCTGTGGGCGTCACCTTTGTACACCAGCATACGTCCATCGTTGGCTCACTCTTAGATAGGCATCCAGCAGGCAACACGTGGAGGTGATGATGCGGTTTTCCCCACTTAGTGCTTACTGCTCTAGTGACCTTATGCCAATATCTTTCGAGTCGCAATTTACCAGTTTTTCTAAAGTTTCCCATCATTGTTACCGACGATGTCAGTTCACCCTCAAAACGCGATCCTTTACTTGCTGTCTGAAGGACATCCTCTGAAATACCTGCGTGTATACTAGTGTATACTATCCCCAAAGACGACTTACAAAAAAATCAGTCTATGGACATGAAGAATCCCGGGTTCTCACTATAATCCAGGCAACAACATCTTTGGTGTATCCATGGTCATTTTCTGAGATACCTCGAATAAAAGTTTCAAAGAAAATGTCACGAACGCCTTACTGTATCCTCGTCCTTAGTCCTATCATAAAATATTCACGCAATTTTAAAATCCTTCTAAGCCACCGAAAGAGAATCCAAAGCAACCGCATTACCACTTGAATCTACTATGTGCAAGAATTTCCATTAGGCAGCCTTTCATTAAAAATACATTCACCCACACACATACAGAGGCATATACACATCCACGCAAAGACAGGGACACACCCCAGTTAACCCAAATAGTATCGCGCACTAAATTCTTTCTTTTCCTTTCGCCAAAATAGATAATACAACCCCGGGGGGTTCACAGAAACTACAACCCCCACCGCCACCTCACCACCACCACCACCACCACCCACCGCCCTTCTTTCACTAAATCAAACAGACAAATGAGATAGGTGCACAAAAGTGCACTTAAATGTCGCAAATTCTTTTGATATCCCGCTGCACTCTCTAATGGATTCTGAAACATTCCCCAGGATCCAGGCCCGCCCACGCTCTCCACAGGAGTGTGGCTGTCGTGTATGTAAGTGGGTGGTTTGGTTATTTTTTTTTTTCTTCCTTGAACAATAGTTGAAACGTGCAGAAGAAATCTGAGATATGCATTCCGCGGGAAGAATGGACAAAAAAAAAAAAACTAGGAATCTGCTATAACAACGGTCCAGCGACAAGCAGCAGCATTCCATAGTTGCTGTCCCCAATTCCATTCCTTAGATGGCTTGAACAGCTACTAGTCTATGCATAGAAAGATCATGGAGATGATGACGACTCTGATTCAACTACTGCTGCTGGTGTCGTTGATGATGACATTCCTAGTTCATTTATCAAGGCACTGAGCAAGCGACACTTATGGCCGTACGTACATGGATACGAAGCGCGTATCTCGATGCGCTGCAACACGGCGGGACATTTAAAGAACTCGTTTTTTTTTTTTTGCGTCTGTTTCATTAGATATGGTTGGAAAGAGTTTTAAGGAAGCCCGACGAAGATCTTTATTGCCATCGGCGTGGTACGTGCACCATCGTGCTACTGAACTAATCGCCACCCGAGGTGAATGGGACAGTGGAGCCCAGTGGATGCATGTGAGGTTGGGTGCATTTTTTTTGTGGATTCATTGCGCAAATTTCAGCGGAATGTAATGATGTTTAATCGCCGCAGTTTGGAAGACATATGGCTGAGTCGTATCCTTAATTATGAGGCAAGCTAAATTCACGAAGGGACGTCGTGACCGAGAGTATCGGGTGTTGATACGTTCTCGCTTTTCATCCATTCCCATAGCAGTAGAACGGAGCAATGGTCTAGTCCGGCCATAAAATATCTTGGCTTGGCAAAGACCTCAGCTTGAGTTCCACTTGTGATGATGTTAGTATAACTTCCATGAGTTGGACTTTACCTGGATAATGGATAACCCACCGAAATGGTCAGGATCAGTGAAAGGTACTCGGATCAGCTTGAGTTCCACTTGTGATGATGTTAGTATAACTTCCATGAATTGGACTTTAACTGGATAATCGATAACCCACCGAAATGCTCAGGATCAGTGAAAGTTATTAGCAAACTGTATCTTTTGAGTTGGTCGGCTGTTTCCTTACCGATGGCGACTTGTTCCAGAAAGTGAAGCTTTGCGGGACGCAGCAAGCTGCTACACATTTTTGTTGGTACTCGGATTTAGTTCGATGTTCTACATGCCAGATTCTTCCCCTGTATCTCCCTTGCTATATCTCATATCTCTGGGCACCATGACGTAAAAAAGCCTTAATTGCTCTGCGTCTGGCCAATTGGTACTGGGTCTTGAAGTTGTACATTGTGTCGGTTTATCTCTTTAGCTTCTAGAGGCGTACACTAGGGCTATCCTTGGTTGCACTACGTGGAGATGTTGTACTAATTAGTCCTGAGCAATGCCTCATGATAACTTTAACATCAGATATCAAACTCTAAGGTAAAGGCGAATAAAAGGAAAGCCCGACGTTGGGCGCCAATTTGTTTCTAACTGCTCCGCCACGAAACAAGGTGTGGACAAAGTTGAAAGTCACGCATGCGAACACGTTTCATAAATCAAAACTATACAGCGAGCCTTTTTAAGTGACGAAACAAAGCAAGTATAGAGGTCTCCTAAAAGTGATAGATGACATCAAAGATGGTTCGTCCCAAAAATTTTACAAATAGTGGATGCCCCTTTTCAGCTGCACTGATACTACACGTCGTTCATGACCAATCAACATACATGCATCGCTAAGATTCACTTCTCACTTTTCTGTCTCGATGACTACGAAGTTTGTGTGATCCATTTACGTCTTTTCTTTTCGCCATTTTCCGCTTCAATTGACGGCTCCACTAAGATTTCCATAAACAGATTGCATATGCAAATGATACTGTATAAGCTGTCTGGAGCATTAGCACTACCTACTTCACACGCACGCTCTAGATACAAATGCATTTATATCGTGTATCTAGGGCATGCAATTTAATTTCAATAAATATTCGTATCTAATGTAATTAAAGATCTGGTATTGTAGCTACTACTCTATCGTGACATAATATCTATGCATGTCCTCGAAGGGTCTCTATATCCGGAGGATGCACGGGATTATTCAATTTGACTACAAATTATAAATGAAAATCAATCCTAGCTACGTATACCACCATCAGCAAAAGGACTGATAAAATATTCTCCTTCCTAAAATCCACCATCCAAGCACTCCCTCATGGTCGTCGTCGTCATCATCATCATCATCACTTTGAAATATTATTTCGGAAATGTTGTTGAGAATGGATTGATGGGACGTGTTGTATGTTAATCAAAATGGTATTAGAGGTTTCAGGGGCTAAGTAAGTACAATGTTTGGCTGCGGTCGGCATGGCAACCTCAGGGATTGTGTGTACTCATTATCAATTAATTGAATTCAAATTCCTTCGACTGGAAGGATCTGGTCTGATAATACAGTTTAAATGATAATGACATTGTTTGGATATAATTAAGGCTGACCCACTAAGAACTATTTCCCTTCCAAAAGCTGGAAGTACTTCGGAGCCTGTCCGTTTAAATGGAATAAATAAAGTCAATCAGTGTCTATGATCTGTCTCATATATCTGCCACCTGCAACGCCCATTGTAAGTCCTTCAAATCCGAGTCAACTTTCACTGTTTGCAATCCTACCACGCCCGTTCACATCTGAACTATGTTCGAAAAGAATCGGATTTTTCGCTTGTTTGGACAATGTTCAGGTTCTTTTTTTTTTTTCATCCCTCTCATCCTGTGCAGTTCTCATCCTTTGAAATGAGACGACTGGAAATTAATTGAGCCATTCGATATCCGGATAGACCAAAGGGAACATAGTGAATACCGCCGTGGTAGCTCATGGTAACGACGAGCAGAAACAACCCCACAGATACCCTGCAGATACAATTTCACGAGCCATAGTGGAACACTATAATTACTGCCAGAAGGGTACTCTGTTCATACACATATGTATGTATCTATGTATGATATCTGCTGCCAGAGACCCAGCGGTCCAGCACATATGTGTGCCCAGATCTAATACGAATAAATCAAAATTCGGTGCTCCCTCTCTTTAGGTGGGTTGTTTCTATAAAACGGACGCCACAAGTAAATTGTAACTTCGTGAAATTGTATCTGCCGGGTAATTTCAACCCTGCTGTACCACAGGCAGATACGAGGAACTCAAAAAAAAGGCGGAAAACAAAAACCGTTGCACAGTATGACCACAAAAGCAGAGCTTTTCGTTTGACTTCTATAGATGGGGGTGCGGGTGAAATACAAGCACGAAGCCGGATATTTATTAAAAACGCAAGCAGTGCATTTAAAAGTGGTTTCCTGTTCCTTTTTTTTGTGCGCCGTTGATTCAAAAAAAATATTGATTCCGCTGATAGCTTAGAGCCTTTAAAGTGGTGTTTAGATTAGTTGCTGCCTGTACTAGATGGAAATTTGTGGAAAGTTTTTAAATCGAATCGCTTGCTCTTTGAGCAATAAATTGCATTTTTAACGTCGAAACTGGGTTGAATGGGAACTTTTTGTCAACATGGTCCACGGAAAGGGCGGTGTAGGGTTACGAGATAGTTTGTAAGTCAAAAGAAATAAGAAATATGCTAAGGGAAGGAAGGGAAGGTTAAGGGAACCTTATGAGCAAGAAAAAAGGCATCGTCGAGGTTAGGTCTAAAAATGTGTGGAGGTTCAACCCGTCCCTTCCACTTGGGGACTCTAAAGTTTAATGTGTATCCTTTCATATTCGTTCGTGTTCATTCCTTTCAGTCGATCGAGCTAAGTTGTATCTTCGGAGAAGCTGAGGCGTTGACTGTAAAGCGGGACAGAAGCATCGTAGATGTTGAGTTTTCCTCCTGGTTCGTCGTACTATACAGGTCGTACTGTTCCAGCTGGTCTTCCAGGATAAAGTGTATTTTGTTGGGGATTAGTACTCAGTCGCACCTAATCACCTTATTTCGCTCAATGACAAGATGTCAATTTTGTACTGCATGAATTCCCGTTCAAGTTGTAGGAATCTGGATTTTTGGGGACCTTCCTTCCACTCATCGAGGAGAGTCTTTACGTTCCAGAATCTTATCGTAGTCCTCGTTCGATAATCAAGGGTCGTCAACATAGTTTCCTTCCATATCCGTGGCAGTTTTTTGCGTTTCGGAGCAAGACTTTTTTTTTAACGTTTATAGGAATCTGGGGATTATGCACCTGGTTGGTAGGAGCCCCATCTAGCATATGAAGAGCCCGTTTTCTCAATAGTCACTTGCATAACCCTTAACACTTAGCGTGTATGTCCATTACAGGGGTGGTGAGGGGAATCCCCACTATTGCTATGGAAATTCTGTTCTGTCTTCTTCCCCTTGTACCTCTTTAGTGAAGCCTGCAAAATTGTAGTGCTTTGGCGGGTGGATCAATGTCAGTGAAGAGTGGGGAAAGCGTGGTAGTCATCGGGCGGAACACTGTGCGTTCAATACAGACATTTGAGCGCCGATTTCTTGGTCTCTTTCCCGATCGCTTGGAATGGAACGGTGAGGGTTTTAAGTCACGAGACATCGTCATGTATACATACATATATATGCACGGGGTACTTTCCATACTGTCGACTTTCCTGGAACCGGAATTTATTTCAGGGATGTTCGCTTTAGCACTCTGCAACGTCTGCATGGAACAACTATCACACTATTTTCCAGGCGGATATCCTCACGATCGTTACTGGAGCGCGATATTTAAGAAAAAGGGTGAAGGGTTCAAGTTCAAGTTGCTATCACATCCTGCTCAGCAGTTATGATTGCTTCCTAAGTCGATGACGCTGACCTAGATCCCTAGACACGGTACATGGGACAGTAAAACGGCTGACGCTCTTGCCAGGAAGGGTTTAACTGCCGTCTGTGTTAGTGCACAAAGTCCTACATGCTGCTGCTTGTCGGTCCACATGGGTGAAATGACGTCTTCAGCACCGCGAATATTTCCATAGACTGAGCTCATGTTGTCCTTCGCAAAAGTTAATAGCTACACCAAAGCTTGGGCGCTGTGGCTCAATGGTTAGTGCGTTGGATTACTGAGCGGAAGGTTCGAATCTCAGAAAACACCAAAAAGTGTTTTCACGGTCCCACCTCTCGCGAATGTAATGTTGTAATGACAACCATTCTAAAACAAAGCCTTTCGGCTCTAAGATGTAGGTCTCTATCATTTGGGTGAAAAATATAACACGCACTGTCGCGAGAAGCTAGGCTCTGGGGCACGAACGGTCTTTTGTGCCAAATGTCTGTAAAACAATGGTGGGCATTTCCAAGAATTCCCTCGGACTAAGGGTTCCGATTGGCTTAATAGAACTCACCAATGGCTTCAATTCTTTCACTCAGCTTCTTAGATCGGAGTAAGAGACTTGAGTGTCTGTGAGCTGTGAAAATGGGTAGAAATTTAAATCCACCGCTCTCATTGAGACACCCTGTACCTTCCAATCACTGATCCTTAATTCGACTGAATCATTGGCGAACGTGACATCAAGAACTCACTGTCGCCCATATGAGTATACAATTTTGGTTGAGCGGGTGCACCACAAACACCTCATCAGCCAAACCAAATCAGCCGCGTAATGAAGGTCTACCCCTGCATCCATTTATCTCTGACCCACTGTACGATAATTTCGCTGAAATCATGCACTGCCACCACCAGTTTCAGACACAGAAAACCCGTTCCATTGTTGTTATGTTGCATCAGTTGTGAATCCAAATCCGAACCCGCTTTTGTTAGATCCCCATCAGGTAGCTTGCGTATATCGTATGACTCCGGGCAGTGAGTTCCTGAAACTCTAAACGAATTCCAATGACAGCAGCAGCACCACCATCCCCGCGCACAATATACACCCAAGCGAGAGTGTAACCGAAGCTGGAGACCCTGTAATGAGAGTGACAAATTCTTTTGCAATGAAAACTCGACTATGAATTGTATTCTGCTGGTGGCTATGTCTAGGCGCGCCTACAACCACCCAACCACCCACCCACCCACGGCATCTACCCTCTCGGGCGGATAAATTACTCGCCCAAGGGGCGAGAACGCTCATGATTAACTTAATGGTGCCTAATTTTGAAAGGAATTCGCAGTGCATTCAGCCGTCATTCCTTTTGTGTGTGCAATGGAGTCCGCCCTCGCGCTGCGGCGCCTCTTTGTCAATTGTACACACATACAGTGCTGGTCTTGAATTTCAAGTGCGCTCTGTTACATTGTTGGAGAAAGGATCGCGGCAACGGTATCTACTGGCGGTGAATGAGTGTACATGCAACAATACCCAGGGATTAGTATCGTTGGTTCCGTGTTTACTTTGCTTTGTCCGCCAAGACATTTATAAATCTCCATTCTAATGATCAAGTCGGAGTTGGCTATCGCCGTCGTCGTCGTCGTCGTCGTTGTTGTCGTGACTGAGGTAATGATTGTCTGCCATGGCAAAGGAGATGGAAGCCAGAAATTACTCAGATTAAATCTGGCATTTCGGGGAGTTGCATGGAAGTCTTGCACGTCGACTGGAGTTGGCTACCACTGAAAAATGTTAGAGGTTCATGGCGAGAGCTCATGAGAAATGAAACATATTTGCGCGGAGTTTCTTTGATTGGTTCAGCGAGGTGATTTGCAACTTTTTTGTATCGCTCTGGCACGTTGTATGTCATTGTGTGGGCGGTTCACATAGTTACCGTTCACTTGGTTCGAAAAGGTCATCGAGTGTTAATTTTGAAATTCGAAAAGAGGTGCAAATATGACTGCAGTTTGAGACGCAAAGTGGGGTACCGAAAGGTTATGTGCTTTGGCCGGTACTTGTAAGAGAAATTTTAACTGTGCAATCTATTTGTATAGCGAATTGGGAACAAATATCCCTTTGAGCAATCCAATCATTGAATTTCAATTCGAAAGAAATATTGCGTGGATTGTACCTAAACCTAAATATTCTTGTGGAATGATTGGAAGGAGGGATATGGGTAGTTGCGCCTAGTTGGTTGGAGAAAAAGTTTAGAGTCTACAATATCAAGGTTTCCTATGTGTGGCAGCAGTAGGTACAGAATTTACAGATGCCTGTAACTCGTAGTTTGATCTTTCTGACTGTAACCTTGCATCTCTTCAACAACACACTTCAAAAAATCTGGCTTGTGGATTGTTGAGATTACATGTTCAACTGACTGTGATACTGTCAAGACGAATTTTTCCTTCCGGAGTAGAGTGGAAGTAAGGGGAAGTGATGAAAGAATTCTACTCTACTCAATCGGAAATTCATAACTGAGTTGGGTGGCATCCAGAACATCGCCATGGGAAGGAAGTTTCGTATCTAAAATTAACGATGGCTCCACTGATCTTCAGTGAATGCGAAGAAAAATCATCCTGCAGTTTTTCCCAAATAAAATGTCCCCCCATCCTGTTGCAATGAATCCTTATGATTTATTGTCAGTGAAGGGCTAGACGTATACTAATCTTGAGTCAACTATTTTGTTGCCCATACACGTGCCATCTTTTGTAGTGATTCTGTAAACAAAAAGTATCAGCCAGAAAATGTTGTCTAAAAATTGGAAAACTGACCTCTTCCTCTCCTACATTACTCCAAACTGGGGACCAGGGCCCAACCAACGAATCGCTACAATTTGATCGATCTTTAGCTAGCTAGCTAACCTCAAATGTTGCACACCAAGTTTGTTTAAGTATCTTGGGAACTATCCTGCTGCGTTGTTCCACCGGGGTGGATTGAAGACTCTTTGGACCGTAGGTCGCGAGAAACCTGGTTTTCGTTATCCATCTTCAAAACAAAGAAAGTCGTGGTCCATCGGGGAAGGTTTGTGTCCAGCAGATGTCTATGTATACAGCTATAGACTTTACTTATCTGTGATAACCTTTACAACTAAATGCCATTATCGAAGGCTGGACTTTACGTGACTCTCGTGGCATATACATACGATTCGAGTATTGATCTCATACCACTTATTATTGAATTTGTGGATTAACCCACCGCAGTAGCTTCATACCTAACTATTCTATAGAGCATTCTATGTCTCCATGTATATACCATCGAAAAAACTATCTCAATCTATTTTGGTGCGATTTTATCACATACAGAGGGCTAAAGTCAAACCCAAGTTGATTATCTCACATCAGTTTCATGCAAGTTCCTGGAGCTCAAAACCGGGCTGCGAAGAGTGAGCCTTGACTTTTATAACGAAGCGTTTTCAGTATTTACAGATGGATGGAAAATCCAGAAATAGAGTCGGTACTTGGGGATACTCTAAAGCCCAAGATATCGATCTCCCCTTACACCTCCAGAGCTATTGCAGCATTTTCCATGTCGAATTCGCACCGTTCGTGAAACTGCTAAATGGTGGTGTGTTCCGCCTGCCCCAACTTATTGGCAGTACAATGTGCCTACTGTTGGCCTAGATTTACCTTATCGAAATCCATTTCAAACCAACCAATCAAACTGCTTATCGGAAAGAAATTGCGAATAAGTTTGCCTGCTGCTGAGCTTCTAGCTTTGGATTTATTCTTGGCAACTTGTGAAATGTATCATCCTCAAATAATTGACGATGGCGAAAGCTCAGCTAAACAACTCGTTAAAGTATTCTTAGATGGATAACCGGGGACGAAGCCTTTGCCTTTGAATTAACCCCTTGTTCATTCTTTTGCTTTCATTCTTCGCCTGATTTGAATAGCATGTCACTTTCCAACACTGCATGAGGGTATATGGACAGGGGTTGCACACCTACTCGCTCCATTCTTGGAACTCTCCGTCTCTTTAAAAAATAATCAAATTCGACTGTTTACTGATGCGGTTAAGCCCGATTTCCATGACTAGTCATCTTACTAACTGGCCGCCGAGTGGGTGGCTCAGGCGAGAGATTTGCCAATCACGGTCCAACCTCTCGCGGATGTCTTCCAAACGTTCGACAGTATTAACTGTCATCACAAGCTTGTCAAATATACCTTTCGGATATGACACTAAACTAAAGGTACCTTCTATTCGTGCGGAAGAATACGAATACGAAACGGAAGACCACAAGGAAGCCAGGCCATAGGCGCTATGCGGACTGTTTGCGTCCAATATTTGTTTTTTTTTTTGGTTTGGCGGGCACATATGTACATATGTAGCCTCATGTTGTCCAGTGGACAGAATGAGACTCTCGATAGTCTCCTGTTATCTTATGGCCGTCAGCACTGCAGCGTTCTCCACCATTAAAATTATGCTCTCCATTGCCTTCCTACCTTGCTACTTTCGATAAGAACCCATTCGACAAACTGCCAATCTTAACCAAAGAATCAGTCATTGCAGTTAGTCAGGTTTGTATCTTTGTATCTATAGAACATGCCAATGGCCATCCAGGAAGGCGATTTTTTAGAATTCTAGTTGCGTAGTGCAAAATACAATTCCCTTTGCTCCACACGCTATCAGTCCCAACAATCAGAACAGATCCACTGAATTGTTAAAGTTTTCAAAGAGAAATAAACGAAATGATTGTGTGCCGGCCGTATCTATGCCACCTCAGTGTAGATATTATCACCAAACTCTATTGTCAGCTCGACAACAAACTGCAGTAATCGCCTCTAATTGAATCCCACCGCTCGATACGCATAACAACTGAATTTCCATCGGTGCCACAAAAAGGCCACGTTTTCAACGCTTTGGACCTCCCGCCGATCAATTGTTAAAATTCCCACATTTTTCCCAAATTACTACTGAAACTCACGAGTCCATTGGGAAATGGTTCTGCTACTACTACTGTGGAACCGTTTAATAAAAACTTTCCCAATGAAATACATTTTACGTTGTACAATTTTCAATAAAAAAAAAAAGAGAAAAGAAATGCATTCAAGAGCAGTCGTGCCGCGGCATAATTACATTCTCGGGCGCAGCTTGTTATTTCCCGTCGTCTTTACAATGTAAACACTTTTACCCGGAACCATTGGCCGCACTAACAAGCGAGCACCCTGAAAGAATATTATCTACGTTCCGCATGGAAATTTAATTACCCACTAAAGCAAACTTTCATTGAGTCCTCGCCCCGCCGCTGCCGCCCCAAACTATGACCACAAATGCGCACCATCCCTCCTAACCATACTTCTCCTGCGTGTGGGTTTTGTATGTCGAATTCAATTAGTTTTCGATATCTTTTACCCGAGCGATTAAATTTTTAATGCACTTCCACAGATTGCACTCAACACACACACCGACTGAGCTGTATTTAGGAAATTTCGATTGAAAATTTATGTCCTAACCGTAGAGTCAAATTGAAGGGACGACACGATGGTGAATGCCCCTCTGACCAATAGATAAAGATTTCAGATACAAAGCTGAAAACCACATGAATTTCCATTGAATTTGTTGTGTATTTAGGTCTTCCACATGAGGGTTTGCCTCTTAAAAAGTGTAGAATCGACTGAATTAGGGTCAATTTTGGTTAAAAGCAGAAGATACATTCGGTTTGCTCACAAAGAGATACTTTCGTTTTGAATAGAGAAATATTCTCTTTTTGGATGAAAATAACTTTCGAAATGCAAGATGCATGGTTATCAAACTCATGTACAGACAGACACACACGAGGGTATTGCTAATGAAATGAACGAAAACTGAGATCGTCATTAGATGCGAGTGTAGAGTTGCTATTACACACCGGGGAGAGATGGAACAATGATGATGGCTTCGGTTGGATGCACCAAAAAGTAAATGCCAGACAATCATGAGACGAGCATGCCACTACTACTGCTTCTCGCAAGTGGTAGAACGGATAGGTTTCATAGTCTTTGTCCGACTACAGTGAGTAAGGAGATTACGTATGGAAATCCGAATACTTTTGAATTGCTGAAGAGCGGCGACAGGTTCAAGATGAGACCGACAAGCCGAGTTGGTTAGGTATGCTTCCCACCACACTCAGGTCAATACTGACCCATTGTGATGCCCTTTGGGGGAAAGGATATCCCTTGCTCATTGAAACCCATTTCCGATACTAATTTGCTCCGATAATTATTGTTGCGAGTCTTTGCATACAAACCATCCTGAGGATTTGATGAATTTCAATATCCTGTCTGATGGCGTGCTGGCGAGTTCATCTAGGTCTTGGAAAGAGTAGCTGCCTAGGAATTTGTTCCTGCTGTGTTGGAGGCCAGCGCAGTGACATAGGAAGTGGGTTGTGTCCTCAAAAGCTCCCTCGTCAAATTCTCCTTCTCGTAAAGAGAACCACCTCGGTTTTGAGAGGCTTAGTTAATAGTCCATTCTTGTTGCACCAGTCGTCGATCACGCCCAGGGCCATCTGTGCCTTAGAACAGACAGGTTCTAGGCACGATCCGACAGACAGAACGGCAACATCATCTGCGTAGGCCTGAGCTTAGACGTTAGAGCTATTGAGTGTGTTCAACAGAGAGTCAACGAGCATGCACCTTAGCAGTTGAGATAGGACACCACCTTGAGGGCAGCCCCTATTTACACCCGCCATTACACGCTGGCTACAGTCCGCATCTACAACCAATGTTCTGTTCACCAGCATTGCTTTGATCCACAACACCAGCGATTCGTCGTCCGATAGTAGTAATGAACCGCATAAACTTTTAACGAGATGTTGTTTGGAGCTTGATGCCTCCTTGGTAATAGCGTAAACGGTCCTACTGTTGTAGCGATTTGCTTCATCTTCGGCCTGTGTAGCTAAAGCGTTCATGTGGTTTTGCTTATCATGTATAACCCCTACCCGCAGTAGATGACGATTTTTTTTTTCCTCGTTTGATCCTGTCTATATTTTGACACCCTCAGTTGTAAGCCAGTTGTGGTCTGTTAGAGGACCTAACATTCCACTTGCATATCCTTATTTGACTGGCCTAAGTCGTCAAAGGTAATATCTTCTGCATTGGAGACTTGTGGTTGCTTCATAACCCATATCCTAACCCATATCCTTGCTTAAAAACCTCTATGGCAATGGGCTGTGCTGGATGACCAGGCACAGTTCGGAAGACTCCTTACAGACGCGAGCTGTGAATATGTTGCTGTGGATCTTAGAAGAAAAAGATTGGATCTCTTACCTGATAATTGACGTCAACGTTGATTCCATCTGGGGAATGTTTCCACTGTGACTTGAGTTGAATGGCAGAAACCTGCAGTTGGATAGATTAAACCAACCGACTTACGCCAACTCCTGCAACTGTTTTGAGTCAAAAAGTCTCCTGTCTAACAATGGTGAATAGTAAATATTTTTTCAATGCATCCTGATACACTCTGATCTCTTCTAATCGTAGCTCGAGTCTTCTCCTTTCAGCATCAGACATCCGACATGATTGATGAACAACATATTTAGTGGTTTGAGGTATTGTGGTTAGAAGCCCCATCTATCGATAGCTAACCGCCAAGATTAATATGTCAGAACAAGAAGACGCCTTGAAATTGTGAACTTTGCATCTCCATTGCTACATGCATACCACGGGCGTTGGTTATTATCGTGTTTACATGAAAATCCTTTAACCACCAACTCCCCATTATCTTTCTGTGCAGTGCAACGCTAAGACCCCGCCAAATGCATGTTCGTGCACAACTCAATTTCATCGTTACCTGGAAACAGGTAACTAAATATTTCCTCTCATTGCCCAAGGAGTGCTCCTTACATCCCGTACTCTAGTTACCCATTATCGATATTTGATAGCTGACTGCACACGGCACACAGCAAACAGCATAGAAGCACACATGCCACTTCCACGTTTCTTATTAGGTAACCAGAACACATGTGGCACCCAAAGGAGAGCTACAGCAAAAGAGAGTGGAAATGTCAATTAAATTTAATTGAAATCTTATCTATCTGCCCGTCCTTTGGATGGCTGGCTGTAGTTGCTCCCATGGCAGGAGGTGTTCCAGGTCGTCATGGCAATCAAATGCTGACCAAGACGAAGACGAAAACGACAACGACGACTGAAGTGCTTTTGCTATTCTAGAACTTTTTTTTTTTCCGCCTTGTGTCCTTCCACATTTAGTATACCATACGTTTTGTGTGTAAGGATCACATGAGTTCTTATGATTGATTAGGTATGTCCTTTATGAAGATATTATTTGGTAGGAAATTCGGTTATTTACAGTGTAATATACCGGAATGATATGCAAGTGGTCAGTTACCACCGATTAATCCCATGGCCCTGAACCCTTTGCAACTATGTGTGTGCTGTGTACAACCCCCCCCTCTAGGGATGATAGATGGGTGTGTCAACTTAGTCTTTATGCGAGCTTTGAGGCATTAATGCAATATTTATGCGAAGGACCGACTCCACCCAGACAGCATTCATGGTCGGGCAAAAAGTCTTTGTTTGTGACACAAACAAAAGGACATCCATACCTACACACACAATCCGAAGGACGGAGAGGAAAGACTCGTATTTTGCGAATGTGCCCCTTTTTTGTTTGGGTGGGCGGGTGATGATATATCCAATGACTTTGAATATCCATTTGAGAGGAATTTGTCTCCGGGGTTTTTATTGTTGACAAATAATGGTAGGGTTGCCGCCACCACTGCTGTCGGCTGCTTGAATTGAAAAAATATTGTTACTGGGTGCTAAGTGGTCTAATTAATGTGACGCCTTGCCATCAATTGCTAAGGTCCGAGGTTCCTTATTTTTTTGTTGCAACAGAGTAATTGAGGAATGGTTTAACCGGCTTCTCAGAACATTTTTTTGGGGAAATTCACAGAGAGCTAAGCAATTACCTCGAAAGCAAGCCACGCGGAAAAATTAAAAAAATATTTCCATCCTCTGGTTCGTTGTAACGTAGCAGCTCGCGAACAGCTGAACCAATTTCCATGGCAATTGTTTTGTTTCCTAGAAACGTTTACAGATAGGAAAGCTTTACTACGAAATCAAACTACAGTCCACGCAGCCATCTAGAGAGCTGGGTTGGGTACATCACTCAGAGCAGCTGTCTTATATCCGAACCTGCACTAGTAATTAGGTATTATGTACTTCTGCTGTTGTGAGTATTGAAATGGTCTGATGATTCGTCCTTGTATGGAATTTCTAATCCTGCAAATGAGCTGTTTGTTGACGATATCTTGCAGCAACTTTTGCAGATAGAAGCTGATGGCTGAAGGGTCTTGTGTTTCTTTACCACGTAAGTCTCCATGGGTTTTGGGCAGATTAATTGTACAGGAGGTCAACTACCTCAGGGTGAGGATAAACATGGTTGTGGATATTCGACGACGAATGACCCTAGGAGGCTGTTAATACCAAGGTTTGGTAGCGCAAATGTGCTCAAAACTCGTAGATCCAAAAACTTAAGTGATTCTCTATAGGACTTTGATTCTTCCTGTAACTGGGAGCCTGAACAAATTTTCTGTTACTAGACAGGTGGGTCTAGAGACCTGGTGACAGTGTACACAAGACCAAAGAAGGCTGTTACGATAGCCGGTGGGGTACATATCCAGGTCTTTACACATTTGTCTGAAACTCCCGGCTTTTCTGTTTTGAATCGTTGTTGTGAATCTTCTATGTGCCACTTTATGTCGGTTTTGTTGCTCAGTTAGGATGTTCTTTGCCCTGAAACGTTGATGCAGTCCTATGGATGCCACTTCCGTATCAGTCATTCTCTTTTTGAAATTAATCTTTACCGCAGGTCCTTATCGCGACGACGACGGCTTTACGACTGTGTTTCCTGTTTTTACTCGTAAGTTTCACTTAGGATAGCAACATCGGCTTTTAAGTCACATTTTGAGCCTTCGGCAACCTGATAATGATTTTTATAAGCTTAGTTGCAATCCTTTCAGATGTTCCGCAGTTCCATCATCGCCTTTACTGATCGGCAAATTGTGCAAGCCAAGAAGGTCGCGATAGTGTAACAAATTATTCTGAAAAACCTAGGCTCCAAGTCCCAAAATCATCTTGTTGATGGGGAGACCTATTTTTACTTACTTATTGCAGTCTTGTATGGTATCGAGCTACCAGCACAATCACCAACGTGCAGAGGCTGATGTGTGTCACACCAACGATAGAACTTGAATCTATTTTCAAGCGGCTTCTACTAGACATTCCTAGACTGCGGCTAGTTATAGGTGTCCTAAGGGGGCATACTAAGATAACATCGTGAAACCTTTTTCAAGCTTGTATTCAACGGCGGCGGCCTGGCTCTGTAGTTTCTGGGTCAGACTATAGTGCGCGACCTTACGAGGCCTGTACAAAAACACAAACCTCGGCGTTAGTCGGTCTTAAGATCGAAGAAAGAAATAAGTCCATCACGGAAGCGGATGACAAATGGAGTTCCCAGAGCATAAGTTGCCAAACTCATCTACATGCCTAACCTAACCAAGCTACAGAGTAGTAGCCGTAGAGGATCAGTGATCAGTTGTAGTCAAAGAAAATCTGAGGTCAGCAAATTCCATTAAAGATAGGGGCTGTCGTTAATGATCGGTCATAGGGAAAGGGTTCCAATGGACGATCAAATTAAGTGCATGGCTTGTGAATGATCAGTTTTTATGGCAACTATTTTTAGTTACAACGATAGGGCAATAAAAGTAGTGAACGATCACCTATTGCAAAATTTGACGCCCTAGCATATGGGTTGCGATACTCTTGAAGATCACCTTTCATGACGGGTGATAAATAAGAATTTCACTGAATAAAAGATGAGTCCAAGTTGATCATCAGATGCAAGATCGGTCATAGATTGAAGTGGAGGATCGGATTTATTGAATGATCCTTCGCCGTCAATATGGTGTTGTGGAAGATCGAAGTGAATGATCAGCTGAGTATACATACAGTATCAGTGCATATCGGTTGCCTTGAATGGCGCATCGCGAGTATAGTTTCTGATCACTTGTAATGAAGGTTCAGTTATTGGTGAAGATCAGATACTTTGTGCTTTGGGCTATAAACTGTAGACGATAACCATCTGTAGTAATATTCAAAGATCAGTTCAGCTGAGGTTTCACTTGTTGTTATGAAAGGTCACTAGGTGAAGAGCAAAAACTTTGTGTAAAATTGATTGACATGACTGAACGTAAAAGAAAATCTCTGATCGAGAAAGGTTATATCTCATGATCGCAGAGGGTAGATAATTCTTCATATCACTTGCAATGGAGGATCAGTACTTATGAAGTACCATCTTAAGTGGGTAATCTGTTGTTGTAGTGATTCGGAACGATAGATTGTATTGAGTTTGATCGACGTGCAAATAAATAACTAAAATAGTGAGAAGTTGTTAAGAAACGGCTGTCATAGAAATCATACCGACTCATCGGTTGTACTGCACGATCAGTACTTATATATCGAATGGCTTAAGCAACTAAAATTACTTCAGACGACAGCTAAAATAATCGAGTGCCTTGGGAAATCGATACCTTGGACTAGCAACTAAAGTGGACATAATCAGTGATCAGTTCTACTACCTCGATCAGTTTGAATTTAGTACCTTGAACTGACAATTGCGTGGAACATAACGCGATCACTTTGTGTGACTAGTGTGACCAGTTCGAGTTTACGATGGCAAAGGAATTACTTAGAGACGAGATCTTTTTAAATCCGTTTTTTTATGTTCAGTGAATATATTCTCCAACTGAACACTTTTCGCAATTTTATGACTAGTATTAGATTGCCTATGTGTCCTGCCAGATGTTAGTCCTTATGAAATAAAATGTTATGTCCACGTCTATTCAGCAACCCTAAACTCGAATAAAACCAAAAGACAGACACAAATATAGTTGACCCAGAAAATAAAGGGCCATGAAAACAGAGCAAAAAAAAAAAAAAAAAAAAAAAACAAAAAGGCTAACCAAAAGGAAAAGACTAAACCCACAAGAAAAACGAATAAGATATCCCATCCATCCAGAAAATAAATCCGAAATCTCTGCGGAGGATAACGAGTGATGATAAAAACCCGACAATAAAACTTAATCAACTTTTGGTTGAACGAATCAATAGACACAACCGTACAAGTGGATGTGTACCCGGGTGGATATCTCCGACCCCATATGCGTATGGATATTGTTTCAATCTTAGGGTGTTTACTCGCCGCCCCATTCATACGGTCGAACCAGAGAGACATACAATTCCTTTCATCGTCGTCGTCCTTCTGTTCTCTGACAGAAGAGTTAGTACAAAAAAAAAAAAAAAAATCGAAAAAAGTATCTTGTATCCAAGAGGAGGGGAACCGAAACCCAGTCGTTGGGATTTATTGGCGCCTAAAGGGACCGTACACTCCATTTGATTTGGTTTAATAAATGTCCCCACTGGTATTGCTGCTGTTATATTGCCTCAATCGACAAGCGCGTACACAATCGCATCGGGGACGTATTATACGATCCACATGACGGCCATATAACCAAATAAAACCCAATGACAAAAAAAAATAATTAATTTGAAGCTGAACACATATGCCAGAGCGCTTATCTGACATGAAACATCTGGACACTGCTGATGCGAAACTATTACTTTCATTGTATGCTTCTCATTAATTTTAAAATTCAATTAAATAGCACTCAGTTAAATAGTAAAATTTTGAAGTGCACAGTGAGAGTAATTTGGCTCACGTTTGCCCACCCTATAATCGGACCGTAGTAAATAAATGAATTAAAACAATTTAATTATGGACTTTGTGAACACAGCCACCGCAGGGGCAGCATCTGTCAACTGTCAGTTTGTTGACAGCTTTTTTGTTTAAATTCTGGTACTTGAATTCGATTTTTATTATATTTACATACACTACTCTAATTTATTTTAATTTGTTGATAGAATTTAATGGGTCGAACGGTTGGTAAATTATGGATTTATGGGCTAGGTATTGGCATTACTTGTCAAATACAGAATTTTATGGAGCATTACTGCACAAAGAAAATGGCAAACTGAATTTAAAATATGCGGGTTGAGTGCAATTTTTATGTACATACTGTTTGAGGGATAATAAACCAAAACAAAATAATTGGTATCGGTCTTAAAGTAGTTTTCATAAAACTGAGAAAAAGCTAACATGGCTTGGTGAACAAGATTTTTAGTACACCCAAAGAATCCAAACATTGTCCGTAAAGCTTTGTAAAATAAACCTTTTCTGCAGTCGACCTGCTCCTTCTCGCCTGTTGCGAGAGAGAGTTTGTATTTATTACCCGTCAAAGTGTTTGAAATGAGCTGTGAGATTCCACTTCATTTCTTCGACAAATCACTCTGAAAAACGTCACTTAAAACTATCAGGAATAGTTGTGGCGGTATTATACAACCTTGTGGGACACCACTTCGAATCTTAAATTCCTTCGACAGCCTTCTTCTAGGGAGGTTGTAACATTACGTGCCTCCGTAGCTTTCTATATTAATAGCGGACAATTTGTCGAGGATGTATTTCCTGCTTATGGAATACTGTCTGAATTCTCTGTCTATAATAGCACACGTCTTCTTACAGCCAGTAAAACAATACCCGATCGGTGATTATTTGTTAGATGTTCAAGAGAGGAGAACCCACGATGGAAACTTTCTTGCTTGTTGTCGAGAGTTTTTCTCTTTTTCCAATGCGCTTTAAGTTTTTTTCACTCATTGATCGATCGCGAGGTAACTGCGGGCTACAACCTGCTCCGGCAGGAAGCTGACCGCTCAATGTAACTCAACCGATGTTATCGATAACTCAACCGATGCCTAAAGGTGACACCAGTCAAATCGCCGTTGAGGTTAGGTTAGGTTAGGTGGCTATCCTCCGTAATCACAAGGATTCACCTAGACCAACTGAGGTCCATTGTGTTGCCACGTGAGTCGTCCATTTCGATTTTTGGACCAATTACCAGATATTGTTGATATCAAAAAAAAAAAAAAAACTAATTCTTGGCGCAACGGACCGTATGTGGTCCAGGGCCTAGCTTCTCGTGACCATTCGTGTTGTGCGCGTTATATTTTTCACACAAATGGAAGCGACTTACAGTTTAGAGCCATATCCGAAAGCCAATTCAGAAGTTTTCTCTTGACAGTTATTACTCTCGGACGTTTGTCAGATATTCGCGCGAGGTGCGACCGTGAAAACTTTTTGGTGTTCTCTGGGATTCGTACCTCGAACCTCACGCTCAGCGATCCAACGCACTAACCACTTGAGCCACGGCGCCCTTGTTGATATCCGAGTCGGCAATATCTGAGAGTTCCTCAAAGAAGTGTTTCCCGAGGGTTTCTTTCCAGCTAAGGATTGTGCTGGGCAGCCGCAGAGAAAGTGAAAAGGGGATTCCTCCTCTTCTTCGTCCATACAGCTGCGACAAAAATCATTGGCCAGAATTCCAAAGCCTCATGGCGTGCCTGCCTAGTACGCAATGACCAGTACCCAGTCCAACTAGGATAGTTATGCGTGGTCTGCTGATCTGTAGCATGCGTGTTGTTTTCCTTTTGTTTAATTGTGGCCATGTTTGTCTCGCAGTGCCGCTATAGATATTTTGTATCTTGCAGTCTCATTTCTGCAGTAGAGAGCTCCTTTTTTGTGCCATGGTTTGGTTGGCTGTCGGTGTACATGACGTTGCCCGTGCTCGATACCGATCTCATCAACAGCCATTCAGCCGCTTCACAAATAGCCTTAACCTCCGCTTGGAATACACTACAGTGATCTGGTAGTCTAAGAGACTTTTGCATATCCAGGGGTGTTGAGAACATGCCTGCCTCAACGCCATCCTCTGTCTAAGACCCATCGGTGTATACCTCCAAAGCGGAATTATTTATTTCCAATTCTGTCGACTGGGAATGCTTGTTTTGTATTTAATATTGAAGTCAAGAGTCGGTGTTAAGAAAACTGTGACTTCTATTACGTTGCTGAATAAGCTTAAGATTTTGGCATGCCTGGTATCACTACTGGTCCACTGTGATGATTCGATTTTATTACTACTTCCTTTCCATAAATATCTAGCAGAATCATGTGTAGCATCGTTTCTAGCGCCGCCGGCCGTAGGAGTTGTACAAAGAGCTCCGGTAACGCAGACGCAAGCTGATCGCTGAATTGTACTTATGGCAGTCAGGTAGCTGACCTTTTCCAGGGTAGTCTACCAGACTAAGATTCCGTGCGTAAGTTGAAGTTAAATATCTGGGCTTCATCTTGGATATCAAACTTCTCTAGTAAAAACATGTCAAGTCGAAAATTACCAAAACCAAAAATCGTCAAAAAGAGTCCGCTGAATCTATTCGGCAACGGTTAGACCAGTCCTCGCATAAGCGTCAATTCTTTGGTGGAATAAGCTCTCACCAAAATGCGTCACTACTTCATTTGTTCGAATCGAAAGAACTGCTTGTCTCGGCTGAATAGAAGCCTACACTACGACTCTTTTGCCGTGGTGAACCTGGACGGATGGCTCCAAAAGAAGAGCGAAAACATTAGGATCCATTCTTCCTTCCTAATGGACATTTGTTCTTTTTTTTTTTTTTTTTTTTTTTTTTTATAATTGGCGCGCACCAAAGGGGGTATGAATACCCTTATTCTGAATATTCAGGGCACGGGCGTTTGGAAAGAGGGGAAAGAGGAACAGAGGAGATACCGGTGCACGTTGGCTTTAAATGTTTGGATGTTGTACCGATGAGGAAATACAGCTCCTGGAAGATCGTTCCACATACGTGTCGTTCGGCTTATAAACGAATCCCTATATTTGACAGTACGTCCGAAATTGGGCTTGAGGGTGAACTGATGTGCATTCGAAGCGTGACGCGTATTGCGGGTGAAATTTTGAAGGGACGGAATGCAAGTGGCTATTTCGTTGGAACATTTTTTGTGGAATAAGCGATAAAACAGGGAAAGACAAGAGACATTTCTACGATGTTCAAGTGAGTCTATAGAGCTCACAATATCTCTATCACCTATTAATTTTATCGCGCGGTTCTGGACCCTATCTAGAATGTGCAAGACGGTCTTGGGTGCACCAGACCAGATATGGGCGTTGTATTCCATCTTTGGGCGAATGAATGCCTTATATATTGAGGCCAAATCAGACGGGGTGAAAAATTTCTTGCATCGCTTAAGGAATCCTAGACATTTTGCAGCATTTTTGGCGACCTCGAATATGTGATCGTTCCAACGAAGATGGTTGTTAATACACATACCGAGAATGGCAAGTCTTTCGGTTTCGGCGATGCAAGTACCATTCATGGATAATGGTTGAGGGTCTTGGTTTCGCTTGAGAGACAGAAGACAGCATTGAGTTTTGGATGCATTAAATTCCACTCTGTTAGTTGAGCCCCATTTGATTATGCTGTCGAGGTCGGAATTTAATGAGTTTAACATACGTTGCCGTTCCTCTTCTACGGCCGAAGAGCAGGGACGTGAGTTGGGGAACGAATATGAAAAACTGAGGGTACTGTCATCAGCGAAGGAATGGATTGGATTAGAGGTTGCAGACAAGAGATCATTTATGAAAATGAGAAAGAGAGTCGGAGACAAAACTGAGCCCTGGGGGACACCAGCATTTATATGGTGAATATCAGACTTGAAGCCGTCCAAGACAACTTGTATTGAACGCCCCGAAAGGTAATTTCTAATCCATTGAAGAAGAGACACATCGATGCCATATGCACGCATTTTCGACAAAAGAGCCTGATGCCAAACTCTGTCAAATGCCTTTGAAATATCAAGTGCAACTATCTTTGTTTCGCCGAAGTGATGAAGAGATTGGTTCCACTTCTCGGTGAGATATGCCATCAAATCACCAGTGGACCTGTTGCTACGAAAACCATACTGCCGGTCATTGAGAAGTTTTCGTGAATCAAGATATTTCATAAGCTGACGATTTATCAGCGTTTCCATGACCTTGGAAAGAAGGGACGTAAGTGCAATGGGTCGGTAATTGGTCGGAGAGGAAGATTCGCCTTTTTTAGGGACAGGCTGGACAAATGCTGTTTTCCATCTTCTCGGAAAGAGTCCAGAAGAGTAGGACAGACAGAAAAGCTTACGCAGAGGTTTTGCCAGCGAAGAAGAACACCTCTTCAGAACTATTGGGGGGATACCATCTGGACCAGCGGATTTGTGTATGTTGAGACCTTTGAGAACTCCTGCAACTGTGCGAGTGCGAAAATGGACTTGTCCCATAGAAAAATCGACGCTCTCAAGCACAGGGACAGACAAAGCACTATCTTGCAGTGTTGAGTTGGCTGCAAATTGTGCAGCGAGCAGATTGGCCTTGTCTAAGGAGCTGACAGCTGGAATGTCATTGTAAATGAGCGTTGGGATGGCGGATGAGGCAGAATTTTTAATGTTTTTGACGAATGACCAAAAATTTTTACTACCTTTGGGACACTGTAGTATTTTTTGCCTCAGTTTTTGGTCATGTAGAAATTTGACACGTCGAATATGGGCGTTGCAGTCATTTCTTGCTTGTTTGAACTTCTTTCGGTTTTCCTCAGATTTGTTGGCTTTATAAGACCGAAAACTTACTTCTTTCAACCTGATAGCCTCTTTACAGCTCTGGTCGAACCATGAGTTTGTCTTAGGTTTAATGCTCTTTATTCTGTTAGGAATAAAGTCATTCATACCTAAGAGAATCGTGTCGGTGATCATATCAGCGGCGGCATCCACGTCACTATCGAGGAAGCATAGTGACCAGTTAAAACTCCTAAAGAAGCTATTAAGGCCGTCCCAGTTGGCTTTCTCGTAACGCCATACTTTTCTTTTGGGAGTTTGTTCTTTAACTGTGTGGTCGGAGTACGAGAATTTAGCTGATATGACGTTATGGTCAGACCGGCCTAGGGGCGCTAAAACATCGATGACGTATTTATCAGGGTGAGAAGTAAGAAACAAGTCAAGGGTGTTGGCGGAATGACTTGCAATGTCTGGTATTCGTGTCGGCTCATTTACAAGCTGAGTCAGGTTGTTAATCTCAGCGAAAAGTTCAACATACC
Organism: Blera fallax; assembly: GCA_946965025.1. Taxonomy (NCBI): domain Eukaryota; kingdom Metazoa; phylum Arthropoda; class Insecta; order Diptera; family Syrphidae; genus Blera; species Blera fallax. Next base: position 106,115,119 of record OX337244.1, on the reverse strand, counting down.
TTCCTTCGGGTGTTGTCTGGCCAGAGTGTCGAAGCCAATCCGAATTGTGAATATTGAAATCGCCCGCAATGACGATTTCAGTACGAGGATACAGGGATACAATTCGAGTGATGGAATCGGACAGCGCATCAAACTCGTTAAAGGTTGAGTTGCTGTCCGCACTAGGGCTTCTGTATATAAAACAGTAGTGAATAATTTGCTTACGGACGGTGAATTTTAGCCATTTGAAGTTAAACTCTGGATTGGAACAGTGGCCATACTGTGACGGAATTTGGTAAGCGATATCACTACGGATGTAAATGGCGAGGCCGCGGTGGGGAAAGAATAATGGCACTAAGCTATATCCAGGCAGTTCCAAATCAGAAGATTCTTCCACTACCTGTGTTTCACTAAGTGCCAGAACAGCCGGTTTGTGGGAATGGGTGTGGGCATACACATCAAAGAAATTTGTTCGTAGCCCACGTATGTTAGAAAAATCCACCCTGAATTCCCTCATCACTACAACATAAAAACACAAAAAACACAGCTCTGACGAAACTAAGCGTAGCCGCGAAGTGTAGATCCTAAGAATAGTTTTCCACAACAAGCTGTCGCCGGTGTTATGCCCAAACGACAGTCAGCTGTGGTCCGCTATTCGGATAAACACTCACGGCCCGCTATACATCAGATGTTACGCTCTCTCAATCAACGCAACAGAAGAATGTATAGTGCATCCAACTGTTGCGTTGGTTGAGAAGCCTAACAGCGAGTGAGTGGGAGGGGAGAGATGGAGGGCCCGGCACTGATTTTTTATTTTTTTTTGCACCACTGCACTGCACTGAAGTAATATTAAGCGCGCGCGATTAATGTGTCTATTTGTTGTATTAATGATATTTTTTTTTTTTGGTTTATGTTTTATTGTATTTTGTATTTTTGTTTATTTGATGTTGGGTGGATTGTTAATTGTTTCTATTTTTTTTTTTTTTTTGTATTTTGTCGTGACCGGTTTATTATTATTTATTTTTTTTTTTTTTTTGATGGAGAGGTTAAACGCGTGCACCCACGTCGACAGGCAACTCGGTACTCTGAGTTGTTCTTGCTGTGAGGAAAAGCTGAATCCGAAGGACATTCGTTTGCAGCGAGATCCACTTAATGCACTACTTAATGCTTCTACCACTTTCAAAATAGTAGATGAACTCAAGACCTCTTGAATCTAGGACGTTGGTTTTTTGCAACCAAAGGGCAAAGTGACAGTTTCCAGAACTGACCTGAGCTCGTCATAGCTGAACCTAGTGCTTTAAGAAAAATTTGGCACTCCAGGAAGATGAGAACGATATTGCCGCGTGGGCGCGTTTGCTAATATGACGACATACCGTTCAAACCCAGAAGCTCTGCAATATCGGTGAATATAAGCATAAGCCCATAGAAAAGTAAACAAAGCCTTTCTGTTTATTTGAATTCCAGATCATATATCTTGAAACCCTTAATGGATCAAATTGGATAGTGTTCTGATGTTCGGGTTTCATATATTTCCTAGACATTCCTTAGGGGAAGCAATTTCGCTTGATGCAGTGTTTGCGTATCATGGGGTCCAAAAATGTACTGAATGTCCTGAATTGAACCTTGAATGGTGGTACCTGGTGTCGATATTGTTAAATGGAAGGGATTCAGTTCTCAAAAAACTTGTCATTTTAAACGTGGATTTCTTCAGTCTTTGTTGACTTATCCAAGGTAGGTTTGCCGACCTGGGTGTACAGCATGAGTTCTAATCTCCATTTTTTTACCACGACTAGATGACCTATTTGCTCCATTGATGGTATGATCTGCATACATAGTCGTTGAAGTCTACGATAACTCCAAGGCTTTTTGCGATAATCTGCTGCACACTATATTATGGGAAAAATGAATAGGTTGCGTTTCCTTCTTGTACAGGCACTTTAGTTGCCTTTTGGCCTTCGTTGGTACACTACCTGTCTACTACAGAGCACCCTTCTGATACGGAGCTTTCAATCTTGGCTCTGACTATTATGGCCACCGAATCGGGGAATCCCCCTCCTCCCTAAAAATTTCCCAATACATTTGCGATAAATCCTATCGAAAACATTTTCCAAATCCATTTTACTGGTTTAATAGTTGCCATTAGTGTGAGGAATACAGATTGAACAAAGGATGTACATCCATCCATCCAGTCCCTGGGCTGAGTTCAATTTACTCAGGTGGCCTGCCATAGTGGAATCCACCTCTTTGCATTGTTCATAGACTTCGTCGTCGATTTAAATTTTTCAAGACCCACGATGTGCAATTTTTGTATCCAACGATCCGTTGGTCGTCATAGATTCGGCGCAGTTTCGAGACCAACTTCCACAGATGCGTTGAAATTCGTTCTTTTCACAAACACCTGAATGCAATCGAGAGCTGACATAGAAAGTGGAGTCCCGCTAGAGCTAAGTTATGGTCACTCCTTGCATTCGCTCTCATTTTCAGCATCGTAAAGTGATTTTCCACATCTACGCATGAAGTGGATATCATCAGTTGGTATCTCCACGTGGCTCTCTTTAAAAGTTGTAAATAAATTCAAATAAATTCTTACAACAGCAGCTATTCTGTGACGTTTGTCAGACATTCGTGAGAGGTGGAACCGTTTTTTCTGGGATCTTTACGTTGAACTTATTAGTTTAACCAACTAACCACTGATCCTTGTCGCCCAGAGAGGATGTTACGAAGAAATAATGTACTATTACAAGTCGACTTACATTGCAGAAGTCGGCATACAATTAATGTGTCTTTACATTGTTGTGTCTTCATATGATGCGCTCAAGTCCGCCATCTAGAGATCCACTCACGACGGATAATCACACTGTCCTCTCCACGAAGTATTTCACGTTCGATAACTCTCTGTACAGGGATTGGACGTTCCATGCAACATGGTAGCTTCCCTAACATAAAGGATTGGCACTACTTGTTTGGCAGTGACGTTGAATCTTAAGTCTTATGCGTAGAAATGGCTCAGCATTGATCCCTTATACATCGCCTTCAAATTACTTGTGCAGTCCGTGTGTTGTGTTGATACCACGACGGCAGCGCAGGATCATTCAGGTGTGAAGTTTTTATTCACTTCCTTGCAACTACAACTGAATTTAAGAACCTTTTCATTTATCTCTTTCACGAATGGAATAGGTTTGGCAGGTACCTTTCCATGAAAAGCTACTGCTTGCTCTACTACTTAGCCCTGGTTTCTTTTTCATATAGATGGCGCTGTATATCTGACGAACATTCTGCCCGGAAAAGCAGCCGATGCGAGATCTATTAACTTCAGAACCTGTACGAACACTTCTCGTTTTCACAGAAGATACCGGCCCCATAACAACGTTCTTACTCTATCCGACAGTAGGTATACACTGCCAGATTTCGATCCTGCTAATGCAATTGCTTCGTCGGTCATCTAACCTAGCCTTTCACACATCAGGCATTGATTTAAATTTGCAAGTTGGTTTCTGCTAGATTTTTCACATGTCAACGCTACTCCGTGTCCTTGCGTTGCATTCAAAATTTGTCCACTTACATGGACACCCAATAGCTCTTTAAACTCCCTGCACCTCCTTTAACAAAGGATTACCAACAAAAAAAACATGACATCTGCTACTTAACCACTTAACTTCTACGATCTGTGACAAAATGGATTTCTCGACAAATTCTCCGATGGAAAAACGAAACGATTTCCATTTAAATGTCACATTCTCCTCAGCTTTAAAGTTGTTGAACATCATCCATTCACAATCTAATCCTTCTGTCGCGTTGCACAAATCTCCTTCTCAACTGCATCGAAGGGTTTTTATGCATTCCTTGCTTTATCCAGCGAAAGCTTAAATTTGTAAAACCACCCCTCCTCCTCCCCACTGCGTGTTTCTCTCTATGTTTAGTTTTCTCTAAAGTATTTCCGATCCTTAAACTGAACCCGGCGGATAAACATTAATCATCAACAACTCCAGCGACTACCGACTCCTTCTCTCTCTCTTTCTTTGTAGCTACTTACTTACTTCGCGCTCGCTAACATTGGAACAAATCCTACCCGAAGCAGTACCACATCACATAATAAAAAAGCAAGCACAGAACTTCCTTATATCCACACTCACACGCATACTCTAGAATAAGGACTCCTCTTGGTCCTTTATTGATGTAGGAGTTCTAATATTTTCCTTTATCCTTGATGTAGTGTAGTGTAAACTCTAAACTGATTTCGATTTTGACCTTTTTTTTTCTCTTCCTTGGTTTCATGGGTGAATAGAGACTGCTGGGGGGTGTTTAAGGATGTAAGGTACCTCCATTGTGTGGGTAACGAAACACATAAAAACGAAAAAAAAGGGTTTTTATTTGGATTTTGGTTTTTTTTTTTTTGGGAGACTCTCGTCTCTGTTTGAAAACACTCAGACAATTCATTCCAATAAAAGTTCGAACCGCAATATAAAATTTGTATCAAAGTTGAGATGGAAACATGAACAGAAGAGGAGTAAAATTTACGGTCTCTCTTGTAGTATTAGGCACTAAGTAGATTGTAAATAAAAATGTAAAAGGGTTCTAATGTAAACTTTTCTGTCGTTTTTTTTCTTTTTATACTTTCAGAGCGCTCCATCAAAGGAAGAAAAACGTGCTGGCTTGGCTCTTCTGGGAGCAAAAGCCCTCATATCATCAAACCTGTACGCTGCCATTTTTTTCTCCTTTAGCTAGATTTGTTTCGCACATCAATCGGAATCGTTTATGTGTAAGTGTTTGATTGTATTACCGTTTTTTTTTTTATTTGAATTTGGGAATTTTAAGGGAAGGTGTTGAGCTACAAATTAGTTTAGTGGGTAAGAGGTCTGGTTGGTCTTAGTTTTGTTTTTGAATCCCTGCGATGAATTTGTGTTTTTCCTCTTGAAATTCATATAGCGAAACAAATTATGCAAGCGGTGCGGATTTTTCAATGCATGCGCTGTCGTTAAGCATTTCAAATCAAAGCGAGTAATTTTAGCGAACGCAAATGTCACGGAACCGCATTTGCATCGCTGCACTCGATACTGGTGCAGCGATTGCTAGTCGCTTGATTAAAACGTTGGCAATGGTTTTGTATCTCATGCAATAAATGGCGAGAATAAGAACAAGGACATCGATTAATATGTTTGTGTGGTGGGGACACATGAAAGTGAAGAGAATGAGGATGCAAATCATGATGAAGAGTGATGATGAAACCTAGTTTTGCGATGAGGATGAGGTCGCAAATAAGATTGAGGTTAAGGATAAGGTTGAAGTTGAGGTTCAGTGCAAGAATTGAGTTAAAGTGAATTTGAGATTTAAGGTTGATAGTAGAAATAGGATACGTACGCTCAGTTGAATTGAGGCCAGAGTAGAGACAGCAGAAAATAGGGATACGAACTTATTAATACAACCTAGCTCATTGAACGGATACTGATGGTTAGGTGCCGGCAGGAAGTAGTACTGTCGTACTCTGCTCCGGAAAGTCCATTGAAGGCAACCACGGACACGAATATGAAGTGTGTCTTAAGCTGTCCCGGCCTAGAGTATCGTCACGATAATACAGTCGAACGCCCCAACGAATCTTGCGACTGAGGACGAAGAGGACAAATTTTAAAACACCTGCTATCACGGTGCAGGATCTGAATGCCCAGCTAGGCATCTACCAACACGAAATGACAACGACGAACGATTTATTGACAATGGCCTCGTCTTTGAAGGCTGCGCACTAGGCCTGTCGCAATTCTGTTGGGTTTCTCCTGACGAGTACATGGAAAACCTGATCCATCATTTTGCGACAAGTTGCCGTTTTGGAAACTGTGTGATAAACGTTCCAAACAGACCGAGACTAGACATAGGGAGGGCGCTTGACCACCAAATTATGATAAATACTCTCAAATTACGTACTACCATAGTAAGAAGACTCCATAGCATCATAAGGGTGCGACGGATGTAATATCGACCGATTAAAGTACCCTTCAGTGCGCCTGCAATTAGGGGAACATTTTTCGTAAGGAGTGGAAGCAATTAGCAGTCCAGCGCCACCAAGAGCATTGGTTAGGTTGTGGGTTAGGTTAACGTGGCAGGCGGCAGTAGTTGCAACCTCACTTCGGCCAGTAAGTTCCATTGTATTACCCATTGAACCACGAGAAGCAAAGGATGAAGTGCTAGAGGCTACTAGTGCTTGCATTAGCCAGTTCGCCAAGGTTGTTGGAAAAGCAGACTCCTAAATGCAGTTACCTACGAGCGGAAGGAGCTTCGCATGTGCAAAGAATATGTAGTGTGGTTTCTTCCTCTTCGTCATCCATGCAGCTTCTGCAGAAGTCATTTGCTAGGAAGCCCAGTCTGGTAGCGTGTCTGTCGATAAGGCAGTTCCCTGTAACGATCCCTACTATATTTAAAATGAGCATCCTTTTCTGCCTATTAAGAGAGTTGGAGCGTTTCTGATCCAGCTTAGGCCAGATCTGTCCAGTGAATATCCAGGTAGTGCCATCTGCGCAGTGTTGAGCTTGAGTAGAAGCGATTGGCATATCGAGATTCGCCTTATCCCACAAAATCGATAGGGTTGTACCCTGCCTGGCTATCTCGTCGGCCATGCAATTCCCTAAAATGTCCCTGTGGCCCGGCAACCAAATGATGTGGATATTGAATTGTTTGGCCATCTATCATCAGATGACAATTTAGGGCAGTTCGTGAGTTAAAGGTGACGTATTCCAGAGATCCAGAGCATTGGTATGCTGTGAAAATGTTCGGAGCTCTAGAAAACAACCGGTGAAAAACTTGCACGACACTGCTCAATCCGGATGAAAACTTTCTCAGGAGATGGAAGCAACATTCCCCTTCGGTTGTAAAGTGAGTATTTGCCAGTGATATTAAACCAAGTTAGGATGAACTACCCGAAGCACCAGTTGCCCGCCTTAACTCCCAGTAAAGGTGAGGGCACTGGTATGGTTAAAGCATTCCTAAACAACAAAGTGCTGGGATGTGATGACATAACCTCAGAGTTATTGAAAACAGTGCTAACAACGTCTGCTGAGCTCTTGTATCTCTTGATAGAGAAGTCCTGGGAAACTATGTCTTCTCCAGAAGAGTGGAACGAGGGAATAAACGTCAGGCTTCCTAAGAAATTTTTATGAAGTACCTACGACAACAGACGAGGGATGAGTTTACTGCATGCAGTTGCAGGTTTCCACTGTGGATCTTTCTGGACATTTTAAAGGTTGCCTAATTCTCGTGTGAAGTTTTCATTAGCTTAGGAACACTGGTTTAGAGTTAGTGTTGCAAGACATATTTGAGGTGATATGCTCGTCCAGATATAGGTTTCCAGTGGGCTCGGTGGATAATACCAGCAGAAGCATATCAAATGGTATTCAGAGATGGCTACGAGACACGTTCCAATTCGCTAAGTCGAGATCGTATTGATTTTACAAATGTGCCTAATTTTTAAGGAATATGTGGTCCGAAAATAGAGGCGTCTACTGACACATGCCGCTCAATAATGAAATTGTAAATGAGTGGGCTAGCGAGCGTGAGATCACTTTTGTAAGGTTGGCTTGGAACTCGTCTGAAATCTTCTTGTATCGTTACCTCCCCTAATATCACCATACGCCAGTGATATGCTTGCTTGTGTGGCTTTATTTGATAACCGTTTTGATGACCTTCTAAAAAGGGATATGGTCAGAGTGTCCAGACCATCTTAGCCTAGCTTGCATTAAAATTATAATCCACTGAAAGGCACTATTCCTCCGTGGTTTCAAGCCATTTGAAATGAGTGATTCCTCAAATTTATCTCTGGCTTTGTACAATGCCATTACTAGTGGACGTACATAGATTTTTTTGTTCTCCCAAGGTGTTTAGGCCTACACGTTATGGATTATATGTAAGACCCGTCTAGGGGATAGTAATCCTTTTGCCCAGCTTCTTACAAATATCTAACTGGACATCCAATTTGCTCGTATTTAACGTTATATTATCAATGGACTTTATAGTGAAGGATGTTGCGGAAAGCTGTTTCCTAGAAGACCTTAGATCTTAGAACGTTTTAAAACCCTGGTAGTAGTTTGATTTTCTCCAAAAGTTTTAAGACGAAAGAGACTTGAGAAAGTACGGCGAGGATTCAAGCATTCAGCACTTGACAGCCGATGACATCAAATGGGCTCTAAATTGATGATCGATTGAGCCATGTGCATACATATATAGGTGCTTGCAAAAGGTACAACATGTTATATATATGTAGCGCCTCCAATTAATATTTTTCCTGTGACTATCCACAATTAAAGCGGTCGTCCTAAAAAGCTATTTGCAGCCGTCCTTTTCTATTTCATCGAGACTCTCAACAGCACTCAGATCCTCAACAACACTTGACCTGGAGGCAAGAAAAAATCTCCGGTTGTGGGTAAGAAGTCGCACAAAGTTATTCCAACAACTAGAAAACACGCCCACTTCAAATGTTGTCGACAAGATTTTTCAAAGGATTGTTTCTATAATTTACGACGTACCGGAAGGCAGTAGCAGTAGGCCACTGCTTTTTCTCCTCCTCAATTTACAAAGAACCACTTTGGTAATCAGTTATTCCCCTCACTGTAGGTCGTTACTCCTATTCCTTTGGTCCTAAAAAAAAAGAAGAGAAACAGATTTCTACTCCCTAGCACGCGTGCAGCATTTGTTTTGAATTATCCTGCGCTTAATGTACATCCTTAATAAACTGTTCCTACGCTTTGCAATGCAATGTTGCATGCACAATGAGGATATTTTTGTTTAAATTTTTTCATTGTACTGCTATTCCTAAAGAACGACAATGCTAGCACATAGAACGAAAAAAAGGAAAATATAAGGATAACGATGCAGAAAAGCTCTGGCGATAATAAATCCTTGAATTAAGCATTTTGCCTAAGTAGGGGAATGGAAATTAAATGGATAACGTCGTGCCTGGTGCAGTAACAATGCACCTGTGTGACTCTGTCAACGGAATCCTGGCTGCAGCGGGATGGAATTCAGAGATGAAAGAATAAATATCGCAACCAATTTAGAAATGAAAATGGCCTACATTAGTCCACATTGGCATTATAATGCAATGCAGTGCAAAAGAAGTGGGAGATGGAGCACAAAAAAAAAAAAAAAAGAAGGATCGAGAGCAGGATTTTTCCTAAGGATTAATTTTCTTAGTGGAGTTGTCGTTGTCGACATTTTCTGCGAATATCCTTTTGTCTGTGCGTTTCTTTCTCTCTCTGCTTTTATCTTTTCATTCCGGCATTTTATTGAAAGATGGAAATTTATCTCCTGAAGGATCCATCAAATACAGTTTACAGTTTTTCAGTTCTCTTTGGATGCATTGCAGTGAAAAATGCAAACTCTGTGGCGTGAGATGGTCTGAAAGAATTAAACAAAATGAAGACAATGATGGAATGGAATGAAGTGGATTAGGGGGGCGGGGGGCTTAGACTACATTTATTTCTCTTTCATTGAAAGGAGGTGTGCGATAGACAGCAGTTAGTGGAGCTTAAAAAGAAAATGGAAACTTCAATGCAGAAAGGGGTACTGATGGTGGGCAATAAATTTCTGTCGAATCAGCTATTCTCCGTATTCCTTATAAGCTTTCGGCATTTGACACATTTTTTTTCACGGTGCGCTTGATTGTTTTTTTTCTGAAAGTAGGTACTATTCTGCAGGGACTTTCAGGCATGGAGTCATCATTTTGTCCTGTGCAACAATTTAAAACAGTCAATTAGCTCGCGCGATCGTTAGGTGCTTTACTTCCAATTCATCAAAGTGTCCTTGGAATTCGTTGCGGGACTATACGGGTAAAGGTTCTAGTTATCATCCGCTCTACCATTTGATGTCCCAGATGCTTGCATTGGTCATATAACGCTTGTAGATAAGGTGATGTGCGATCATGTACTTTTTTTAATATCATACTTGAAAGGATTGTGCGGAACTCGCAAGCCAATTCTGGAGCCACAACCTTTCAAAAGTACGTGCAACTACTAGGGAAGCTGCCAAAATGGGTTAAGTTCTAAATGAGGGTAAAACCAAGCATATGCTGTCGACAAGATGGGATAGACAACATCGGCGAATTGGACAGAACGTCAGAGTCGACAGCTATAACTTTTAGAAAGTAAGGTACTTTGTCTACAAAACACAAATACTTGGCGCAACGGACCGTATGGTCCAGAGCCTAGCTTCTCGGGAAGGGACCTACAGTTTAGAGCCATATCCGAAAGGGAAACTGAGAACCTTTCTAATGGCAGTTATTACTGACAGAGGTGGGACCGTGAAAGAACTTCTTGGCGTTTTTGGAACTAGAAACTTAAACCCCTCGCACTAACCACTTGAGACACGGTGTCCACAAGGTGCTTTGTCTACCTTCGCTAAATTCTGGAAGTAATATCTCAGCAGATATAAAACGAAGAAAACTCTTACCAATCGCTGTTGCTTTGGGCTCAAAAGGCAACTGAGTAGTAAGATCCTATCCCGAACAACTCTATACAAGACCTTAATAATCCTAGTCCTGTCTTATTGAGCTAAAGCATGGGCACTATCGAAAGTCGATGAGGATATCCTCGGTCGTATCAAGAGAACAACTCTTCTTATGTTATTCGGTCCCGTTTTTGTTGTCTGGCTTTGAAGGAGAAGATTCAACAACGAAATATTCGACCTGTACAGCGACATCGACCTATGTATGTCCCTCTCCGAACCGTAGCAATTTGAAGAACCCTTCCAAGAGCACCCTCTCTAATTAAGTTTCTCTAGAATGAGAAGCGTGGTCTTGGTCTTTAGATCTTGTTTATAAATGTGTTCACCGCAAAAGGTTTCAAAATATTTTTCAACTCGATAAGCTCATTGCAGAAACTCTAAGACGAGAGTTTCTTATCCTGCCTCAGACTTGGTAAGTTTTCTCAGGCTCTAACCTCTGTTTTTTCAAGTTTTTCTTGTGAATGTGAACCACTACTCTAAAAAAAAAAGTCCTGGCCCTAGTAAGTGCTCTCTTGCCTTTTGTTCTACTAGACAATCGAGTCTGTTGTCAGAAGGACCCTACTTTAAGATGTATAAATTTTAAGTTGACAAACCCATAGAAGTTTAGGCCTAACTAAGTGGCCGTCAAGTGATGGGCTTGTGATGATAGATGAGGGTGTAAGTGAAAATTAGTTCGGAGAGTCGGGTTGGCTTGGGGTTCTGCAGAAACGTTCTACCGTCGAGTGAATTCCAGGCTTTTCTTTAAACTAAGAATTCTAAGAGAACTCACTCCAAAAAGAACGTGCTTCTCCCGGTTTTTGCTCCATAGCTCTACTCTAGCGAAATAGTCGTAGAGGAAGAGCTCGTATCACAATTTGAGATCCAGAAGCACTTCTGCGACTGTATACGAATGCGAAAGTGATTATCTAACGTGGAGTATTGGATGCTCAGCATCACACATTAGCGCGCATTGGTCATATACTTTTCTTTTTATAAATATAACGGTGGACCACCATTTTGTTTCTTTTTAAAGTGCGTATTTTTTTGACGCTGGGATCACTAAAGCGCTTAAAATATTGAAAGATATGTAGTGTCATGTCTCCTCGGTAAGAAATGGGTCGTTTTACACTTCAAAATCATTGGAAAGTATTGAAAACTATTTCCAAAGTGAGTGCAGTGTTGCAGAAACAGTACGAATTTTTAAAATAATTTTCTGTCCAAATGGAGCCACTTTACCGGCTGGTTTAGGGCAATTCAAAAAGAAAATTCCTGAAACCGACTTGTTAATGTATAGCAACAGCTATCTCGTCCAATGAAAAATTTGCTGTTGTTGTCCAAAGTTTGCATAAAAAGCTAAGAACCTTATCTCGTACCAGAGCTCAACTACCCACCATCAGTCGCACTTCTCTGAAGACTGCATAAAAACCTCCGATTATTTGCTAAGTTCCAACTTCCACATTGTCCAACAGCTCATTAAGTTGTGTGAGTTTTAATGAGTTATAAAATTACGTCATAAAATCATCTTTTCGGATGGAGCTCTTTGGAGCTCTGTCAGGCTTGGTCTGTGTGGGTTTTGGAGTGGTGGCACCACTGATCGCTTTTTCTCTGAAAATCAAGCTGGCATCAACCTAACGGTGTAGTGCGCCAAGGAGACGTGGTAATTTTTTTTTTTGTTCGCAATTGGAGGATTTGGACTTGCACAGGTCTTGGTCACCCAGTAGGATGACGCAACAAGCCACACTAGCCATCACGTAGTTACAATTTGACGTTGTTGGACTCTTTTTTTATGGAGAACTATAAAGGACCTTTGTTACTCTAACCATCTATAAAGAACTGACGCATTTTTTTTCATCTAGCTAGTCGCGAAATAGAGTCACAAACAATCGGCAATGTATTCAGGTTGACAAGATATGCTATTTCCAAACCAGCCCCGGCAGCCATTTAAGTGGTGTTATTTTTCCATTCATAAGCCGAACGTGTACTCTCTCCAATAAAATAACAAACATTGCATCAAATAGTACAGTTTTAATAGCAATTTCAAAAACAATAATAATAATACGCCTAACACAAATGATTTGATTTGGCACCGAGAGGTATGCAATGAAATCCGAATTAATCGCATTCCTTAGCATAATTATTGGTGTTAGAACTTAGTACAATTTCAGTTGGAAATGCAATGAAATTTTCCTTCAAGCGGTAAGAAATAATTATGCTAACGAATTGAATTCGGTAAATTATCGTCGACAATTTAGTTTAGCAGTGGAACTCGGGCGCAAAAGGACATACAATGACTAAACAGTTCTGTTTAATGCTGAGAAACACTGCCACTGGTTTCCTTATAGGAATGCATATTAATACCTGGCATATTTGAAATGATCTCTGTGGATTGCCCGAAAATTGTTTACAAATATAAGGATACGACGGAGGACATGAAACAAACCTCATTGTCCTTTCGATTTTTCTAAATTCACCCGTTTTATACACACGAGTGGTTTCACTTAATTTTGAAATCAACCAAAGAAGTCTCCCATCAGCTCAAGGATCAGAAATAGTGCCATTACTTTGGCCATAATAACAAACAAATAACACAATAACTGTTAAAATAAACTACAACTCATTAGAATTACTCAGAAACCACTTAAACGGAGATGGCGTTACACTAAACGTTCCTGATTAATAAATCTCAAACTAAAATCGTTCCACAAAATTGAACACACTTGCCTCTGGATGGATGGGCGGTGGTGGTTCCAGTTTCCACCCATGGAACTATACGACACTATAACTCCATTGTCGCCACCCCCATGACTACCACCGTCCCACACGATGTAGCCCCGTGCCGTCGAGTCAACACACAATCCATTTGGTGGAGAGAATATTATTGTTGCCAGGATAACCCGACGGATCTCATTCGGAATGTGGAATGGCGCCGGCCTCCTCCGTCTCACTTTCCCCGACAAAAGGATTTTTCACTGCAATAACAATTATACGGTACAAAAATATAACTGCCTCGCGCTGTAATTGTTTTTTCCCGTAATGGCCTGTGAAAGCACCTTAATGGTACTTTCAGCCTTAATCACATTGTTGCCGCCGCCAACCCGTTGCTGTTGTTTTCTGTAAATATGTATCTCTGTGTATCTCTGTGTATATATGTATATGTATCTGAGTATCTCAATCGCTAATGGAAACTTTTCATTTTCATTTGTTTTTGCTATTTGTTGTGCCTTCGTGTTTATAAGCAAATTAAGGTCGATGAAAAATTACCCACGCTCATTTAAGTGGGAAATTTATTACTTTTTTTTTGCGAACAGTGGGTGGGAAAAATCCGAGGCATTTGCATGGCCAAATCGCTTTCAGTGGTGCTGTCAAAATGGATGATTGTTAAACCGCACCGAGTGTCAACCCACAAAGTAACCATGGATGCATTCTAGAGAATATCTCTGCTGGGAGCTGTGCATTTTGGAATTTTTCGTTCTGCCCAAATCTGAGCACTGCGACTGTACTTCTGTGGTTTGGTCAGGAAGCTCCGCTTTGCAGCATAAATAAGCGCACACATGGGAGTCATTTTTTTTTTTGTTCTTCCTTTTTATCTGCCTGATGGTGGTGATGGTGGCGCCATAGAAACTGTTCTCATTACTTTGCATTCAGGACCACGGATTTGTTCGTTTTCTTTACGGGTTTCTTTGTCTTCTTCTTCTTATTTTTCTTATTCTTCTTTACAAAATACACACCATTGTCATGGTTTTGTTATTTAAGTCAGAAGATGAGCAAGAATCAGGCAACTAAAACAAAAGATCGAAACAAAAGGGGGATGGAGGAAGGGGGGCGTTGCTGCCTGCCTGGTGATGGTGGTGGTAAAAGTTTAAACGGCAATAAACTATTTTATAGAAGTTTACCCCTAACACTTTTTGTCGGTCACATAATTCGACGCGCGATGAAAAATTAAACTTCCAAGAGGAGCAGCAAATAAAGTTTAGCCAAGCTTTAAAAAGGACGGGTTCTTGTAAATATTTTGAACGTTGTTTTAAGAAATTGAATGACTTTAGGCGCGATGTAAAGGCTGGCGCAAGTGCTATAACAAAATAATTTAGAAAGTAAGAAAAATCAGCTCACAGAGGTCTTGAGAATGGATGTAGACGGCTTTGACGGATAAAAGGAATATGAGTGACAATCTTCCTTCAAAGATTTGAGATGACCACTAGAGCTTTTTCTCCGTGGAGTAAAATATTCCCGAATACTTGGGGACCGTGTCTCTAAATAATCCTGTCGCTCAAAACGGCTTTTGTGTGACCTTTACTTGACTATGGCAATATAGTGTGGTCGCAGGTGACTAGCGAAATCTTAAGCCTAATCGCAGCCAAGATCCGACCTGCTTCAGCTTTAAATGCCCTAAGAATAAGCCAACTATGCAGCTGGATATCCTTTTTGATACCCTGAACCTATCGAAGATTCTGCATTACAGGAGAATACATGGTAACCTTTCTCATCGACAGGCGGGCAGAAGTAGGAAGGCAGCAGGTGAAATCAAGGCTTGCTAAGGTCCTCTTGATACATGTTACCATTCACGACACACACAAGCAATCATTCGATTCTGGGTGAATACTTCTTACAGGAACTGTTAGAATGTTGAATTCAAACACATTAAGGTCCACAAAGTAATCCAAGAATCCAACTGTTTTGACTCTTACAGCTATCATCGGACTCAAATTCTACGTCCTAAAGCTTACCTGAAGCGTTAGCCTAGCTAACTTAAAACTTGCTCCCCGTACGCCTTTAGCTGGACATACCTGCGAAATAAAGGTCCATATGCGTTAACACCTGCCTTTCGGTACGAAAATCCTTTTACTTTTTCCGGTCGATTTACTTTCGTTTTTGTTTTTAATTACGAGTGCGAAATTGCTATAATAAATAAGAATTGAAATTGCCAACTGTTTTATTCGCAATTAACACTTAACCCTCGTATAATTAAGTGATTAATAAAAAAAACTGTAAATTTTTAATCAGCAATTGCAAGCAATTACTAGCCAACACTGCATCCTGTTGGTGACGTCATACTTGATTCAAATTTGACAATCTTTCGTGATGCTGCAGGTGGTTCTACTGTACTGCAAATGTCAGCCTTCGAAGCTAGTACGCTAATGTTGGGCCGCTTTTCATGTGTGACAAGGTTCGGCTTTCTCTACTGTTGAGCTCGCTGCAGCTTGCGATTAACGTGCAATAAATGTACTTATCGGTCCGTCTCAGGGGTAACTGCTGAAAGCCATGTGCTGTGACTTTTTAACATTTTGCTGGTAGAGGTGTTTGCTGTAGCTTCCCAATGGTCTTCTGTGTTCCTTTGCGTTGTTGAGGGGTTCTGTTTCTAGGGGAAGGTGGTTCTTGAAGTTTTGAGGCACTGGGAGATATTATAGCCTGCACTGATGATTCCTTGCAAATAGGATAGGAGCGGTAGTCCCTAAGAGGCTTTCAAGACATGAGACAGTTGCGTGCTGCTGACGTCAAAATTAGTTCTATGCCAAGCTCTCGCTTACTTTTGGTTGGTTTTCCAAAGTAGATATATAGGTACATACATATGTAGACAATGGTTTTAATGGGCGATTGGTATTGCTCGGTCCAAAGATCCATTTATGGCATTAATGATTGCAGGAATATGACTCAGCGGTCAACTACAGAGGCATCAGTCTTCTTAACATCGCATATAAGATCTTATCTGCCGTATTATGTGAACGCCTGAAACCGTTCGTCACAAACCTGATCGGTCCATATCAGTGTTGTTTTAGGCCAGGAAAGTCCACCATCGACCAAATATTCACATTGCGGCAGATCTTGGAAAAAACCCAGGAGCTTCACATCGATACACACCACCTTTTCATCGATTTGAAGGCCGCATATGACAGCAGTTATAGAGACGAGCTATACAGAGCCATGTCTAGTTTTAGCATCCCTGCCAAACTCGTCGGTTTGTGCAGGATGACGATGGAGAATGCACGCTGCTCCAACAAGGTCGTTAAAGACTTTACCGAGACCTTTGATGTCAAAAAAGGTTTTAGACAAGGCGACGCGTTGTCGAGCGACTTCTTTAACATCGTTCTTGAAAGAATTGTGCAAAACTCACGCGCCA
This sequence comes from Blera fallax, assembly GCA_946965025.1. NCBI lineage: Eukaryota > Metazoa > Arthropoda > Insecta > Diptera > Syrphidae > Blera > Blera fallax. The sequence goes on along the minus strand of OX337244.1, from coordinate 106,098,564 downwards.
ACACCAGAGGCACAATCTTTCAAAAGTCCGTCCAATTACTCGCATACACTGACGATATTGACATAATCGGAAGAACGCAGCGTGATGTCACTGGGGCGTTCGTGAGTATTGAGGCGGAAGCGGCGAAGATGGGTTTAGCGGTTAATGAGTGCAAGACTAACTGTGTGCTGTCAACAAGGAAGGACAACCAACATCGACGTCTCGGACAGAACGTCACTATAAACAGATATAACTTCAAGGTAGTTAGGGACTTTATCTACCTAGGCTCCGCTATGAACTCAGAAAATGACATCAGCGCTGATATCAAACGAAGAATAACTCTTTTCAATCGCTGCTTCATTGGACTAAGAAGGCAATTGAACAGCAAAGCCCTTTCTGAAGTGACCCTACACAAGACTTTAATCATCCCAGTCCTGCTCTATGGCGCAGAGGCATGGACCCTGTCAAAAGCGGATGAGGTCGCTCTTGGCTGCTTCGAGAGGAAAATTCTTCGGGTGACTTTTGGTCCCGTCTGCATAGACGGTGAATGGAGGAGGAGATACAACAGCGAACTGTATGAGCTGTTCAGAGACATCGACTTGGCCAGAAGAGTGCAGATCCAAAGACTGAGGTGGCTGGGTGATGTACAGCGCATGGACACAAATGCTCCGGCCCGGAAAATCTTTGAATCCATTTCCGAGGGACGGCGCAGTAAAGATAGACCGCGACTCAGGTGGCGCACGCAGGTGGAAGGGGACCTCAACCAACTTAGCGTGCGAAAATGGAGGCAGCTGGCTAAAGATCGAGCTGGCTGGAGACGCTTGTTGGTTGAGGTCCAGGTTCGCCCCGGACTGTAGCGCCACCTTAAGGAATACCCAGCGGTTATTCTTGGATAATTAGCATGCCAGTGACTTCACGTACCCTAACAGGAAATGATCGAGTAATGCTATATCGCACGAGCTTGAAGGTCAATTGGCAAATCCATTTTTTTGAAATCAACTTATCGCCAAATTGTGATTCAAATAAGTCGAAGGTTTCAGTCGCGAATGGTACTTAGAGACATCATGTTGGAACCACGTGTCTTCGAGATTCATTGCACTCAAATTTGAAAACAAATCCGCGATCATGAACTCTGGTTTCATTTTGGAAGAAATTAGGTTCAATGCTGCCATCCGCGGGGAAATCGTAACAAGCTGTGCATTTTTTTGGATGTAAAGGACTCCTTAGGGTCTCTCAAGATCAGTCTCACTCCATCTGTGATAATTTTGCTTATTAACAAACCCGTTTGTCCAAAAATAAGGCGCTAGGATTGACACAATTTTCCTACGACTACTGATCAGTTTGCAACTGATCCAGAGCCTAATCAATGAAGAAACGACGTAAACAATGGTCTTGTGGCTTTTAATTCCTGCACCAGTTGGATCGTCTACGTCTAATATATTTGCGCATAGTTTTCTACAAAGTAGACGAAGATAGCTTCAATAGTTGTGATCGACCACGAATCGATAAATTTGAATCTTCTTGCACACTTTCGTGAACAGCAGCGCTCATTCCTTGGCGCTGATTCAGTTTTCTGAGCAGGAGACTTGCCATTTGTCCTCTTCACTTTGATGCCAAAAGAGTTTCCAAAATAGCGTCGCCAAAAGACATGCAGTTGGGCTTGCTAATATAGCTGCAAAATGCTTGGCCTATCTCACTACTTAGTCAACCAACATCTACCAAGAGGTGCTACGAGGCCTTATGTCATCCATTACCATCCAAATGTAGTATCCTAGTTGATATGACAAAATACATAGTCCTTTGCACCATTGGTGGTTTGTGCCGTAAGTATTGGATCGGGCTTGTGGATTGATGAAAAGGGGTTAAGCCTGGTGGAAGTTATTCGGAAAATGAGTTGTGTCATAGTTGTATCGTAGCATTGGCTACATTACTGTTTTTGATCCTTGATACAATATTGTACCGTGAGTAGGATCTTTGCTACTCGTATCTATCTGTATTGGTAGTGATATTAAGTCATGTCGTAGTATTTTGTTTGTTCTGGTCCAAATCGTTTGATGTTTTGAACATGATTTCCACTTGTCATTAGCTTTTTTTAAAATTCCGTGCATAACGCTACCCCCAAGGCAGTTGCTTTCTATACGAAGCAGACTCCTTCCTTGCAAATTCGTGCGCCATAAGGTCCCGTATGACATCATTTAAATGGCCGCCTCGGCTTCGCTGGCAGTGCTTCAAGCGATCGGTCCAATTTTCGGTGATTCGGTCCAATATTTAGGGCGTTATTCCGGCAATAGCGTCTCGAATGTTGGACTCGGGCTCGTTGAAAGTGGTTGGCTTGTTTGCGTAGACTAAGGGGTTGACATAGCCCCAGGGAAAATAATCGATTGGTGTCAAGTCGCATGATCGCGGCGGCCAATTGATGAACGCTCGCTATAAGATGGCTCAGTCGCGTCGCTTGTATGGCATGTAGCGCGTCTTGTTGGAACCACAGGTCGGATATATCGATGATGTCCAGTTCTGGCCATAGAAAGTCGGTTAACATCGCTCTATACCTGAGGCCATTGACGGTAACGGTGTCTGCTTCCTCATTTCAAAAGAAATAAGGTCCGATGATGCCGCCATGCTATTAATCGCATCAAACAGTCAATCTTTGTGGATGCATTGATGCTTGGTCGAACACTTGTGGATTGTGTTCGCTCCAATAACGGCAATTTTGCCGGTTGACATAGCCAAATTACCTGCACACTGAAGCCATGATGAAGAATCGACCTCACGACGAAATTCACGTTGCGACTGAGCCCGAATGTCGATAACATTTTCTAATAATTTCCGCATGTTCGGCAAGCGTGAATCGATGAATGATGAAATTGCAAACCTTACTGAATATTTTGACAGCTGGATGTCATTGGTAACTTTGACAGCTGCTTACGTTAACATAACGTATCTGATCACCCTTTACATCCCTGATTTGTAAGCACAGAATGGCTCATTGAGCACCTCTGCTCTCAACTATACCAGTGTCGGCTCATGTCGTGCACGATGTATGCTGTTTCTATTATTTCGAAAACGTTTTGGCCTTGAGATACAGTACGAGTAAATTTTGTACCGAATTTTTCGCCACATATTGATTCGCATTACTCGGACTCGAGTTGTACATTTTCGAAAATTTCATACAATTTTGGAAAATCATGAAAAAAGGCGTTACTTTCACTTCGTTGGGAACTTCAAAAACATTTCAAACGAAGTAGTTTGTTTTATGTAGCGTTTTCGCACTCAAAAAAGATTTCTGATATCGGCTGAATTAAAAAAAAGTCGTGCATGTCGAAAAATGTCGAACTTTTTAAAATTTTAATACCCAAATGCAGAAAAATTTCGTCCGTTTTTTGAAGAGCATACCATTTTCGAGGCAATCCATATCAAAAAACGATTTTCAATACCCATCGTTATGAGTCAAACGTTTTGGATGTTTTCATCCAATTTTCGAAAATCGATCAACTCTCTTTCGAAAGGGGAGAATACGTTTTTTAGTCTGCGTCTGCGTCTGACTTGAGTCTACTACCCACTAGACAGGGGTACAATAGTTCAGCTCAGTGGTCTACACATTTCCATTGCAATCATACTGTGTGCCCCTTCAGGGCTCTTCACTTTGTAGTTAACGTTTTGTTGAGCCGCAAAGGAAATTTTCTAAGGCTAGGCCTTCAATAAAAAGTTCCATTCGTTCTCTTTAACAAGATAACAAAGCCATCCCGCATTATACTCATACATACCTTACGATGCTGGACTTTTTCAATCTAGTCGTTCAATTTGCCCAAAGTTACTTGAATCATTACCGACAACTTCATTGCGTGGCTCTTTAGTTTTTTGATGGATCCTTTGATGCATCCTATCGATGATAAACTATCCTCAGAACCCCCCAAAAAAATACCGTAACGTAAATCTCAGCCCATCAGGATATACCTTCTAGGCGGCCGATACAAAAGAATTTATGTATAAGCCGATTGGGAAGAAAGCATTTTCAAATTATCCTCAATCCCCTCCCTTTGAAGCACACAATCCAATTCTTAACGCATATTTATACAACACACAAGCTTATCCTCAGTGCAGAGAGCAAAGGAGAAAAAAGCATGCAAAATACATTCATCGCTCGATTAAGCCAAAAAAGGATGCTCTGTCCTTCCATCGCATCGTTGCAACGGTAGATGCTAGCCTACTGATAGTTTCCATGATTTATATTCACCCTCCCACTAAATCGAAGCAAGTGCTGCAGCGCAAACGAAGGGCGTAGGTCCTTTTTGGTCGAAACGAGATTTTCCAATCCGCACACATACAAACACCGCCAACCAGATAGATACGAAAGAACAAAACGTGTTCGCCTGTGCGCTTTTTGAATTACACCAGCGTGCGTCCAAATGAAGACCTGAAACTGACGAATTTATGTCTCCATCCTTGACACATGATTACTACTGCCGTTCCACGGATAAGAGACTTACCGCGTGGTTGACTGAGGTGAATGGTTGGGTCGGTCGCTTGCAAACATGGCACTCTGCCAAAATGCCGAAATGGACTTGTGTACCATCAACCGAATGTGCCATGGTTTACGGATTCCATCCATCAACGACGCAGCTTAAAGATGATCAATTGAAGCGGCAGCTGGGAGTACCTACACAAACATGCCCTGGTGTATACTGGCGGTGGTTATACTGCAGTATGAGAGTGGTATGTTCCGCCACGGTGGAGATTTATTTATTTCTTCTTGATGCGGTTCCTTAGAGAGGGAGAGTTCCTTTGCGGTGATGCACTCACCAAGGAATACACCCCCGTTTAGTAAGTACTTCTCCCCGGTTGCATAAAAATTAACCTCAGAGCACGGATTTTGGCAGCTAGAGACAGGAAACGATCAACCTGCGAATAGGTCGACTAAAAGGCAAAACCACGAGCGAAAGTGGTTGCATAATATATTCCCTAGCGGCGGCGGTGGTGGCCACTTAACTCATCGCGTGACCTATGATTTGTGTGCAAAGTTCCGCCAACGACGCCGACACATCCACTCACCCACGCAGAGTGCCCTCAACGGCACGCTCGTCTGTCAACCCCTGGTAGACAATACTTCAAATCCTCCTCCGTTTGTGGTGCCTTTGCCTTGAGCGAGATGCGACTACGACATAAGGCAGTGGAAAAGGCGTTTTCTGAAATTGAAATGCGGGACTAGCTCTCCCTGACATAAATGTACAAACACGCACAACGAGTTGGGGTCTACACGTCGTCACGTCGCGCATTGTGCGTCGTCATTGTGTTGTCCTGGGACAGTGGAACGGGGCCCGGAAAGTATTATGCTTTGAACCTTTTAATTGCAAACGTCAGCGCCAGATGATTTAGTGCAATTTCAGGAACACAGACACAGCGTGTGTAAGGACAATGGAAGCATAAAATAAATGCGCCAGGATCCAGAGCTAGTATTATTTGTGGACATGTGACAGTGGATTCTGGCTGAAAAATGTCGAGGGTTGCAAGTGGATTTTGTCATGGAGTATGGATCTTAATCTATTTTGAAGGGTTGTCCTCATATGGGACATAGAGTGGATGCGAATAATATATGGGGCTTCCGCGGAGCTAAATTTATTTCAACTCTCATAGTCTGCGGGCATTTAGATTTTAATTTGGATCCCTGTACCAAGAGTATATGCAGTTAGAATGAAGTCCTTTAAAAAGTGTGGGATCTTAAAGGTAAGATGACTACAAGCACCAAGCAAAGATTTTTAAGGGTGTGTCAGGACATAGGACATCTGAAATGGAGAAACGAATCCGGAATCTAGGAACGAAAAATCTTCCAGATAAAGACATTATCCTTCAAGGAAATACCAACGTTAACACGGGAAATTCAAAGTGGCACTCTGACTAAGAGGAGTCAACAAAGTGATACCTGGTCGAAGGAGGCCTCTAAGCTTGTTGTAGAGTATTTCGTAGACCATTGCCGAAGCAGCTGACGAATGGACTCAAGTCTCGTTTGGGTGCAAATATTTTACCAGCCTCATTCTGATTACCACTGACTGTGGAGCGTAAACGCCCTCCAAATACTTTCCATTTCGCGAACTTGAAGGCGACATATTTTTCACTTTTTTCCTCTCATCCTTGGATGCCATGTGGCATATTGCATTAATCCTTAATAAATGCTGATTATCAGCCATCGGTAGCAGTCCATCCTGTCAGTCGAACATCGCTGTATATTGTCGATTGCTTGCAGTCATATCTTTTGAGTAGGTCCAAGGTTGTTTGCCTTAAATGCACCAATTGTTTGTAGATCGTTGAAGTAGCAAAGGTTTAACAGTTCTCTATAAATAATCGAGGGGCGTCAAGACGTTCTGCCCTTAAGATGGTACGACCAGGGTTAATACATGAATCGGTAAAGCCATATACTAGATCGGGACGCACAACCGCCTTGGACAACCAATGTACCAGTCACCTCTCAGACTTGATGCGAAAGTCCACGTTTTCCTGACAAATTAGCGTTAAATTTCCAGTTCAACCACGACTACCAGATCTAACTCGGCGCCAGTCACCAGTGTCTCGTATGCCATTACATGTCTTTGAACGCTACAAGTCCAGGGCGTCCTGTTCCCTATATTGACGTCTTTCAGCGAGATAAGCGTATTCGCCCAACAAACAAACACATTCTACCTCATTGCTAGAGACTGGAATGCATAACATATCAGCTTTCTGGAAGGTAAGGTTGGGTAAAGTGGATGACTACTGAACCAAGAGGAGACCTCCAAACTACTCTGGAAACGTTGAACAGATTTTTTAGAATTTACGACGAGTTGCGGGTACCGATGACCAAGACTACCTTTTCTGGACTGATACTTGTAGCTTCTCCTTTAGAACAAGCTTTCGGAGTGCAGATTCCGGTTAAATATTCCCTCCAACCCTTAATAGTTGGAAAGTGTAGTTACACAGTCACCTAAAAAGTCTAATGTGCCCCCTCCTTGTTCTAGATGATGTAGTTGTCAGGCTAAAGCACGCTGTCCAGTTTGGTTTCTCTTAAAGAGTTAGGGATTTTAAGGATTGGTTCAGGTGATATACTCTACTGCAGATCAGTGCGCCGAAGTGCCTTAGGACATGATCCAGAGTCTCTTCTTTGAAGGCACGGCTTTCTTAGGCGTTGCTTTAAGTTGAGTTCTAGTTCCCGAGTAGTGGTTTTGCATGCCTAAGCTCGCCAGTCTTGGGTGACACTCCTTTCCAAAGTTTGTTTTTGATAATTTAACCGCCTATCGCACAGTAGGGGTCGCGTCCTAAGAACGGAGTTGTGCCATCACTCTGGCTTCTCCACTGTCTAGCACGTCGATGTACCCAGTGAAGGCTGAAGCACATGACTTCATTGCCTCTGCCATACGATTGCAGGACATATTTTCCGTGTTTTTTTTCTTATGGCCCAAAAGATCGATAGCTCGGGAAGTGATAAAGCTGTCAGAAAGCCAAGCAGCATTTGGTGATGCAATTTTATAAGCCTAGTACGGACCCTTTAATAAAAAAACTTACCTGAAATTCTCATCTCACAAAAGCAATAAACAAAGCCAGGATCTCATTATGGACCAGCAAAAGTCTCATTGGTAGAAATTGGGGCCTAAATTCCAAAATGATGTTATGGCTATATACAGCAACAGCAAGACCGATTATAACATATGCAGCACCAGTATGGTGGCATAAAACAAAGCAAAGGTCTGCACAGGACAGGACAGGCTCAATAAATTACAAAGACTAGCTTGTGTATGCTCAACAGGTGCAATGAAAACTGCTCCTACTGCAGCGCTGGAAGTTATTCTTAACTTACCACCTCTACATCTTCATATAAAGAAAGAAGCTGTGGTTAATGCCTTTATGCTCACTCGGATATTGCACTTGAGTTCAACAGTAATAAGCTACTAGGAATAACAATCACGGACAAATGTCTGCCAAGATTTAACTTCAGCCACAACTTCAAGGTTACATTCCCAGATCGCAATAACTGGGAACAGAACAAACCTAAATTTACCAATAACCCTCATGTATGGTACACAGACGGATCCAAGACAGATGAAGGAGTTGGGCTGGAGTACCTATACGGCGCTACTACAAAACCTTCATTCATTCATGCATGGAAAAGAGTAACTCCGTATTCCAAGCTGACACAGTGGATATGAAGGAAATGCAGGAAATAAAAAGCCGACCTGCTAGCCAGAACAGAAGCTGCGTCAAATTTCTTGATGCCAAGACCATTCTGTGGGTTACCAGTGAGTAGGGCTAAAAGCTGTATCAAAGACTGGCTAAAAGATGGAAACTGAAGGTAACAGACAAGCCAAAATCTTTCTGCCAAACACTTCCCTCAATAGAACGAAACAACTCTTACAACTGAATAGGACTCAGATTCGGGTTTCCTTACAGGCCACTGTCAAGTGAAAAAACATCTAATGGGTGCGGGAATAGCACAAGACAGCATCTGCAGAATGTGCAACGAAGACGAAGAATCAGCCGAACACATCTTATGTCACTGCAACTGTCTAATCAGAACACGTCATCGTTATTTAGGTAAATTCTATCTGGAAGCGGAAGACCTATCTGCAAGCTCACTCGGGGATATTGAGTGAGCTTTAAGGGCAGAGGAAATCACAATAAGCCCAATGTGGCCGCAGTGATAAGGTGCCGTATTCCCACCGCTTTAACAATCTTCAATCTACAATCTACTCTGACGTTATGCAGATGTTACGAATCAACCTATTCTTTTCCCCTCTCTCCTGTGACTGGATTTATCTTTTTTTCCGCTAAAAAGGAAATATTTCTGTTTACTACATGTGGCCCAAGACGACGACCTTCAGTATTTCCTATAAAAAAAAGTAGCTCAACACCGGCAGAAATTTATCTCATACCAGGATAATATCGACAGCGTACATATGTCGTCAAAGAAATTGTGTGTTTTGAGAACCTTGTCAACCACAAAAAAATCATAGGACTGACGCCCCTTTCCTGGTATTTTCCCTTCTATTGACGTTTTGCAATCAAAGAGTCGCATATGCAGTCCAAGTTCATATGCAGACCAGTTGTTTGTAAGCTGCAAACATTATTCATAGGCAAAGCATCGATTATTGAAGTTCCAAGGTGACTTAGGAAGGAGCTTATTGCAATCGTTTGACTGAAGACGTTATTTTGCGTAACGCAAAATTTCACGTCTCCATGAGCATCCTTGGTACAGATGTCTATCAATCGTTCCGGTGCTGTGCGAAAGCCTTTGAATAGTCTAAAAATAACACGAACTTACCCTTAGCCTTACAGATACCAAGTGTATGTCCACTCAGTTGTGCGAAATAAATGGCAATTTCACATCGTCCAGGAAAACTCTGTGTGTGTGGCTGTCTGAAGCTGTAATTTCTTCTGACTACTGCAATACCACCTTTTGAATGTTGTTCAGTTCATATCGACAGGATAGTTTGCGCTCGTTGTTTACTGTTCCATTACAATCCACTCTCGCTGACAGGGGACATCCTTTGATAAATAAGACACGGTGTACCAGAGTATCAATCCTTTCAAGGAACTGCGTGAAATAAAGTGTCCCTCTTATTGATTGCCCGCATTAAATCTCCAACACTCTAGTCGAATGACAGATAGATTCATAAACATCCTGCATCTGTTACCCAAAACCGATCTCCGTTATCCATCATTAAAATTATATTTCCAAATTGAATCCACAAATTCGAAGTAGCACAGATAAATGTGCTCCAATCTGTCCTAGTAAGTCATTCACATCCCGGAGATCTCCCTGAGAGCGCATATCCTTGAGCTGCTTAATTTGAATGTAAATGCGAAAAGAGTAAGTATAAGCAAGGAATCCAATCTTTTATCCCGTATTTCCTTCTATCTTTGTTCCCTTTTTTTTGCTCCTATTTGATGCCCTCTTTTCCTTTTTACTTGTTCGTCCTTTTGTATCACTCCTCTTGCACACTTTACAAGGTAAATTTACTTTGAGTGTGCGAGTTTTGCCTTTCCCCCGTTCGTTCGTTCGTTCGTTCGTTTTTGCTTTATGATTGCCGCCGTTTGCACTTTGCGTTAACAGATGACAGATGCACTTTCTTTGGAACTCGCCTACACAAACACATGCTAACATTTGAGAATCAAACACAAAGAGAGGAGGAACCATCTCATTAGAAAGGATTCCCTACTATCGTTCCATCTTAGTTTTTTTTTTTTTTTTTTGCTATTTTACTCCTTTTTTTCTACGTATCCGTTTCGTCGCTAGGACTGTGAAAATGAGTTGACTCATCCTATTATAGCAATAGAATGTGTTCGCCTTAAGATTTATCCTTCGTCCCTGCACAACGCTCAATTCGCCCGACACCCAACTAGCAGCATTCACAGTCACATTCACCCGCATAAGTGCAGCAGCAATGCAAAGTGTAGGGCGAGCATTTTACGGTACGAGTATAACATTCATGAGTTGCTGTGTAGTAGGATCCTTTTGTGAGATGCTTGGATGGTCTGTGTGTGTGTTTGGGGGGGGAAAAGCGTGTCAATATCCGGTCAACAATTTTTCCGCTTTCATGGGCGTTTACATCGACAACGATTTTCTGTGTCAAAGAAATGGAATTAAACGAACAGAAGAAGGGCTGGAATGATGGTGAGAGTGAACATTTTTTTTTTATCTGTCTCAGTTGACTCCATTTAGTCATCGTTTTGAGGGTGTTGAACAGTACAAAAGGACTTTGATTCTATATTTTTCGAGAGCATTTCTTTTGCAGTGAGAAAACCACGTTTTAGTGTGTAGATCGAGTGTAAATAAGAAATTTGGTGCGAAGCAATGCGAATTTGGATCACATGTCGTTTAGCTAACTGTTTTTTTTTAAGCTAATCAAGTGAATATCCTTACAAAGGATACCAGTAAAATGCAGCTACAAATGAAAGAAGATCGAGACGGAAAGAAGCAAAGATTGCGTGTGTTGAAAGGACATTATTATTTCGGCAGATAATTCCGTCCTTTTCTCCACCCCCTGTGGCATACTAATCAGGTTGCTATGAAGCCATGTGAGAAGAAAAACATTCCAGAACTCGCGAGGACGAAATTAGGGTAGATTCTACGAATACGTGGTCTATGGCTTGTAGTGTGTGGAATCTGACACCAAATCAGCAGTTGGTGGCACAGTCAAAGCTCAGATTAGTTTACTTACTTACTTTACTTACTTTAGGTGGCGCTACAGCCCGGGGTTGACCTGGGCCTAAACCAACAAGCCTCTCCAGCCAGCGCGGTATTCAGCCAGCTGCCTCCAGTTTCCCACACCAAGTTGGTCGAGGTCCCTTTCCACTTGAGAGCGCCACCTTAGGCGAGGTCTTCCTCTACTGCGTCGTCCCTCTGGTGTGGGTTCGAAGACTCTCTCTCTGTTTTTCTCTCATAACAACCGAGAGCGACCTCATCCATTTTTGACATAGTCCATGCCTCTGCGCCGTAATTTAGTTCCAGTCTTGGTTGGTTGATTATGAAGGAAGGCAAACCTAAACTTCGTCAGGTAGGCATCCATTTTGGCCCGTGACAAGGAAGAACTGTATTATGTATAAAATGATTGGAGAAGGTTTAGGTTCAAGGCATAGTTAAATGGCTCAGATAATCGCGTTTCGTTAATGAATGACAGTAATGTTCTGTAGATCGAGGGAGCTTCAGAATCACCTCAAGTGTTTGTGGGTTGGCATCCCTTTTCTTTAAGGTTTAGGGACGGTGAGTAGGGCGATGACTTACTTGATGAGGACATGAGGGTATTCCAGGTAACGAGAAATCTGATGAATTAGCAAGAGAGGGTTCTGCAGCCGTTTCAAGACAAGCAGAACCACTCGCGAACATCCCGCTCTGCGCACTTAAGCTTGAAGCAGGGAAAAAAAACCATACAAGAGGCGAACACCAGATGGACCTTAAAAATACTTGTGTATTCACGAGGAAACTAAGGCCGTCCTTCGATGAAGGCAGAACCGAGAGACTTATACGGTAAGACAGGAAATCCCTTTCCACCCTCGTTGGGGTTATCACGGGGCACAACTCTCTACGGTATCATTTGAAAAAACTATGTACGTCTGACGGAAGAAGAACTCTGCAGAGGTTACGATGACGGGGGAGCTTTTGAGGACACAACCCACTTCCTATGCCACTGTCTTGGTCTCCAACACAGCATAAACAAATTCCTTGGGAGTTACTTGTTTCAAGACCTAGATGAACTCGCCAGCACGCCATCAGTTTGTATGCAAAGACTCGCAACAATAAAATATATCGGAGCATTAGAGTCAGAATTGGGTTTTTATAGGCAAGGGACAACCTTTACCCCAAAGGGCATCACAATGGGTCAGTATTGACCTGAGTGTGGCGGAAAGTAGTTCTCTCTTCGCCAGCCCACCTACCTTATGACGACTAGGGTACTCCTTGACTTCGACAATTTTGTAAGTTTGTTGCTCCATACACTCATGATGGCGTCGTCTTCTTAACCTTTACAGATAAACCTATGGGTGTTCCTGTTTGAGTACTCATGATCATACGCTCTTCCGTTTCTTGGTATCATGATATCCAAGCACTCAGGTATCCTTCCTGAAAGAATATTGAACTTCGTCTTCACCATTCTCTCTTCAGTTGCGAAATAGTTTTTGTTTGCCTTCATAGTCGCTTGAAGTCAAAAGGTGTAAAATCTCTTTTACCCAGGATTGCAGTCCTAGCTCTAGTCTTCCCTTTATGGCAGTTGGCAGAATGGTGTAAATAAGCTACTGTAATTTACAAATCATTAATTGCAAACCAAAAGCACTTGAAATCCCTGCCTGCTTACCCGGGTCCCAAAGATGCCACCAGTAGGTCTATATTTTAGAGTCAACCTAGGAGTTCCTTAAGGGAAGTATCTTGGACCAATAATCTTTATCTCAACAAACATTCATGTCGATTTTTTCAATGAGGTTTCTAAGCTGGTGCTTCTACAAAAAAAGGAAAAATTCCTGCAAAGTACTTCCTGTGTTGAGCTTCTTCCTTTCAACGCTTCAATATATTTTTTTTTTTTTTAGAGTCGATGGGGTAAATTAAGGCTCGAGTACAGCCTAATAAGCACGGCGACCAGAAGAGATCTTTTGTGCAATCCCCTGAGAGTTGCTGTATTATATTTGTCTTTTAGCTGAGATCTAGTTCATTAATGAAACTATAGATAGTTTCAGCTGAAGAAGATGTGACATCAGATGGTGATGTGAAGCCTTTGTTAAAGTGTTTGAGCCTAAGCCGAGCTATGGCCGGGCATTCACACAGTATATGTTGGGCTGTTTCGGTGTCTTCAAGGCAGAGACGGCACATGTCCGATTGGACACGGCTCATTTTCTTGAGATGGAATTGAGAGAGCAATGTCCAGTAAGGAAGTCAGTTATGATCTTAGCCTTGCGTTTGCTCATTGAAAGAATGTCTCTGGATGTTTTTTTTGAGAAATTTTTTTTTTTTTTTTTGCGAATTCCAGAATGAGAGCATTTCTATTCTTTCCCATAGGTTAAGCTCTATCTTTATCTGGTTAGTTGGTAAACCACAAAAGGGTTCAGGTCCCGTAAACGGAGATTGAGCATCTAGTCTGGCAAGTTCATCAGCAGATTCGTTGCCAGGGATGCCCCTATGTCCAGGGACCCACACAAGAGTAATTTTATTGTGTGCAGCAAGCTGCAGGAGTACTTGTAGACAGTTCCAAACCAGCTTAGACTCAAAGTTGAAGGAAGTTAGAGCTTTAAGAGCAGCTTGGCTGTCTGACATTATATTTATTTGTGATCTACGGAGGTTTCGTCTGATGCATTCTCTGGCACATAGCTCGATTGCATAGACCTCTGCTTGAAAGATAGTGGTATATTGTCCGAGTGAAGTGGATAATTTGTAGTTAGGACCAAAAACACTAGCTCCAACCCCATTTAACATTTTCGAACCGTCAGTGTACCAATCAGTTGAAGATGAGGTTTGAGGGATGAGACGGTTATCCCAAAACCAGCGGTCCGGTATAATGACTTTGAAAATTTGATTGAGATGGATTCTTTTTGGCATGAAATCCGAGGAGCAGATCGCTGGCGATGATAGTAGCGGGATTTCCTCCAGGATTTTCATGTGTCCTACTAGATTGGTGTTAGTATTATTACATAGGAGTTGAAGCTTTATTGCACTAGCAGCTGCAGTCTTCATAATTCTATGTGTAGTCGTAGAAGGTCTAAGAGAACTTCCAGCGCAGCTGTAGGGCAGGTGCGCATTGCACCCGTAATACCTACTTATGCTAATCGTTGCACCTTTTGTTGTGCAGATCGGATGGTGATTTGATTAGTTTTATCCCACCATACTAGCGATGCATAGGAAATTCTCAGCTGTTGGTTTGCGGGTCAGTGCCTTTAGCATCAGCAACATCCTTGATGGATTGAAAAGTCGTGTTATCGAAGGCACCCAAGATGTCTAGAAAAGAGCAGAGGGCGATATCCTTCTCTAACAGAGTTACTTCAATGGTGCTGACTAGATGGTGAAATGCTGAGACCGTAGATTTACCAGATTGATATGCAAATTGGAGTTTATTTAGAGGGAGTTCTAATAACGCGATAATTTTTTTCCATTACCTTAAGAAACACCGAGGTGAGACTAATAGGTCTAAAGGCCTTAGGGTCTGATTAACAGTACATTTACCTTTCGCCATGTAGTCGGTATGTAGCTGAGTTCATAGCTGAATCTGAAGATGAACACCAGGGATTCTAAGAGAATATCGATGCCGCGATGAAAAAGGGCAGGGAAGATTCCATCACCACCAGGAGCTTTGTAGGGCTTCTGCGTGGAGATGGCCCATCTGATAGAATTAGAGGAGAAGATTCTTCCTAGTGTGCCTGTTGGGAGGGTGTTGCATATCTTCATGTAGAAGGGGTGTGTGAGGGTCAGTAATAGCAGAGTCAGGAAAGTGAGTTTGTAGAAGTAAACTCAGAGTTTCCTTGTAACCCGTTGTGAAACTGCCGTCACTTTTTTGTAGGAGACCAATTTCATTGCTGTGGTTTTTAGAAAGGGCTTTTTGAGCCCTAACAGCTGTCGGAAGATCGTTCATGCTTTCGCAAAAGTCCTCCATGTATGTATGTCGTTTTGATTTCCTAATTGCACAATTATAAGAGGTGAGAGCTATAGCTATGTGAGAGCTACAGACCACCACCCCACAATCGATTAATGCAGATCCATTGTCATCCATTGTGCGCGCACCAATCCCTGCCAGCCAGCCTAAAATTTTACTCCAATTTTTGATGATTAGCTAGACCTTCGAAATAAATTGTACCCCACTTCTGACACCAGAGTCATGCTGGCCATAGGGTTCAAATCTTTGATTAAAGCCAATTGTTCACAAGTATTTCCCACGATTTTGAAGGACTAGCATTCTACTTACTGATTGCATATGTTCACACAAAAAATGTCTGCTTCTGACATCAACATCCTTGCAACAATTGCTTGGGGATTAATATTTCCAATTTTCCTTTTCTCACAGATAATCTTTTGGTAATTACCAGTACCATTAGCTCCTCCGCATAAAAGGTGTCCCACCTTCTGACACCAAAGCCATGCGAGGTCTAATTAAATGGAAATAAGGGTTTTAAACTTTTGCAGCTTTTCACAAATAATTTCTACACTCTTTTTCGATCAACTGTTAAATAATTTTACATCATAATCACACAAAACGGGTTGAAGCCCACTTCTGACACCAAGCGAATGTGCGTATTTATTGCATAGACGCTAATGCCACGTATAATCGTGTAATAAATAATTAGCAAACAATTAAAGCATCATCCTTCAACAATAACCTATCGCATCGTATCCCATTTCAAAGTCCAGATGTCGAACTCCCTGAATTGGAAGTCCCGTCTAAAGTCACATGCTTCCCTACACTACCTGGACGAATAACAATTTGACTTCCGGGACCATGACTCTATTCACAAAATCCACCGTTTAGCTTTACAATCACATCGGCCTAAGAGCAAACTTCACCTAAACCGGTGTATTTTAGGCGACCACAAGCGAAATCCACTTCGCATGTTATGAAATCCCACATACACTACCAGCAGCGTCCTCTTAAGCCTCTGCGAATTATTAAAACTGACATCTGGATACATTAGTGGATAGCGTTTCTACCCCTCCGCTTGCCACCAGTGCTTTATGCAATTTCACTTGCAATTAAGCGCGGATAGTATTGTAGCGAGATTCCCGCCAAAACAAAGTATCGTTAAACATGCACAAATCGGATTACTGGGTGACATAGAGCACCAATGACAGGCGGGCCCAAAGGATACAATATTTGAGGGTCCTGATCGAATTGCAAGTGCCCAAACTAATGGAAGTAAATGGGCAATTTACTAGCCCGGTGAAAATGCAGGACACCAAAATTTTCATTGGATTTTCCTTCCAGCATCTCTCTCCCGTATGGCACGGAAATTGCTTTACATTACAATACGGATTGCCGTACCCGAGGAGGAGGGTTAAATCATACCAAGCAAAGTGAGGTGGATCAGTGAGGCGCGAAGGTTGTCCAATTTGCTGCCATACCTCCACGTACATGGTTACAATTTCTCGTTGCACCATTTAAACAGACCACCACCCCACAACCACGTCCCATGTTCGATTCAATAACTTGCCATTTGGATACGACTCCCAGGGTCACTCTATCTCCACTCGAAGTTTACACGCAACGGAGCGTATCCGGAACGTATCCGGTGCAGTGCTCAACACGGCTGCAATGGTTCGGCCGTATAAATTTTGCAAAAAGGAATTAATCCCCCCCGCTTTAAAGTGGTACTGCCTATAAAATTGTGTGGAGGCAAATGAATGTGGCGGCACCACAAGAGGTAATTTAAGGCAACGCACGCATACAAACACAAAATAACAACGGCAGCCTAATGGTTTCCGTCCCCACCCAACCGCTCGCATAAAGAGAGTAAATCACCGAGGTTCATTGAATGTTAACCACTGCGCGCCACTGCTTATTGCCACCATACCAAGCCACCACCACCACTACCACCGCCAACCATCATCCAACAACACCAAGCAGCAGGATGTTTTCAATATTTCCTCTGAAAAATAAATTATGGCAAACGTGGTGATGAGGTACGGTAGAGGCTAACCATTTTCGGCCGAAATCATGTAAATCTGTGAACGAAATTTTGCGAAAGATAAATTCCAGGCAAAAGCATACGGCTGCACAAAATTTGAATTCAAATTTTCCAATCATTTGGATTTTCATTTGGAATTTGCGGAGAATTTTATTCGAATTCGATACGAAATTGTATTTGAATTTATATTCGGAATAAATTGGCCGAGCAGGTTATGTGGGCGAGGAATTTTTCGGGAATTTCGCTCAGGCATTTAGATTATCTGGGTGTGCATTGGAGAGAAGGACTTGTAATGCTGAGGCGATTAAAGCGGAAACCCTGGCAACTAATGTCATAAATTGTCCTTAGTGTTGAGTCTCTTATCTGTTTCATTCGCTGAATAAATAATTATAATCGTGGATAGTAGTGGTGTATCCACTACTCACGCGACACCATGATTTTGTTTTAGATGCAATTGAGTTGAATTTTATAAAAAAAAACAAATCCTTGGTTCAGCCTTTTCCTTTTAAAGAAGTGGGGCAGATAAGACTTAAGATTAAGCCCACGGCGACCTGAACAGATCTTTTATAAAGGGTGTCCCATAATTCACGCAAAATTTGAATTTTGCGCCATTTACTAGTACAGTGATGCCAACGTAAAAAAAGATAAAAATGTGACAGCTGACATTTCGGGGTTAGTAAAAATGGAGCGCTATACGAAAGAACAACGCATTTTCATGGTTGAGCAATATTTTAAAAATAATGAAGGTTTGTCAGCTACAGTCCGCAATTTTTTCGAACAAAATCATCTTCAGTGATGAAGCTCATTTTCATCTTGATGGCTTCGTTAATCGTCAAAATTGTCGCATTTGGGGTTCAGAAAACCCACGAGTAATTGTTGAGAAACAAATGCATCCACAACGCGTGACTGTTTGATGCGGATTTTGGGCTGGAGGCACTATTCTTCTTCGAAAATGCGGCTGGTCCGATATAACCCAGTTTTTAGTGCCTAAATTACAAGATATAGATGTGACACAACATGTGGTTTCAACAAGACGGTGCCACTGCATGAGTCATTTCCTAATCGTGAAATCGGCCGTTTTTGCGATCAGAATTGGTCATCCAGATCTTGCGATTTAACGCCATTGGACTTTTTTCTTTGGGGTTTTTTGAAGTCAAAGGTCTATGCAAACAAGCCCACGACCACCAACGCCTTGAAAGAGGAAATTGGGAGATGTATTAATGAGATTCAGCCACATTTATGCGAAACGTTCATAGAAAATTTCAATAAAAGAGTACGTACTTGTCAGCAAAGCCGTGGCGGCCATTTATCCGATGTGCTATACCATACATAACCCCAATCTGTATACTCTATGAGTCAATAAAAAAAATTAAGCTTTATGATTAAAAATCTTTATTTTCTATCAAAATTACATTTTGCGTGAATTTTGGGACACCCTTTACTATCCCCTGAAAGTTGCCTTCTAGCTGAAATCTAGTTCATTAACGAAGCTATGTATAGATACTTTGAGCTGAAGAGGATGTGACATCAGATGGTGATGTGAAGCTTTTGTTAAAGTGCTTAAGCCTAAGCCGAGCTATGGCCGGGCTTACTTACTTACTTAGTTCGGGGTGAACCTGGGCCTCAACCAACAAGCCTCTCCAGTTAGCCCGGCCCTTAGCTAACTGCCTCCAGTTGCGCACTCCAAGTTGGTTGAGGTCCCCTTCTACTTGTGCGTCCTCTACTGCGTTGTCCCTCCGGGTAAGATTCGAAGGCTCTGCGGGCCGGAGCATTGGTGTCGCCATCTTAGGCGACTGATGCGCAGTTTTTTGACTGGGTCGATGTCGCTGTGCAGGTCGTTAATTTCGTCGTTGAATATTCTCCTCCAAAGCCCGTCAACGCAAACGGGACCGTATATCTTACGAAGGATTTTTCTCTCGAAGCGATCATCCGCTTTCGAAAGAGTACATGCTTCAGCGCCATAAAGCAGGACGGGGACGAGCAAGGTCTTGTAAGGAGTCTTCTTAGTCGTTCGGGATATGGCCTTACTACTCAGTTGCCTTCTCAGCCCTAAGAAACAGCGATGGGCAGGAGTTATTCTTCGATTAATTTCCGCCGAGATCTTGTTGTCAGAATTTATAGCAGAGGCAATGTAGACAAAGTCCCTTACTACCTCGAAGTTATAGCTGTCGAATGTGACGTTCCAATTCGTCGATGTCGTGTGTCTCTTCTTGTTGACAGCATATATGTACTTGGTTTTGCCCTCATTTACAGTTAAACCCATTTTGGCGGCTTCTATTTCGATACTAGCGAACGCACCGGTGACAGCTCGTTGTGTTCTGCCAATTATGTCGATTTCATCCGCGTAAGCTAGTAGTTGCACGGACTTTTGAAAGCTTGTTGACTTCAACATTGACATACCTATCATATTTTCAAGGCGAGAAGATTGGGTACGGGTGCAGGCTTTTACTCGAAGGCTCTGCAAAAACAGGAGTCTTTCAGACTACCAGAAGCATGCAGTGTTATCCAAGCTGAAGTCCTGGCAATAGAAAAGGCGGCTTTATGTATAAAAAATAGTCAGCACTGATCACCATGGGACACCATTCGATCAAGCTCTGCTGGGTTCCTGGACATAGTAATATAGAAGGGAACGAAAAAGCCGACTCCTTGGCAAGAAGGGACACATCCATACTGCCACCGATTGGTAGACTGTACGATATTATTGACGCCATAATCGAGCAAGAGGCTAACTCCTTCTGGTTACTCAGGGAGGATTGTGTCACCTCTCGTACTTTATGGCAGAAATTAAATAAAACAAAAACAAAGAGCCTTTTGGCTCTAGAACGATCCTCCATCTGCATGTTAACGGGAGTGATCACAGGACACTGCGCCATTGGAGCTATGCTCAGCAACGATTTATGCAGAAGCTGCGGTGACGACGAGGAAGTATAATCGATCCAACATCTGCTATGCCACTGACCCGCCCTGCAAGAACGACGCCTACGTACTCCAAGATCCAGGCTCTTCGCAAGCATAGCATAGCAGAGGTAGCAGTAGTTCAGATACAGGATCTCCTACCGTTCTTAAAAAGCAGCAACTGGTTTCAAACGCCACAACTTAGATGGGTTCTCCACGGGTTTTCACAATGGACCATTAGGTCTCCGAGTGAACGTGATGAGTTCTATCCATCACACGCCCTTCTCAACCTAACCTAACTTAAAGAGCAATCGGTGATATTCTCAGGGGGCTTTGGTAGTAAACATCGATGAAGTCTAGTGGGGCTGAGGATAAATTCTGACAAGAACCAAAATGACAACCAGCCTACCTTAGCAGTAAGCATCTCTGGTACACGGTGTAGCACTCGTAGGTAGTGTGTTTGCTGGAGTCCTGGCCGGTGTAAATTCGAACCGCGCCAATGGAACATCAATCGCAGCCACCAAGCACAATAGAGAAAGGAGTGAATTCAACCACTGCACGAAGAAGTACACTTGACTTGATGGAGTCTCAGTACTTCTGGGATTTCGTTGCCCTTGTTTTAAAAAAGAAAACATTGCTGGGCAACATCTCGAAAGACTGCATAGTTTTCGGTATCTTGGGAGAATGATCGCACAAAAATCGGGAATACAAAGACGGCTTCGGTTTCTTTTCTTAGATCTATAAAAGCAGTGCAAGAATATCAGGATCCACGTTGCGACTGTTCTGTTGCTTTTGAACTCTTGCTAGAGGGAACTCTGCATCCTGCAGAGACTTTTCTGCTGTGGGCACTGCGATTTATCTTTCGCACACGTGTTTTGTGATTCAGATAAATTGTTGTCTCCAATCACATGTCAACATAAATTCCCATCGTCTTCACAGACGTCCTCTGTGAGTCCCACGACTTTCTTTCTTGAAAATATGTAAGTAGATGAACCAGGACACTAACGTGAGCTATCCTCTGACAGTGTATCCTTTGACAGCCTGCGAAAGGTCATCATATCCACGGCGAAGTCAAAGGTAAGACACCATCAAATAACCATCATAACGAGGATACATATCAACTCGTTTTTCGGATCTACAATGGTGATTCTCTGAAACGGAACACCTACAACACTATTGAGAATATCAAATTTAATGACATTGCCGCCTTTGATAAGCATCCTTAATAAAGACAACTGCATTCGTGTCCTAACAGCTGTCCAACATTGCACATTTCAGCATCGAAGTTTATTTCCAGTCCGATTTCTTTGTTCCGTTCCCCAAAATGCGAGAATATTTTACGACTTCTATTCAAAAAATTTGCATATCCTTGCCTGACGTAACCAAAAACTTCCTCCTCTATGGATATCGGAATTTTCTACTCAAAAACATTCTGCCATTCGACTTTAGAAGAAACTTTCAGTGCCCTCCTTGCCGCAATCCTGGAATTTGACAACGTGACTACTCCTTCCAAATCGTATTCGAACTAAAAGTACAACACCACCCGTCGGAATCGTCGGAAAACTCATAACTTATGTGAGCGTGCGAGTAAATTTTTGCATGTTTCCCCCGCTTGGCAAACAAGCAACCCTTCACCGTATTATATTCCCGACAGTCTTCTTCGGTTATATGATACCATTCAGTTGGGCAAATTTACAACGCAAATACGTGCAAGCGAGAGATGAATTCATGAACACACTTTTCTGCGTCGAAGATAATATGATCAAGGATTTATCCTTTGCCCGAGGATATTGTGTGGAACTTTGAGCACGATAATGCTGATTGACCTACATATCCGACGACCGGCCCACCCACATTCATTGTACTCTGCCAAACTCTAGCACTCGCACTCTCCTCTGCTCGACAGGAATTTTAAGTCCATAATATCTGATGCCTGATAGTGTTGTGGCTCTGATAGTTTGGTGGCTTTGTGCGTTTATCTTCTCGTGCATCGGACGGATGCAGCACATCCCTGGCGCAGACATCAGGCAACGACACTTGACTTGAACGAAATGAGGGAAAATATGTGCATGCAGGCAGGCACGCCAGGAGGAGTAGGATAGATTTTCTTAATTATCCTCCCGGAGAAGATGATTTGTGAAAATTCTGCGCCACTGTTCTTGGTGCTGGAAATATGACTTAAATTGCTTGATGAGCACAAATAGGCGGCACTCGAACGGGGAATGTGTATACGGTGCATGCATGTATGTACCCATAGCTGTGGGGTATTGTGCCACAGAAACCAGGAAACACGGTCTGTTTTGCTGTTTTGTGAGAGACGCTCTGATGAAGTCTTATATCCTTGGGCGTGAATTAAGAAGAACATGAAGCTATTCATGTTCCGCTAGTTGAAGATTTTAATTAATTCGACTCTGAGATGCTTAACAAGATGTTTAAGTGGGGATTTTCTATGTTTTTCACGCAGTATTCATCGAAACGGATATGCTAGCTGAATGCTAAGAGGCACACTCTTCGAAGTCTAAGATGAAGTGTCGACAGACTTACTCTAGACAGAGAGTTCTACACATGTGTGTATGTATGCATGTGTGTGCATATAAAAACGATTGCTTTGAATACTTCTTGAAACTTTGTGGAGATTGATTGGCCGCGATTTAGAAGCAAAAGTTTCCTTTCTTTGTTTTTTTTTTTTTAAACTAAATTTCGTTGGTCAAAGATAGATAAACTTTTTCTTTTATAAAGCCAAACAAGGAAGCAAACCCGGAAGCGATTATACTCGCTTTTGGGCACCTCTTGTCCTCCTGAGCAGCATCGTTTCATACATGACCCATGCACATGCGTCCATTTTCTTTGCTGTTCCCTTAGCTGTACACTAAAGGCGACGTCTTAAGTTAAGCTTTACATCTACTAAATCCCTTTTCTAGATCCTTTTTGGGTAAGAGATCAAAGTGTGATCCCAGTAATGCGTGTTCGGGTATTTATTGCTTCGGATAGCTCATTTGAATACGAAGCAGCAGCACCATCGTCTTGCTGGCTTAAAGTCGTAGCGAAGGCTCCCGATCTATTCCTTGTCCGACGTAAGCAAGGAACCGTATAAACTTCTAACGTGGAATGTTGTTTTGAGTTGTGACCATTTATTTGCTGCTTTCTCTGCTTGTGAGGTGAGGTCGGTATTGTACCCAAGTTTGCGAAACACGTGGATGTTATTGTTTCGGGCGGATGTAGTACGAAACCGAATGTGAGCTATCATAAGACGGTGATTACGTACCAATCCGATATCAGCACCGCTCTTGTTCCTCTCTTCTAAAAGGCAATTTTTGGAGCGCCGACTGAACACCAGCTGGTTCGATGTGCACTGCCTAACCGAGATGATCTTATGGCAAGTCTTTCGCTGCAATAACACGACAATGGACATTGTATAAGTCTATTAAACGTTTACCGCTATTCAAGGGATCTCGGTTTGAGTGCTGTATTGCTCTTGCCATTGAAACCCCCCATAAGAATAAAGGTGCCCCTCTTGGGTGTTGGATTGTGGACAGACCTTAGCTGACTATAAAAATTGTGCCGTCCTTCCTTCGTAGAGTCATGAGTGCACCTACTGAATGACACTAATTTTTCCTACACTGCTCTGAAATATGACAGACAATATCCTGTCCTTAAGATGTGTCCAAAAAATGTCCGTTCGAGTCAGTAGTAGTCCGAAGACGGATCCGCAATTCCTTCCAGAACGTTTCCTAGAGTAGAGAAAAACCGCTTCCAACCCTCACTCATTCACGGTGCTCAGAATCTGGAGTTGTGAGGATTTTACTTTCCAGCGTCAAGAATATTCCACGTTTTTTATTGTGGCGGCATAATGGGCTACAGGCCAATCGACAGCAGCCCTGTTCTATGGCACATGTTTCATAGATGGCACCACATGGAAATGAAAGTAGGTTTTACTAGCAGAGCTCTAAGATGGCTTTTTCTCGATATTTAGCAAATCAACATCTATCGGTACATGCTACTTCTACGACGCTCCTGTTAGTTATTTGCCAAGGATATGTTTCCCTAGTGCTAAAAGGCATAGTTTTGGAGCAGCCCGTGATAACATTGTATCTACGCCTGCCACACACAAACTGCATAAAGCTTTATCAAGGAAACTGTGTGATATGCTAAGAATAAGGATGGCGGGGGTTTTGATGGAAAAAAAAAACATGACAATAAGTACAAGCAGGAGCTGTCGTTCAGCTGTGGTCCTCTCCCAGCTAATACGGAACTGGAGATGCAACTTAATCGCATTGAGGTGGATGTACACTATGACGGTCAGATCTGGTTAAACGCACGGAACATTAGCCTGGGGTAGTGCAATTAAACATGACAAGGACAAGGACAAGGCCAATGAGAACCTTTTCCATAGAAGCACAAAATGTGAACTTGGGACTCACGCCCCAACGCATAGAGCTAGACAAAATCTTCGCAGCTACCACACTTAGAGAAATCAAAGAGAAAAAGGGAGGGAAATGCATTGCACATACGGAACGAATAACACTCTTAAGGTTTCACTCCTGGACCTGGAAGTACCCAGGGCTTCGCAGTACTTAGTTCTGATATACTTCTAGTTCCTCCATCCATTCATGTACCCGTCCTCGTGGACTATCCTTGATTGAGTTGTGTCTGATCTTATGCTTCTTGGAAGCTCAGCGCTAGCCCTTGTTTATTTCTTCTTTGGCTAAGTCCAGGAGTGAAACCTTAAGAGTGTTATTCGTTCCGTATGTGCAATGCATTTCCCTCCCTTTTTCTCTTTGATTTCTCCGTCAGTATCTTCCAAGCAGAGGTTCATGCGACTAAAGGATGGGCCTAATCCAACTTCAGTGTAAAAATAGCGCACAAGATCTAACAACATTGTCAGGCTCGCTCTAAACTGATGTGCCAGTGCCTTCCCAAGTCAAATAAACTGGGTCAGAGCAGCAAAGTCAGCCCTTACTTGGTATCAAGACAGTGAAGATAAATGGGACGAGGCAGGCAATGGGAGCGAAACCATTTTACGATGGAAGAGGCAATCTATACGAGTGGTTCCCTAAGGTGTTGGAGACCTTCTTGGAAATGGTGTGGCATCTAAACCACCATCCTTTGTACTAAAATATGGACCATCTCTTGGTTTCCTTTTGAAATGCGTGTTATTTCGGCGCTGAAAATATAAACGCTTTGAAAATATCGAAAGATATGTAGTGAAATGGATCCTTTCACACTTGAACATCGATGGAAAATATGGACAAATTATTTCTAAACTAAGTGCTGCAGAAATTGTGCGAAATTTGAGAAGAATTTTCGGTCAAAGTGAAGACCCTTCAGTGGTTGGTGTAACAAAATTCTCAAAAAAAGGTCGTGAAACTGGCCGACAGATGAAAGAATTGCTGCTGTTCCTTATAGTATGCGTGGAACCCAAAGATTTAAGGCATCATCGGTCCCTACTTTATTTAGAAATGTATCATGCAACAACGTTACGGTGAACGGATTCAGGAGAACTGATTTTTTTTGGCCGATATCATCATGTAGCAGCTCACCTGCCACTAGGACATGAACTGTGTTCTTCCCGTTCACCATTCTACGATGCAACATATTGAACGCTTCTGTTTTAAAGTCTCTCGAAGGATCTTTTTCTCGTATTACACCGTTTCTTGTATCCAGGAAAGGTGTGTAACCTTCTGCCCTCACTTCTAAGCCGTTTTATACCATTTTCGAAAAGCTTTATAGAAATACTCGTTAAAATTCACTACAAGAGTCCTTAATAATCCCTTCCAAATCCATCTACACGATCCCACCTAGTTCACTCATGACGTACACGTACATATGTACCTACTTCGGATTCCGTGTAGTGAACACAGATTAACCAGAATTTAACAATTCCTATGAAATCCTTCCCTTGCACAACAACCCCCCACCCCTCCTTCAATTTGTTTAAAATTTCTCTGCTCCCTGAGAGTTTACATAAAAATTGTCAATTTCCAACGTAGTTTTCCAGCACTTTGAATGGAAAAATATTTGAAAACGCGCATACAAACTTTTCACTTCAAAATCCTTCTCTGCGAGTACATCTACACTGCAGCATCATCATCATCATCCTGGTGCGCTCGTGAAAACCATTTATTTGCATTACGAGGGGAGATGGGAGACCTTATGTGATTAATTCGTAGAAATATTCACATGAAAGCATCCACTAAAACTACAAACTGCTAGAAACACAACCAAAAGGAACCACAAAGCAGCCAACCTACAAACATCGTACCTATAGGACGTCCTTTTTCCGATGTTGTTTATTTTTTTTTTTCTTTACTGACAGAGAAAGTTCACTGCTCCCGTAATCCTGTAAATAAATTAAATAAACAAATTTTGCTGATTGTTAGAGCGCGCACGCTAAAAAGTTGGTCCTGGGTATTCCTGCTTCGTGTCCCTCAGAAGTCTCATAAATGGCATGATTAATGGTAGCAAAGACTGGGAACAAGGATAACACGAATGTTGCTGTTTTTTTTTTTTGCTTGTGTTTGTTGGCGTTTTTAGGTGTGAAACAAGGAGAGTTAGGGAGAGTACATTAGTACCTCTTAAAGATAATAAATTGGACAGCACCTAATCTCTTTGTATCCTACGGCGGCAATCGCTGGCAGCGGTAGTGGTGGTGGTAGTGGCAATGGTGATGATGATGGTGAGATGATATCTGTGTCATTATTCACTTGTATGGCAGCCATTTTGATGGAAGGACCAACAGTTTGGTGATTAATATCATCCAACAAAATAGGTCCATCAATATTAATGACATTGAAGAGGAGTCGCTGCCGGGCATTCTAGCTGAAAAGGAAGGCTAAGAAATCGCTTCGAAAACTGATAATAATTGCAGATCCTGAAGTTATGTCCTGTCTTTAGCTCAATAAACAAACTGTTAGGGAACTGAGATGTTTAAAGGTCACCCATCATCCATGCGAATGGGAAGTTAATGTCTCGGTTGATGATGATGAACACAAGTTTTCCATTTGTGGGTTAGTTTTGGTGGATTTAATGGGCGATGGGAGGAGGATACGTTTGAAACCTACATGTGCAAGCTTAGTAATTGAGATGTCTACATGGAACGGGGGCGTAAGACATTCCATGTTGGGCGATAGGTCTTTAATGCGGTTGTAATGTGTGCCATAATAAGGCATCCCCCACGAATGTAGGGTGAAATGAAAGGCATGTAAAGAGTGGCCACAGGCGAAGGTTGTTTTGAGCCTTTAAGATTTATTGTAACATGTGTGGCTTCTTCGATGTGTACTTACATACATATATGTAGACATGTATTGGTAAGGGCTTAAAATCCTAACCTTGGATCGCAATCACAGATTCTTCGTGCAAATTTCCTTTCATGTCCTTCAAGGTTTTTGGGTAATTTTTTGACGATAGCTTTTGTCTGGGCAGAATTGAAAGGATTTTATTTAACTTCCAAGGCAACACCAGCGGGAAAATCTTTTAAAAATCTGTCCCTGACGCCGGTAACATTGATATTTTTTGGAGAAGTCAGTGACCCATCACTGGGGCAATCGCAAGTCAGTCATGCAGTACGACGCAGAGGCATGGATATCGTCAACTACAGATGAGGATGTCCTTGGTTGGAAGCAAAATTCTGCGTAGATACTGAGCGGAGAACAAGATTCAATGACGAGGTGTAGGGCCTGTACAGCGACTTCAACGTATCTAACAGAGTCTGAATACAAGGACTAAGGTGGCTGGGACATGTAGAGCGAATGACAATGAGTTGAATCTCTGATGGCATGTTGGCAGCTTTGCAACTGGTCTTCGGCGTACGATTCGTGGAGAGATTTCGAGATACATGTTGCAGCTTTTCGACGTTAAATCTTCTCACAATAATTCTTCTTTATTGTGGCGCTTGGGATATCCCCATTCGTACCTTGGCTGCAACAAGGTAGTGATCCGAGTCGATAATAGCTACTCGGAAGGTTCTAACATCCAGAATACTTACGTCGATCGCAATGTGATCAACCTCTAACCTAGAGCGCCAGCTTTGAAGTTAAAGAAGTGAAAACCTTAAAACCGGAAGCCATTTGCAGTCTAGGAGTTAACAGAACAGTTGCAGGAAGCTTTGCCTTGTCCTAAGGACTCCTGCAGCTACACCTAAGGTGGACTGAGGTGCAAAGATGAAGAAAGTGACAATGAGGTCGAATTTGTTTCGCTTACTTGCCATATCAAAATGGACAGATGGCTGAAAGAAGTTCTTCTGCTGATGGAGCAACGTGGAAAATAGAGGGATCAACAAAGTGGCAACAGAGCGGATCAAAGAAAAGCTGTAGCTCGTGAAAGTCGCAAGTTCTGAGAGAAGAGTCCTTATTGTTGAGTCATATTAGAGATCAACCACTTCATTCAAAGCTGCCTGTGATATCCTAAGCCTAGCTTTTGAAGCCCTTTGCAGCTTGACCCAAGGTAGACTGAGCTGGAAAAGTGAGGAAAATAGTGGTGATTGATGGCGTCTAGATGACGATGATGGTTTGGGCATCAGGGGAAAGAATTCGTCGTTTTTTATAGAAATGTCCTTTCTGACGATTCGAATTAGAAAGATTGACAATGATTACAAGATAGTCGACGGAGAGTAGAAATGGCGAAATTGTAGGAGCTAGCCACAACGGTTAGTGCCTACATTCAAGTCATCGCAGCAAGTCGTTGAATGTATAAAAAAGTCGGTGCTTGTCTAGATCCTACAAAAAAGCAACACTCCGGATCTATTGGTACATTTCTACGCCCTAGATCATGGTTTCGACGAGAGCAAATGAATTGTTTCGTTCAACTCGGGATCACGATTTAGTTGATGTAGCTACGAGTATAAGCTACCAATCGAGTAGAAAATGGAGTCTGTGTCCTTGCGCAAGTGGCTCAACTCAAAAAGTTGTGATGCTCAGAAGACTATTTGGGTCAGCTCCAAATAGGATTTCCTAATATTGTCTGAGATAAAAATTAAAAATTTTAGACTACAACTGGCTTAACTTTATCTAGTGGGCGCTTCAAGTGCTCATAGATTGTTAACACGAAGGTTCTGTTGGGGGCATATCTCTCAGACCTGAGATACGTGTATATCCGATTTGATATCGAAGTCGAGTCCCTGTTTCGAGTCAAACTCGATTCTTTTTAAGGAGGTGCTAGGCCAATTTGTCGAAGAACAATAATTTAACAACAACAACAGCTGGGTCAGTTTTTCCTGTGTTTCGCATTCAGCCCTCGCCTTGTAGAGCCGCAGACAATGAGTGGCTTTAAAGGCGGTGAAAACGTGGACTTAAAAGTCGTTAGTCTTTTCCAGGAATTTCCTTAATTTAAGAATTTGTGGTCTATCGTCGGTTTGTTGGGCCGTAAGTCGCAGTGGTTATTGTCAGTCATTGTATAGCAGCAAGGTTTCAGACGTTCGTAAAGTATGCCTTCTTACTTGGAGCACGACAGAATTTGCTTTGCTTTTAGATGGGGCCTGTGAAGCTGATATTTCAGTCATCGGGCATAGATAGATAGATAGATAGCTTATTGTGTGTCAGCGCACTGCGACCTTATAGATCGTGCCCGTGCCCTGAATACTCAGCATAAGGGTATTCATACCCCCTTTGGTGCGCGCTAATTATATATATAAAAAAAAAAAATCTATTGTGCTCCCCTACTTTAGCTCCCGTCGATGAGATACTCGACTTAGAGCACCGCCTCCAGTCCGATTTCCTTGATGAACCGGAGTATCTTGAGTGGATCTAGCGATGGTAGATCTTCTTCGGATAGTTGATAGGCATCCAGGTGTTCTCTTCTTTCGTGGATCAATGCTCCACATTCTTTAAGAAGGTCCCTGGGCCCTGGGGTTTCTTCAACATCCCCGCCGAATCTACATTCTCCGCGTTGCTCTATGCCTAGTTTCCTGAGGTGTTGCTTAAGTCTACAGTGACCCGTTAGGAAGGCTGTGAGGATGCGCAATCGATTCTTATTGATGTTCATGCAGAGCCTACTTCTTTTCCGGTTATAATTCCCGAGAAGTTCTTTGGCCTGTCTCAGTTTTGGTGTTTCTTCCCAAAGCTTGATTCTTTTGCAATCCTCTTCCTTCTTTAGCTCCCTCCGTGTCGTGTGCGGTCCAAGCCCGCAGAAGGGCTCCGGACCGATAAAGGTAGCCTTCGAGCCTTTTCTAGCTCATCAGCTGCTTCATTTCCCTCTACTCCCCCGTGACCTGGTACCCAGTAGAGAGTGACTCTGTTGATTTCACTCAGTTGGTTTAGTTTGTTTAGGCACTCCCATACCAGTGTAGACCTGATTATGAGAGGTTAACGCCTTGATACTGACTATCCGACAGTATCGCGATGTCTTGCGACCGATATTTCTTATCGAGGTTGAATTGGGCGCATCTTTCAATGGCGTAGACCCCTGCTTGGAAGATACCGGGGTATGTTCCCATGGCTTCCGAGTACTTGGTTCTGGGCCCGTGTACACCTGCACCAGTACTTGTGGATGTTTTGGATCCATCTGTGTACCACTTTATTGTGTTCTGTTTTAGTTGGTACATTTCGATTCCATTCCATTCTCTCTAGCTGCTCAGCTTCCAGTTGAATTTCCTCTCGAAGCACTAACTCTTGACCATATCATCTCTGGGCAAGTCCAGAAGCGAGACTGATTTGGAAAGTAGTTCTCGCTGTTTGTGAGCGATTTCCCAACGCCCTCCTTGATTATGCTCAGTATGGTTTCTTTTGCGATTCTTTCTAGCACTAAGTGTAGAGGAGTAAGTCCTAATAACACTTCCAGTGCCGCTGTGGTACAGGTTAAGCAGACGCAAGCTAGTCTTTGTACTTTGCCAAGGGTTTTCCTTGTTGTGTTCAGCCTGGTTCCATTAGCACAGGCCGCAGCTCTGTACGTTACAATAGGCCTGACCATCATGGTAAAGGATAGGATTTGCCTGAGATGTTTCTGCATACCATTAGCGCTCGGGTTGCTTTGGCTACCACAGCTTCTTCATGCTTCTTCCAGAGAAGTTTACTGTCTAGTGTTAAACCTAGATATTTGACCTGTTTTTGTGGGTCTACTCTAATACCGTTTCATATTATTGGTTGCATATATTTTAACTGCCTTTTCTTAGTGAAAGGTACCACTGTGGTCTGGGTCGGGTTTATATTTAGTCCTACCCTTAAGCACCGCTCCTGTGTTACTCTCAGTCCCTCTGTATTATCTCACAGTTGTCCCCCCGAATTTTCCTCTCGCAATGATAACTTTATCGTCGGCGTAGCCTTGACAGTTTATACCTGTGTTTGTTAGCATTTGGAGGAAGTCATCTACAGCTAGGCTCCACATTAGTGGTGACAGAACCTTTCCTTGTGGGCAGCCTGTAGTTGTGCTTATTGTAATGGTTTTTTGTCGCACCACAGTTTCCGCAGTCCTTGTCCTTAACATCTCACACATCCAATTCGATGCTGTTGGATTTACTCCTTCCCTTCCAAGAGTTTTCATGATTGTCATCAGGCATACTTTCGTTCTCTTATACTTGGCTGCTGATTTGATGTATGCAACCTACAAAAAAATCATCAGAGCCAGCGGCCTCGTCGCCTAAATAACTGCCCCACCTTTTCTGCAGTTTTCTAGGAGAGGGGATTACTTCCTCGTAGGTTGACGGTGAGTTCTCTTCTTGCCCTATCACTGCCTCAGCAATTCAGCGTCTTCAGTAAGTTCTGCTTAAAAAGTTCAACTATTCCCTGTGCATCGACATAAGTTCCCTACGTTCCAGTCTTCTAGCCCACTGCTTGACTTTCATGGGAAGTTGCCGGATCTTGCTTTTTTCGTGCAACCGATCAATTTCCTTGAGCTACGAGACTGCTTTTGTTGTCTTTTTCCATCGAAGGACTCTTTTCTCCGACTTCCTTCTGCCTTTTTACCCTTCCCTAGCTGTCCGTGGGTTGCACTACAGCGCCTCAAAATGCGTCATGGTAAGTTCTGTAGTATTGACCGACGACCAATTAAAATAGCACTTAACTTGGCGTAAGCACTACGTTTACATGCATAATGACTTAATCCTCTTCACGTATTCTTGTGGTTAGTGCAGAAAACCGTAATTAATTCTATTGTCCTTGCAGAGGATTTGTCCTTTTATTAAATAGAATTCACCTTGACTGCAGAAATTATCTTAAACCACAATGACACGGCGTCTTGACTTTCTTTATTAATCATATCCTCTGACCTCTATTTCACTTTCTCACCCTCTCTCTTGGGGGCCAATGAAATCGTCTATCTTGAGGTTAATATTAAAATAATTTCCTTTTCTACAAGTTCTCCATCAAACGCGAGACCTCGCAGTGTATTAACCCTCGCTACTGTTGCTGCAGTACTGCAGTCGTCCTCTACAAGTGTGAAAGTTAAAATGCTCTCCTTAAATTCCCCGCGGGTGCAAGGAACCCTGGCATCGGCTCTTATCCTTCTCTGCTCCTGTCCGACCTGAGTTAAATTGATTGCATTTTAATTGAACCCGCTGTACCCCACTTTATTTTCTCAATTTGTGCTGAAAGTTCATGGATAAGTGCAAGAAAAATTGTGCTCTGTTGTAAAAAAAAAGCGGGCGAGTAGGAAAATATCCTTGCAATTGAATTATCCCTCACGAGAAATAATTGAATTTTATAGAATTTTTCTCATATTAATTTATCCTTTCGTCCTCTCATTTCAGATTCAACATACACACACATTGATGGTCAAATTCATTTCCGAGAAAGGAGCTAAGGACACCGCTAGAATATCAATCCTAGGCAGCTTGTTTCGTAGTTAGGAAAGCGATTCTATTTAATTTTTTTAATTTTATTATTTTTCGTAAGGACGAAGCGACACATTCAAACTGAACAAAATGAAAAACGACGTTGTTCGATGGACATCATCACCATCACACACGATGACGGTGTCAAGTTTATGTAGCAGCAGTAATAAGATCTCTGCTTCAAAACATCACAAAAGTCCTCATCGAAGCGTAAGGACATCGACGTCCTTAACATCAGCTACAAATAGAAAACTCTTAACCAATTGTGATAGTGTGCAACAAGTAAATTGTGTCGTCCGACGAGGAGGAATGTCTGCCAGTTCAAATGCGGACAGTAGAAGAGGGCGGTCAAAGACGGCGTCGTCATCAGCATCGATATTGCTATCGTCGATCCTGCGACCGCGAGGATTTTACGTAGAAAGACGGACTGATTTCACAAAATTTTTAGTTCTATGTCTTCAAATTAGTGTCGTACTGTGTTTGTGTAGTTCGAATGTCGGTGTAGTTGCCGATGATAGTGAATTGGAGGCGAATCCCTCAACAGAGGGTGGACATTATACGCATACGTGGGCGGTACACGTGCCGAATGGAGAGCACCAAGGATTAGCTGATCAGGTTGCCAGCGATCATGGTTTCATTAATTTAGGAAAGGTAAGCTTAATCTTAGATTTCAATAAATATTTTGCAGGATATTCATTATTCGAGTATGTCCTGTGGAATTCTCTTAGAAATTGCTGAAATCCGGAACTGAATTTAGAGCACAAAAGGACGAAAAATACCTTTCAATGTAAATCTACAGTCTTGTGAAAGTAGATAGTTTTTTCCTGTTTTTGCCTTTTCTCCTTTTCATTAATTAAGTTTCTCTATGTGCAGGATTGGGTTTTCCTTTTTTTTTTTTTTGCTTTTTTCTCTCTTTATTTACCCCTTTGCCAAAGGATTGAACGAGTTTCAGTCAGGAAAACAATTTTTTTTTTGTGCTTTCCGTACTCTCTATTTATGACTCACGTCATAGCATTCAAAAGGATATTCAAACACCAGGAGGGTACCCTATCTTACGAGAGCACACAACAAGTGCTTGCATTGCCCTTTTGCGCTCTTTCTCTCTTTCTCACAGGTACTAATTAAAAAGGATAGTTCAAACGTCAATTATGGTCATAGAGGATACCCTTATTGCATGGAGCGTGCGGATGTGTATGCCAAAGTAATGAATGCAGCAAACTATGATGTGTTTTCTAGGACTAAATTATTTTGCTTCGTTTTTTTTTGCTTATTAGTGGATGGAGTTTTCGAAGTTTTTCTTTTTTTTGTTATTTGTGTCCTGCAGAGTTGAAAAATACCAGGAAATTTAGTTTTTGCGATGAGGGAAAGGATCTTTTGAGAGGTCAATTGATTAATTGTAAAACAATTTCACAGAGATGGTGGATGCTTGTAGTCCTTAACGAGGTTCGACGGGAAGTTTGTTTACTGATTAAATCAGTTAATTATTGAAATGTGCTTATTTATTAGAGTGCAAATACTTCGTTCGAATGCATCAACTCTCAGAAAAGTAAGGAAGGTCGCCAGGCATAATTATTTGCACGTACTTTCAGTTGACAGAGATCGAGGTGCAATTCTAGGAAATGCACTACAGAAATTGAAGAAGTTTGGAGAGTTTCGTTGAGTCTCTTTGCATCTTGGAGAGTCGTGCCAGATACAATTATTGTGTGCGTAAGAAATTCACTCGTTGATGCAAGTCCTGATCGAGGAAGTAACAATACTCAACACAGTCTCATTAGAAATCTCATTCCCCATAATCGCAGTGTGACCTGTGATGCAGACAAGAATGAAAGGATCTTGCGTCCACTTGGTATTCTCAATTAGAAGGATCGGCCATCTGTTCGTTTGTTTTTGAAATTACTATTAAGACTACGCCAATTCAATGCTTTCCATTGATTTTTGAAGAGAGTTCCGCTTCCGACTATTTATGGAAAATATTTTCATTCAAATGGCTGCTGTGGCAAGACTGGTAGTAGCTCATTCTGCCGATAGAATTTTTCCTCAAGTGTGTCAATAGTTTGTGGATCGTTTAAGTAACAACGGTCCTCAACAGTTCGCCATAAAAAAAGTGTCAAATGGCGTCAAATCTGTCTTTCACGGTGGTCAAAGTTCGCCTCTAAAACGGCTGATAACTCGGTCACCGAACTAAGTGCGCAAAAGATCGACTGCTGGACGGCTGGTGTGGTATGTTGTGCCACCCTGTTGAGTACGTATTAGCTTCTCCGTGACTTTATGTGGATTTTCAGAACCCCAATACTTGTTAGCAAGATGAAAATGAGAGTCGTTCGAAAAGACTACCAAAACTGACGTCATTTTCCAATTCATTTAAAGCTCTTACGTTACCTCTTGGGAACGAAGCGAGTGGTCTTGAGTGAATTGGATCTTGCAAGTCAATAATTTTTGGTCTTTTTGCAGCATTCTCCTCAGTGAAGTGCCACTGATGAGCCGTAATTTTACTAGGAACGGTTCACTCCTAGGTCTTGCGCATTAAACCCCGCCTCCAGTACGAACGTCCATCTTAGAAACGTCAGCGTAGAAAGTCAATTCCTTCTTATAAGGAAATTCCCGGTTCCTCCAGTTATTTCAGTCAGGATAATGAATCTCCTCTCAGAACTGAGTAACTGTGTCAAATGATCAGTTTTTCTCGACCACCAGTTTACAGTACTCCATCGAGAATGAGACCATGGTGACCACCCTCATTCTTTCTTCAGTCTCACATTGGTTTTGGCTGCAGTACAGATTTAGCGGATTGAAACTGAGTATGGTCTCCATTATCACCGAGGGTGTTGTTCTTATTGATCCCATGACTCCAAGCAGGCTGCTCTGTCTGGGTCTTGATGAGGTTTGGAAACAGATATTACTTCTCAAGAGCTTTGCATCAAACTAGTGAGCCGTATGTTAAAAATGGGACTCACTGCCACCATGTACCTATAGCAAGTAAGCCGTAGCTGGTTTGGCGCAACAGACCGTATGTGGTCCAGGACCAAGCTTGGAAAATTGATACTTGTTACTTTCAGACATTCGCGAGAAGTGGGACCATGAGAAACTCTGGTGTTTTCTGAGACTCGAACTCCTAACCTTTGGCACAGTAGTCAGGCGCACTAATCACTGAGCCAAAGCACCCGCTTATTAGTGGACGCTTTTTGTATGAATAAAAGGCTACACATGCTCTCTCAATCCTTTCATCAGTGTTCGACTTCCAGTTTAGTTTGGGAACTAAAATTACGTCCAGTTAGCGCGCTGATCCTGAAAGACTAAGCTTAACGGTCTCGATTCTTGGCGGTTTGGAGGTGGGGATTGCTGGGGAAAATATCTGTCTTTGAGCGGTCATGTCCCAGGCCATTACTGCTAACCCCATTATCGACTAGCGCAAGAGGCGCCCATTCAACGGAATAAACTTTGATTCAAGTCCTGCATCCTCTTAAACGATGACGCATCTGTTTCGCTCAAGTTCATATCTCCAGATACACATGGTTACTAAGCTTCACAAAATTATGGCACTTTAGCTAGTAGTAGTTGCCCGCAAATCCTTGCACAAATCCTTATGCAATCGCATTTTGACAAGGCTAATTGAATTAATTTCAAAACCACTACACTCTAAACGTACAATTTCCTATCATAAATTCTCCCGTAATAGGTAGTGCAGCACATCGAGATAATCCTCTTTCGCAGGATTAAAGTACGAAAATTAAATCCAAATTCGAAATTCAATTAAAGAAAACGGCAGAGCAGATATGTATTTCTGTCTGGTGCTCTTTACGGGTAACACGTGCCGCTATTTAAACGTCAACGCCGCGTCGTGTTCGTGCACCTACAGCACCTACACTCTCGGTTTTAATTGGAATTTGTGCACCTTGAGCAAACCTCATTAAGTGGAAAATATTGTACCGATTCCCCGTCGTCATCGCTGTCCTTTATGTCAATATATATACATACACTACCTACTGCCGGCACTGTGAACAACTATTCCACTTGCAACCAATGAAATATGAATCCTTCTCCTACCT
Organism: Blera fallax; assembly: GCA_946965025.1. Lineage (NCBI taxonomy): Eukaryota > Metazoa > Arthropoda > Insecta > Diptera > Syrphidae > Blera > Blera fallax. The sequence continues at coordinate 106,061,772 of OX337244.1, read as the reverse complement.
TTGTACCTATGTATATGTGCGCAATGGCATACTATTTAATTAAAATGCACACCGCGTTGCTGGAGTATGTACACTGCACGTGCATACCGTAAACCGAGAATTAGCGTTTTTCACTAAAGATGTCCTTTTAATTAGCACATACGCGTAGCTGTTTTTTGAAATTCAATTTCAATCTATCGACACGAAGAAGAAAGTTTCCCGGAATCGGGATCCGGAGATAAGACACGCCCAAAAATAAAGGAAAAAAAAAAACTTTTGACAGAAAGAAAAGTTTCACTCAATTTAATATCCATTTCGATCGATTTGAGAACTAAATCAGGATACGGTTGTGCTGGTATCCACTATCGCTGCCACCTCCTTAGCAATCAGCAGGAGGATTGCGCTTTCTTTTTTATTTAAAAGGACGGCGACGACGATAAGGAGGAATCCCTAATGAACGTGAAACTTACAAAAGAATACGAAGCAATAGTTGAGTGCTTTGGATCTAGGGATAGAGATCCCAGAGAGACATCTGCAAAAACTCTTAAAGGTGTTGGCAAGCAGCCACAGATACTCGTACTGTGTGGGTGCGGTAATGGTGGTGACACTTTACCATGTAGTGTAGAATCCTGTTAGAAAGTTTTACTTCTTTTTTTTTTTTTTATAAGCCACCCAAAATTGTGAAGCAAGATAACAAATTTGTATCCGAAAATAAAGTTTTCCCCGAGATGAGAGAGGGCAAAGATGATGAGGATATGATCAAGGATAAGGATACGATACAGAGTTACATGTGTTGGCGGCCACTCGATGATGATGATGACATGTTACCCTTGAAAGTTTGCTTAGGTTTGGTTAAATTCGGTCGCCTGTCTGATGATCCCATTCTTGCTCTTTCTGTCTTTTCCTGAAGGAAGGGGAAACACCCGGCATTCATGCGACTTTTGACACATCGACGTGTGGGAAAGTTTTAGTTTCATGTGGCGACGTATCCGTTGTAGGTTGTTGGAGTTGGATTGCGAGTGTGAAAGAGTATATCGAGTTGAACAAATTATCCAAAGTAGAGGAGCTCCCGGGAGGAAAATTTTGTTGGTTCTGTGAGGTGATATGATGTCCCTCTTTGTAATTTTTTTTTTCCGTTTTTCGTTTTTTTTTTTCGGATGACAAATGGTATACGGTTGTCGGCTGTCCCACGAGGGGATATGCTGGCCGGAATGCGTGTGCAAACAAAAGTCACAAAAGTTGGTAATTCGTTGGGGGATAAAGTAATTTTTTATTTTACCACCGGGACAGCTAAATTGACTCTTAAAAGAATCTTTTTATTTATTGGGTTGACAACTGGGAATTAACCAAATGGCACATGTGTGCTGAGAATAATATTCTTTTGGAATTCTTATATTAAGTGACAGCTCACTTGTTCCTTAGTGAAGATGTTAATGGACATGATACTCGTATGCTGGGTGTGCGTTTATTGCTGTTGGCACTTTCCAATTTGTGTCTTTATCACGTGCCTACAATGCTCATTGGCATCAAGATGAAAGTGAAAACAATTTTGAGTCTGTCATAACGACCATCAGATATCATAAAGGTGTTGGATAGCTGCCGTACGTCGTACTATTGTGTCACGTTGTTGGCTTATTTTTTTTTGTTATGGTGGCCTATGTTGGCTGCGGCTGTGGTGACCGGAGTTAAACTCACGTTGTGATTGAGTACCTATTCGGAATAAATTTGAGGCACCACGACACCTAAAAACGAAAACAATGTGTAAAGCTTAAAAGGAAGGGTAATGGACGTTTACACGTTTAGACTGCTTTTGAGCGATTATTTGTGACAGTGTACTATAGGGAATATGATGAAATCTAGGATTCTAAGAAAGCTTCTCTTAAGTTTTGTATTGAAAGTTCGGAGATCGCGTTTCCCTGGATTTCAGTGTGATCTGGTACCCAGACAAGTCGGAATGAAGTTGGTCTTTCGACCTAGTTCTGACAGATCTTGAGTTCATATACAATAATGGAAGTGAAAAAGGGGTTAAACAGTGCCTTGAGTGCAGCAGGCTAACTCTGCGGACGCACATGCTCGTCGGGTTTCAGGGAGGACTAGACCTATTTTCTATTGTTATTTCAACAATAACGTGGGGTGGAAAAAATACACTACAAACGACGTCGGTGCAGCGACATTACAAACGCCATAGCAAGCTCTTCTAAAACTTCCTACATTGCACAGACAAATTGACAAAGTTGAAGCTACAAGCATACGAAACCTCAATTCTCGTCTTACTTTAAATTGGGCGACCCCAAAGGGCGCCTTAAAACTTAAAACAAGCTTTCACTCTGGTTTCGTGTATTCCACTGTTTCATAAGGCCGATATCGGAACGCTGAGGCGCAACGGAGATATTAATATGAATGGCTTCTACCCACTACCCTTCACTGATTAAGAATGGGTGTACTTGGCATAAACTTCGAAACAGTAGACCGACTGGGACGTGCTACCACAACCCTGCAAGGTTACTCTGTAGAAATATACATACGCCAGAATAAACTCTAGGCCCGATCTCCGTAAAGTCAGATTTAACATTCTGTCTGATAGTCAAGCGGCTATAAAAGCTATTTTGTGGAACTTATCTGGATCTCGGTCACGGTGGTAACAAGCTGGTGAATGAGCTAGCTGGACACAGCTCTCAATAACCATACTCGCTCTTTGTAGCGAGCCTCAACGCCACCTTAAATTAGAGTTGATCTCTTGGGAATAACAACAACTGATCTATAAATGGAATAAAAGGCACATCACTAGCCTTGGAGGGGTATTGTGTCCCTATTTAGAGTTCCATTCAACATCATAATTTTTTTTAGAAATGTGCTTAAGAATATTCCGCCCTAGATCATCCTCTCTAGATCTGTTCTTCTGAAGATTCTGAGAATCTGTGGTCGGTACTTCTTTATCTGATATTTGTTACTTGCCCTCGCTGATAGTTAGCTTCTTTTAGTAAGGACGTCCGTTTAGATACGTAGGTTGTTCTTGTTTAGAGCGATTCTTGCTTGGAACCTTATCTGGTTATAGTCTCCTAGAGTCGCCTCAGTCCTTAAAGGTTTTTTTCAGTTCTTTGGCTTTGATTTCCTTTTTCATTCTCTTGAATCCTTCTTTAAGGTTATGATTCCCTATCTCGCAGATAGTTTATGTCCTATAACGAGTTTTTGCCGTCTTTTCATCATCTTCAATACCGACCGAGGGTAACCCTATTGCTACTGCCCACGTCACTAATTTTTTGAAGACATTCCTACACAGTCTTGGACTTTATTACTTGAGCATTAAGTACTTTTACAGCGGCCTTACTATCTGACATTGTTGCTGTACCGCAGCAATTGTACGACTACTATCCTGATTGATTTGGGCACACCTGTTTGTAGCGCATATTTCTTCCTAAAATAAGTGCCTGTAAGCTGATGTCCCTATCCACAAATTCATGGAGCTTTGTTCCCGGTTCGAACACCCCTGTTCCAGTTCATTCTTCAGGTCCTCAACCGCTTGTTTACGTCTTGATTACGTGGTTACTCAGTCCATATTCTGTTACATCATTGATCTAATTTTTTTCAAAGCTGAGCTGCGTAACGAAATTGTTTTCGTATTTACATTTCCTGATATTGTTGCCTTTAAGGATTGCCAGAAATGAAAAGAGAGCATATCTTTATTCGACACATTTGTTCCTTCTGATTGCATCTTTTCTCGTCCTTATGTTTCGTTCTGTTTGCAGTTTCCTTAACCAAAAGGTGCAAAGGAGTCAGTTTCAAAAGCACCTACGTGACTGCCGTTGGGCATGTCCAAATCGCCTCTTTAGTACAGAGTCACGCCAGCCTTTTCACTTTGTGTCAATAGAAACATCCACCCATCTTAGTATGTCTAGACTGCATTCCTAAAATTTACCCGCCAGGCGTCAACTTCTTATGACGGCACGGGTTCCTAAAGATCGAAGTTTTATTTGCTCTCGTGAATGGTACTGGTATTGATTTAGTCGGCTCCATATTTAGCCCCTCTGTAAGGCACCATTATTGAGTACCTTTTGTCTAATGTCGCAAAATGTTGTCCGCATAGGCTTGGCATTTGATGCGAAGATTAATTAACTTCATCTACAACCAGGTTCCACACAGTGTATAGTAACCCTCAACGTGGACATCCTTTTATTGTGTTGATCTTGATAATTCCTAATGACGTTCTTAGCATCTCGTACACTTGTGCAATCAACTCCTTTTCTTACCATATGCCCCCTCTACCTCCAGAAATGCACAGAGAACCATTTCCTTCTCATCAAGAGTGCCTTGTTTGATGCCTGTTAGCTAATATAGAGCAGGCTTAGTACATCTGCAGCATGTTGATAGTGACTAAGGGAAGATGCACCTAGCACTTCCCCCCTTATGTCGTTGTGGGCAGCATTTTCTATTGGTTTTTGGGGGAAGCATTATTTGTCTGGCCGGTCTATAATACTTCGGCTAAATTGAGTCCTTTTCCCCCAAAAGAAAAGATTTTTGAAGCGTATAAGGTATACCAACCTCCCAACCGACTTCCTTACAGGACACTGCTCGATCACCTACCATCTCAACAAACTGGCAAAGTTCCTCAGAGACCTGGAAAATCAGTAGATTATCAAGCATACTTTGACGGAACTGTCACCTTATTATTATTTGTGTAGGCTCATCTTGCACTGTTACCTAATGGTCTTTATTGCCTTGGAGAGGTTCGTTCCCTCGTTAGAGTTCGCCTCGCATCGTGATTCCACCAGAATTGTGTTTGAGGGTCATATCCTCTAGCTTTGCCTTGGCGAGAATAATTCACCTTAGAGCTCTCTCTCCAGACCAGTTTCTTTTAAGAATCTGAGTATGAAAAGCGGGTCCATGGATGGCATGTCCTCCACTGATAATTGGTACTTACCCAGGTATTTCAGACTTTTCTGGGTCAGTGCCCCACAAGATTCCAGAAGATGCTCCGGGGACTCATTTGACTCGTTGCAGAATCTTCAAAGGTCTTCATTTGTTATTCCATTTTTTTTTTTTAACTTTTTATGCATTTTTATTTGCGGTTTCCTTAAATCTTACGTGCTAGACTAGCTTAACTAAAGGGTCCGACCCATAGAATCCGTCGACGTCGTTCCGTTGAAGGTTAGCGTTGACGTTCACGTATTGCCGGAAAGAACCGTCCCATAAAATCCGTCGCATACCTACGTTGACAGATGACAGCCGATGACAGTTTCTCAATGCTCTCTCCATATCTCAATGCTTCCACCAACGCATGTGTTTACTCTCAATTTGTGAATGCGTGAACTTTAATGAGTGAATGTGTGAACTGTCAACGCATCAACGGACTAAAAAAGTAGAAAGTAAACCTACTTTGTCTGTCGAAGTTTATACATCCGTTGGTTATGGGCCACCTTCCATAAGAATGCGTTTCTTCTATTTAGGTGTCAGTTAAAAACGACGCAACAACGGATCGACGGATTCTATGGGTCGGAGCCTTAACTTAACTATGTTATATACTAACTTACTGGCCCTACTCCATTTGTTATTCCTTGTTTCCGGAAATGCTCCCTGGGTTTGCAATGCCCCGTTAGGAAGGCTCTTAGAATTCATAGGTTGTTCCTGTTAAGGCATAAGCAGGCTTCAACTCTTTTCCGGTTATATCGTCCCAGGCTCGTAAGATAAATTTCTCAGAACAGTACTCGTCTCTCCATAACTTTCAGGACCTGAACCTAATCCCTCACTTTCGATCTTTCGATTTTGAATACAAGTGCTAGTGTCCATGCCTCTTTTGAAAAAAAAAATCTTCCATTCTTCTGCACTTCCTTTCGCCGTATTTTGAAACTCATAATTTATTAACCGCACACTCAAAAATGTTTATTTGTTTATTCACTCGTGCGATTTGTTTATACATTAGCTAAAGAATGACACAAATAAATCTAAGCAGCAAACAGTCATAGATATAAATAGAAATACGCGCAAAGTTCAGCAAACTATAATAATTGTTGAGAATGTTTTTTTAAATTTAACACAGCAACGGCTGCACAACAACGTTTTCGAAAACAAATAAAAAGTTGATTCATTACGACAGCAATCAGCGAGATATTTCAAACTTACCATCTCCCCACTTGATCTTTATTTGTTTTTCCATTTATTTATTTCTTTTGTTTTTATTAATTCATATCTGAAAGACGCATTCCCGACAAAAGAAAGTTTCTCTCGTTGAAAGCTTGCGATAAATTTTCGCTCCTTAATTTTTGAAAAAGGGAAAATGAACGAAAACTTTTTTGTTTTCAATTATTTTGGAAGAAGTTCCTAGAGATGTGTTTATAGCTTTGGAGTGTTTCTACTCGTTAATGTGCAGAGAGTCACACAAATTTCGAAGTTAAACTGCAAGAGTTGTAAAAGTAGTTAAGAACTAAATTCGAAATTTGATTGGGCATGAATGAAGAAAGGAATGTGAATCCTGAAAGCAATATCGGAAGGAATTTTGGGACTTGAAATCACTACGTAAGGAGCGCCTGAATGACAAGAAGTATTAATCCGAATGATATTAAAGGTTGATCGAAAAGAATTCGATATGAAATGAGGATTAGATGTGCATCTACATAGTCCAGTCATAAATACTAACAGACGACTAAACGCATTCATTGTGGATGAAGTGTTGAACGCATCCATTTCATGTTGACTGCTATTTGACATGTGACATTTATGTAACATGGCCGCGATAGTATTTTTTTGGTTTAGTTTTTAGTTTTTTTTTAATGGGGTGACAAGAAATTCGTGTTGTGGTAGTTGGCCTTCCCAAAGGCCAAATATTTCGGATATTACGTCCGCTTGGTTATTATTTGTAGAAACGAGAGGATTCGGTTGTCCACGCACTGTAAGAACTCCGAGTGTCATCAAAGCCATGAAAACCTTTTCGAAGACAGAAAATCCTCCACGAGTGTTTGAAAATTTCGCAAAATCTATGTCTTGGTGCCTACAAAAGACATACTGGACACTTACATTCGAAATTAAGCATAAATGGAATGCTTTGTACGCGAAGATCACTCATTGACGAGAAAATCTTCACCGATGAAGCATCTTTCAATAAATAGAACGAGTGTATGCTCGCTCATCAAGGGAATCATTCAGGCTCATTTCTAAGGTCGAACGTGGCCACTATCCCGCAATGGTCTTCATTTTATGCGAGAAAAGAGGCAAAACTTCGGCGAAAGTTGATCGAACAACTGTTTTGGAAGACATTGTGAAGCCGTGGTTCAGTGGTTAGTGCGTTGGACTACTGAACAAGAAGCTCGAAGTTCGAATTTCAGAAAATACCAAAGTTTTTTTCACGATCCTCGTAAATGTCTGACAGATGCCCGAGAGTGATTATCTACTGTCATAAGACAGCTTCTCAATTTGCCTTTCGAATACATATGTATGTATGTCTCTTAACCGTAGGTCCATTCCAATTGTGTGAAAAAATATATCACGGACAACACCGCTAGTCGCGAGAAGCTAGGTCCTGGACCACATCTTTTGCATTTTGGGGACATCACTGTCAAAGTCAAATTGCAGAATCTTTGCCTGAGTGGTTAGTTACAAATATTAGATATTAGATATTCTTCTCACTTTATAGCGAACCAAGATCTATCGAGAGATGCTCTCTTACGACGCCTAATACTGGATACTAGTCTTCCAATCACTGCCGGGAGTATTTGGTGCATTTTGTAGAGGCCGCTACCGAGTGCCAGAGATCTACAAGGTCACAGTGCTCTTACACCCCTCAAATCAATATACAAGGCCGCTACCTTAAATTGGTATCGAATTCTATTTCTTGGCTTTTTTGAGTAGGTACCTGTAAGTATTCTTGCTCCCGGGAGCAGACTGTGTCGTAGCGTAATCTTGCTGGAACCAAATGTCCATCACGTCTTGTTTTCCCGTTTCGGAAGACAAGAAGTCCTTGATCATATCTCTATAGCGATGGTAATAGCGTAGCGTGGGGCGCCCTCTTAAAATTAAGACACAATCGTGCATCCTGAATTATGTAATTCCACACCAAAACTTTAACCCTTTGCAAGATGTACAGATGTACTGAGAGCACTGTCAGTGTTCTCTGGAAAATAGCTAATGAGTGACCTATACCAGCCCTCGGTACAAAATTGGGCAGAAAAACCACCGAAGGATGCAAATTTGGGTATCTCCCCGTCTTGCTGATGTCTCTGGTTGGTTCAACACACTTTCACGCTCCTCACATATATTCTTCTCGGAATGGCGGTCTGCAATGATGCCTAGAATGACACATCTACCAGACTCAAGTCCAGTAAATAGACACTGAATTGTATGTGGAGCTGCACTACGATATTATGGGTATTTGCGCTACGTCGTTTTTGAGGTGTGCATTGCTCCTTGGTTCATTTCTAAAGTCAAACCTTCTTAGACTTGTATTGCTTTACTAATCAGCGAACTCGGAGTATTGGCCCACGCGCATAAGGGTTTGTCCATGCAGTTACAGGAGGTTAATCAATCATGGAGTCACGAACAAGGTTGTTACCCAAACCATTCTTTAGAGAGCGTTGGTTCTCTTCGTTGAATTACCAAATCTTTATGCAAAAACTTTCCAAAGTTGTTTTACACAGAAAAACAGCAAACAAAGTCAAGCCTCTAACCATAGGCGTTGAATTGTTTTACCAAATTTTCTTCGATATGATGATAAGCCTTCTTCAATATTTGTTACCTTCATCAAAAACACATTCACTTCAGTTCGTTTTTGTAAATTATGCCAATCCATCATTATTCGAACCTCGTACCATTTCAAAATCTAAAAAGTAAACAAAATTGATTGAAAGTTCAGACAGAACCAACCAACCGTCCCGAAAATTCATTCTTTAGAAAACTCTCCAAGAATTTGAAAAACAATCAGAATTAATTGTCACGAAACCAAACCCTTTTTGTTGTAAAGTTTTTCGCCTCACTCTTACCCTTCAACACCGAAATTCACAACAACAAATTTTTTGTTTTCTTATTTCCAAAAACTTTGCCAATTAATTTGATTCCAGGAAAAAACAACTTCAAAATACAGTCCTGACATTGACTTCTAAAAACTCGTGACTTCGATTCTACAGGTGTAAATCAACAGGCCCATATTTTACGGTCCTCTAATTAAAGCACACATATACACATTCATACGAAAGCAGAAAACGAAAACGAAAATCAAAATCAATACCACTCAGGTGTTATGTCATTCCGATACGAGACCAGAATGACAAGCGATACATACTAATGTCAAATTGACACAACATAACGTGAGCAAAAGAGGGAGAAAGGGAGATTGTTGGATTGATAGACTACAACTGCAACTACAACAACTATTAACCGAAAATAACATCATCCATTCCCCCCAACCCCATTGACAGCCACGTGGTATACTGGTCACGTAGCCTCTTGGTATTCAAATTGTAAACAGGAAAGTTTTAACTCTGGAGGCGACGATGGTGGTGGCAGTGTTGGTGGTTGGATTGGTTAAGAGTTTCATGAGTTCGAGTTCAGGTTCAGGTCCTGTCTTTGGTCAAAATTCAAAATTTTGCAGCAATCGCTATAGACAGCAGCGGGCATTATGGTAACGACCCCCACGATACCAGCGTTTGACTTAATTTTAATCGAGGGTTGAATTGGAAATTTTTTTTTTTTCAGGAAGAGGAATGGGAGGGCGAAAAACAATGAATGGATAATAAATTGATTTAATTTCATATTCATAACATCGCATTGCATTAGCATCAGGAAATTTATGTTTCCTGAGATTTCTGTTATCCGTAGCCCATAGGGCAGATTAATTTTGAGTCCATTATTTTGATGGAATCTAGAGACAGGAATGGCAGAGACCAGCTTTTTGTTGGTAGTCATTTCGATTTGTTGACTTTCTGAAGTTTGATTAAAACCTTCACAGAATGGAAAGAGCAAAGCAGCATACATATGTATGTGTGTAGCTGTCATGTAGTCAAAAATTTCGTATGAACGATTTTTGGTTTGAGTATGCAGGTGCACTCACAATTTATAACCATGACCGGTACCTAAGTGGGGTTAGATTGTTGGGAATTCTGTGGAAGGAATTGGTTGCAAGTAGACACGAGTAATGGGTTTGTATTTCTTGCGAACAGTATACGAAACAATGGACGAGATTACACCAGGAGTAAATACTGGAAATCATTGCTGGTAATATCCCTGTTTCAGGTGCATAACTCGAAACTCATGATGTGCAATCTCTAAATGGCAGATATTAGTGCTGCAATTCAAGGAAGGGTTTAGTAAATCTCTACTACTGATGGTTCTAGTATTTCTAATGGAACTGGAGCTAGCGAGTTTCTGAAGGATTACGTCGAATTCTCGTGCGCTTTGGGGAAATTACCGAATGCCTTCCAAACTAACGACTTTGCCATATTCGCAGTGGGAAATTTGTTACTTGAGGAAAAATTGCGTGGTACATAGAAGGATCAGCATCTATAGTAACAGTGGAGCAAGGTTCATCTTATATACATACATAGCTACCAAGTCATAGCGGAAACGTGAGAAGTGAAATCTCCGATGCACTTTCAAAGGACGGATCAGAGACTACTCGCACAAGACCGGAACCGATAATTGGTGTTAGTTTGGTAAAAGTCCTATAAGTGACTGCATCTCAAATGTCTGCAGCATCAAGGGGGAACGAACTTGTGTTATAAAGATCGCGTGATAGGGGATGGGAGAAAGCTTGATAGGCCAAGTTTGAGACAACTTGTCAGGGATCATGAAAGATTCTAGTGTTCTGCATCTCATCTCGCGAGTCCTCTAAAGTAAGACGAACATGCACTGTACATGAATCGGTTCCCTACAGGGTGGTTGCCAAGTATTTTAATGGTCTCACGACAATTTTGAATGCGCTCATCCTTGAACCACCTTCTTCATGGAATACATTAAGAATGTCCTTCTTCTCCAATTAATATTTACAGTCCTTTGGGGAATCAAGTAGGTGTGGTTGTATGGAATCTTATTTGCTTTCTTTTGTTAAAAGCAATGACATACATGAAACTGCTCTACCCTATGGGACGGATAGCAAATATAATTGGAATCCAAAAATGGGTCGGGAAATTAAAAATTATCCTTCTCCTCCATTCATGTCTCTTCCTACTTACATCTGCGATGTCACCAAAGAAAGAATGCAAAAGAAAGAAGCCATTCACTCTTTATTATTTTTCCGAAAGGTTAAACGCCAGTAAATTAACCGCTCTTCTAGCTTAAGCATCAACGAGGGAGGATATCTCTGCTCCTTTCACTTTCCATTCTTTCTTAGCGTTCTTTCTCCGGATCTGCCTTGTTCTGAGGAGAAAATTTTCCACTCAATACCCGCCCACCACAACCGTTCGAATTATGTTAAATTGTTTTGTTGGTTGCCTAATTTGTTTAATTAACTCTTTTTTGTTCTACTTCTGTGTGTCGTCCTTTCTGTCAAAATAAAAAAGGCTTCGCACCAGAACGATTTTTTTTTTTCTTCCTCTTTCGCTTTTGACCTTTGTCGACCTTTAAACGCGTCGCAGGGTAGATGTCAACTCTTTTGGGAGTTCAAGTTACACTGCAATCGCGAAAAAGTTTTCTACACAAACTACCATGTTCTGCTTACGGCAGACGTTACTAGAAGTTGTGGCGTTTTAAGAGGAGGCTTTAGCTGCCTTGCAACTTTTGGTAGGAAAACGACTTGCTGCCTGTGCGAGTATAGTACGTCTAAACTCTTGTGAGGGTTTTCTGTGAAAATTACAATTAAAAGCGTTTTGTTTGCCTGTGCGCGGGGTTTTTACCAACTCACAGTGGTACTCGTAAGCACTCCCGGGGGCGTATGCGTGTTATTTTTAAATTATCCTTGCCGCGCTTCCTGCTGGATGTTTTACCGGGATGTTGTTGCTGGTGTTGAATGATAACACGAAAGTTTTGTAATATCTTTTCAAGTCTGATGATTAATTTTCTAAACGATTTCGTTTGGTGTTCTCCTTGGGAGGGAGGGTGGGTTTGGGTGGCGTCAACTGTCTCGCAGTTGGTGCGAATGGGTCTTCAGGTGACATTAACGCAAGTGAGTTATACCAAACTAATCATACCCGTTCGTGGATTGGATTCAGCCTGTGACGAAGGGTCCTCTGCCACTATCAGCAATTAGAAAGCCCACGACAAAAAATTACAGACATTATGAATGGCGCGATGGATATTTCACTGCCTTGGATCCTATTGGGGTGGATGGGATTTCTTGACCAACTGACTATCAAAATACTTTATGAGGCTGTAATGTAGCGCCAAACCTACACTAGCACTAGCAATGCTCCAAAGGTTCAAAAGAGCTGGAGAATGTCCAGATTTTCAGAAAGAATACTGGCGCCGAAGCATTCTTTGGTTTTATTCCCATTGACCATAACCAATTTTTTATACAGGATAGCGCGATTGGTTCAAACTTTTTCGTCTGGTACCGAGTGTTGGTTGCTCAAATTTAAATAAGTTCAGTGGGAAAGGTAGTCATTGTTGCCAATTCGAGGATCGTGGATCCTAGTTTGTAGCGCCAGTGTAGAAGAGGTTTTCTATGCACCCGCAACATTGATACATGCTACTCGGTGGACTCTTTCTCGAATTTATCTAAAAACTAAGAATGTATCGGTCTACTTGGCTTCAAAGCCTATGTGGGGGCTTCTGACTGCGTACACAAGTGGAGATACACCATACTTGCCAAACTCAGATCAGGTCACAGCCCATTGTGATACTAATTGGAAGGAATTGCATCCCATGGTCACGGAGCATTTCCTGCTTAAAACATATTAATCCTTTGGTTCGCTTGGTATTTACATAATACCTTGAGGATAATTCTTATACTTACATTGTAGAACGTTTTTCAAGCAATTTCCTTTCTACGTCATAGGCAGCTAGATAAAGAAAGAGGGCTGAGTCTATATAGATTTGAGCCTGGTGGTCTCAATTGTTAAAAGATTTTCGTAAGAAATTGATTCCAGAGTAAAGAGAAAGCGTGCCACTGTCACGAGTCCCCATATGTGATTTTCCTAACAGAGTTGCATCAGAAGGATCATACTACTCTTGAGTGTGTGTTCAATGATGCAGCAGATTGTTTGGTGTAGGTAGGTTAGGTTAGGTTAGGTTGAAGTGGCTGCCAGCTAGGAGTCGCCAGCACACTTAGACCAAAGGTAGGTTCATTGTGATACCACGTGGATCTTGAGAGAAAGTTTCTCTCTACCTACTCTTTAAAACCAATTTGAGCTTCTTATGAAGCGTAGGAGGCTCTTAATATCAATATTCATCAGGTCGCCTGTATCCTTGTAATAGGGGGCTCCTAAGTGAAGCTTCCTTCTACGGGAGAGAGCTGGGCAGAAACAAAGAAGGTGAGGAATAGTTTCCTCCTCTTCTTCATCCATGCAGCTTCTACAAAAGTCGTTCGAAAAGTGGCCTAGCCTAGTAGCATGCTTGCCTATTAGACAGTGTCCAGTGATGACACCTATTGCTGTGCCGATATGCAATCTATTGAGAGAAACCAAATTCTTAGAGCGTTTTAGATCCAGCTTTGGCCAAATCTGTTTTGTCGCTAGACATGTTGATCCATTTGTCCACCTAAGATTTGTACTCTAGACAGCATCCAGCTTAAGTTTAAGTTTGCGAGTAGCTATTGGTATACCTAAGGTGCCCGGCAAGATGGGTATAGTTGTTCCTATTCTGGTTACTTGGTGTAAGTAAAATAATAATAATTCTCCGGTTTTAGGGCTGCTTCTGCGACCAACAACTTCCAAAAATATAAGCAGAAGGTAAGTTAAACATCGTTTGTTTTTATTCGCAACGCATTCGTAATAAAATGTGTCCTTATAATACCACCGGATCTAGTTTTCGAATTAATGCTGCGATTAAGTGTGGAAAAAAATGACAGACAAATGCGCCCATTGGCTCTACTGGCAAACTCTTGCTGTTTTGATGAAGTTTTCAGTGACATCATTGCATAATTGTGGCTCGATAATGGCAGTAACGCGCTAGATCTCTTACTTAAGCTCAGGAATTATTTTTAGTTCAGTGGCATACACCTACAAGATCACACGATCTTGCAAACCAATTCTTATCCGCATTTCTTGAGACTTTTTTATTGCATCGTGCGCAGAACCACGTCAAGTCCAAAATCAATCAATTTTGACCAAAAGAAATCAGTTAACACCGTCCTAGAAAGTAAACTGTTCTCAGGTACTCCACCTAAAGCCGCATATAACAGTGACGTGTGGTGGATGCATTAGCTTCTCTTGAATGATTTTTGGGTTCTCTGCACCCCATATTCGACAATTTTGCTCACGTCTTTAGTCTTTAAGTTAAGAATGTACCTCATTGCTAGAGATTATTTTTTTGTTAGCAAAATTGTCTTTAAGTTGTCTCATGACCGTCTTCTAATTTGAGTCCTTGGGTCAGTTCGGTCAGCATCTGAAAGCAGAATTCTCTGTAAGGTGCTTCTTGAAATGTACGATTGCTGTGAACGATGACAAACTGATGTCCCTGGGATTTCATTTGGAGCATTATTTCGACGGGAAATTCCACGAAGTTGGCGAACTCTTTCAGCAAATTTTTTTTAAATTTTTTTTAAGAATTTTTTGCGTTGTTTAATCGTGCAACGTTCCATATTTCCTAATCGCGATACTGAGAGATGCCATACAACGGCTGTCCACCTGAATCTAAGATTATAAGACAACTAAAGCCTTCCTAGGCTGGTCCTGTTCATCTGGTTTAAAACTAATTTTGTTTACCCAAATCATCCACAGATTTTTGAGTTAAAGCCGAGCTCTGATGAAGCAGTACAGTAACCTTCTTGGGAATTTCTGCAGGTCTACCTTGAAGGGGCTGACTCTGAGACCCACTTTGATTGTTCACTTGTTGAAAGCTGAAATGACGTACATATAATGAGAGCGTCAACTAGGAATCTTTTCTCTTTGATGACAGTTGATATTGATAATCAAAATGGATGCACTTATGCACTTTAAATAAGCCAACTAGATGGGCGGTCCGGTTTAATCTAGGTGTTGACTTTTTCTCAAGGAAATACAAAATTCCGATTGACCCTCCTTCTCTCAATGGTACAATCTTAACTTTCTCTGACAAAGCAAAGAATGTGGGTCTTCTTTGGAAAACAAATTAAGCTGCAGACCCTCAAGTCTGCAAGGCTAAGATCATAACGCAAGGCTAAGATCATAACTGACTTTCTTACTGGACATTGCTCTCTCAATTACCATCTCAAGAAAATGGGCCGTGTCCAATCGGACATGTGCCGTATCTGCCTTGAAGACACTGAAACAGCCCAACATATACTGCGTGAATGCCCGGCCATAGCTCGACTTAGGCTCAAACACTTTAAGAAAGGCTTCACATCACCATCTGATGTCACATCTTCTTCAGCTCAAATTATCTATAGTTTAATTAATGAACTAGATTCCAGCTAAAAGACAAATATAATATAGCAACTTTCAGGGGATAGCACAAAAGATCTCTTCTGGTCGCCGTGCTTATTAGGCTTGTACTCGAGCCTTAATTACCCCCACGACTCTAAAAAAAAAATCTAAAAAGCCGCAGATCCAATATTCAAGAAGGAGCCAAGAAAGCTATAGTAAGCACTTTTCTCTTGCAAAAAAAACTGTCGGAAATAGATGGGGCTTGCAACTTCGCATAACTCACTGGCTCTAAAGCTCGGTAATACGACCGATACTCATTGTCTAGTGGACGGTCCCAGATAAACCCATAAACCGCGATTATCTATGTAAATTTCAATGATAAGCTGGCTTGTGCATTAACAGAGCACTTCGTACAACTCTCTCTGCAGCTCTGTACACTCTGTTTCATGTGATACCCCTCGACATTTGTAGCAGGCAAATAGCAGCTGGTGCAGCGGTTTGCCTTGAAGCAACCTGGTCTAGAAAAGATTTTGGCCACGCCTCCGTTATGAATAAATTCAAAATCTCTTCCGAAAACACTGACTACTTTTTGACTTTGGTAAAAATTTCCAAGACATCATCCCTACCAGAACGTATTTTTAAAAGAAGAGTCGATTAATGTTTACATCAACGACTCAAAATCCGTCGACGGGGTTGGTGGTGTTATTTTCTCTGATAGACTTCAACTTAAATTCTCTTTCCATCTTCGAAATCATTGTAGCGTGTTTCAGGGGGAAATAATGGCGGCTAAGAAAGTCCTATCTTGGCTAAAGATAGCCAAGCTGCAAGCCTTAGAATTGGTCTCTCTAAATTCTTCAGCAGCTCTAGACTGCCGATCGTCTCTCATAGGGATGAGGGACCAGTCAATCTACACTTCTGTTGGATGCCATAGCATAGGGATAATCCGGTGAATTTTAAGACTGACGAACTCGCCAAATATGGCACAATTATACCCATTCTTCCAGAAGAAGGTTACCTAAGGTATACCCATTGCTACTTGGAAACTCAGTTTTAAGCTAGATGCTAACGAGAAAACAAATCTTAGAAAACAAACCAAAGCTGGATCTAAACTGGTCTAAGAATTTGATTTCTCTCCACGGATTGCATATATTGACGCTGCAATAGGTATCAACACTAGATCGTAGTAGAAGTTCAAAGATCCGAGGAAGTCTTTACGTCAAAGAACCCATCTCGAAAAAATTGGAGCACGACCGGTAAATGTCGACAAACTTGTCAACTCTTACTGAAGATTTCACTTAAAATATAAAGTGGCGCAAAATTAATCATCCTACCGGAAGATGTTATAATTTTTGCAAATGGCGTCGTACGTCAATCATATTTGACATTTGTGAACTAGACAGCTGCAGTATACAAACAGACAAGCAATGGAGCGCTATACTCTGCAAGAGCGTGGAATCGGTCGGTGGTGTTAGCGCAGCGTGAATTTCCACGTCGATTTCCTAATCGTGTCGCGCCAACTGGGCAAACATTCCAGCGCTTAGCTACTCGACACGAATAGACTGGAACCACAGGAGACCACGCAGGGCGTGGCCGCCACCGGACTGGTCGTTCGGCCGAGAATATTGCGGCTGTGGCTGCCGATGTCGCTGAGAACGAAGAAACAGCCAGACGACGGGCCACGCAATTGGGCATCACCAGACGGACCCTACAACGAATTTTAGTGAAAGACTAACATATGTTCCCGTACAAAGTGCAAACAGTGCATCAGTTAATGCCTCCTGACCGTCAGTCGCGTGTGAATTACTGT
This sequence comes from Blera fallax, assembly GCA_946965025.1. Lineage (NCBI taxonomy): Eukaryota > Metazoa > Arthropoda > Insecta > Diptera > Syrphidae > Blera > Blera fallax. The sequence goes on along the minus strand of OX337244.1, from coordinate 106,044,567 downwards.
CAAGCCATCCTCAATCTCAACAACGAAGAGGACGATTTTGTTTTGAGGACGCCATAGGCAATACGGTCACTGTTACTGGCGAACGCTACAGGGCCATGATAAACGACTTCTTACTGCCGGAATCGGATGAGCGGGGCTTGGTGAACATGTGGTTTCAACAAGACGGTGCAACCGCACACACAGCACGAGCCACAATGGATATTGTGAAGGAAGCGTTTCCTGGTCGGCAAATCTCTCGTTTTGGCGATTTGGCATGGCCAGCAAGATCGCCCGATTTAACCATCCCAGACTTCTTTCTTTGGGGTTACTTGAAGTCGCGGGTTTATGCCAACAAGTCTCAGACAATCGCAGCCCTTAAGGAGAATATTCGACAGGAATGCGAACACTTATCACCGGAAATCTTGCGGAAAGTCATGGAAAATGCGATAAAAGGGCACAAATGTGTATCAGCACTGGCGGCAGCCACTTGGCGGATATCATCTTTCCACTTAACAGAAAAAATTTTAAAGGTTCAAATAAAAATGTCCTTCACTCAAAATCATTTTTTTTTATTTAGTAAAACAGCAATTCAAAAACAAAATTGGATGATTAATCTTGCGCCACCTTGTACAACTCCTTCCAACTGCATTAGAGTGCAGTGCACATTTTTGTAAAGTCCTTCAACGAGATGTAAAGGAAGCCGTCCTTAATGCATTATATGTAGTTTCCTTTGTGTTGTCATTGCTTAATTAATCCCCTTTGTTCCATCCGAAAACTCTAATTAGGCAGCCTTCCAATGGCTGGTGATAAATGTATATCGTATCTATGTGTGTGCGCGCATTTATGTCCTCTCCTCCATTTGAACAAAACCCAGGATTTCTAAGGATTCTGTGTAGTAGACAAATTCACCTGTGCATGGCATTAATTGGTAGCTTTAAATGGTTGATATAACCATTTTTAGAGACCTTTTTTTTGTGTCTATGTGTATTTGCCCAGAGGCTGCGTCAGGATATTGTCCTTGTGTGTGAGTTAATTAATGAATGAGTATATTTTTGGGATCAGTTCCAAACTATTGTCAGATTAGGTAAACACACGGAAAGCATGAAAGTTAATTCTGGAGAGAATGTCCTTCTCTCCTGTGAAAGTACAAATCGTAATCCTGGGATATGCTTGCAGGATTATCAATGTAGTCACGCAGGTGGATTCCAGGACTGTTGTTAGTTTAGAATTAAAATTGAATTTTGCGGGCTCAGAAGTTAATATCACTTTTGCGGGATTGATACCTAAATGAGTCATAGACAAATGGTTGATGATGGTCTGGTGTTTGCGGCCGGATGTGATGAAGTAGGGGTTCGTTTGGGGGGTTTTAGGTTTAACAGTAAGGTAGTATAGCTGATTGAATGAATTTGTAGATTGATTGCGGGGTCAAATATCAAGCGCTTGGGTGCTATATCCGTTGAGGCAGGAAATTACTACGAAACCAGAGATGAAGTGAGCACTTTGATTTATTAATGGCAATCATAATTAATGCAGGGGTTTTAAAGGTGGGCGGAGACGGTGGGCATAATTTGCAAGGGTTATATTTACTCGTTTAGGATACGGCATTAAACCGTAGATCCTTTACAGTCATGCAATATAACACGCACCACACGAATGGTTACGAGTAGGTCCCGGGTCATAAAGGGTCTGTAGCTCCAAGTTCTTGCATTTGGATAAAGCATGGGCCATCTGTTGGTTTCTTTTTAAAGTGCATTTCGACGTGAGCTATACCAATGCGCCTAAAATACCAGTAGGTATGTATCGCAAGGTTTCTTCGGTAGGAAATAGATCGTTTTTCCCTCAACAACGCTGGGAAATTTGAAGAAATTGTCGCAATGAATGCTGTGTCACAGATGTTTTAAACGCTCCAAAGCATTACCTCTACCATGAATGGATACTGGTGATTGGATTCTCTGTAACTCCTGTCACTAGCCTTATGCCTATTAAACATCTGCTGATCTGCTGGAAACCGTACAACTCTATTGGTTAGACTTACTAGGTTTACTACGATGTCATGTCGAAGAGTTAACCTCGACATCTAGACGCTTGTTACAAGATCCCTGTTCGATGAGGTGCTTAATACAAATTCAGCTTTTGAGCAGATGGAGTTCAACTAATCTTTTCTTGCTTCACTAACTCTACTTATTCCACAGCCTGTACCTAGTTTTTCATTAAATGTCGCATACGATGTCCTTTGTAGCAAAAGTAATTCAAATTCAGAAATTCGAAATGAATTGGAACTTTTCTGAATGGAACAGGATTAAAAAAAGGACTTAAAATCCTCGTACTCGCATTTTTGCCGTTTAGGGCTTATAAGACTGTATTATACCTGCAAACACAGTTTAAAAGACTAAGGAAATTGAGGTAATGTATCTCCCGTACAACTCACTGTCTCCACCCTCGGCAGTTGAGTTAGTGAGGCTAGTCGACCATGTTCAGTTGGGCAACATACATTTGACTGTTAGAGTGGAAGCGAACGCGCTTCATAACGTTCGTGGGATGTGTGTGTTTTTTAAACTTCTTTGCTGCCACTCAGCTCTAAGCTGTGTTCAGAAACCTAACTCTCTCAGCAGAAAAAGCGTGAGAAAACAGAACTACAAAGCCTGATTTGGATGCCAACTGGTTTTTTTTTTTTTTATATCATTCGCGCGCGCCAAAGGGGGTATGAATACCCTTATGCTGATTTTTCAGGGCACGGTAGTTTGAAAGAAGGGGAAAGAGGGACAGAGGAGATGCCGATGCACTTTGGCTTTAAATGCTTGAAGGTTGTAATGATGAAAAAACACAGAGCCTGGTAGATCATTCCACATACGTGTCGTGTGGTTTATGAGCGAATCCCTATATTTGACAGTACGTCCGAAGTTGGGCTTGAGGGTGAACTGATGTGCATTCGCAGCATGACCCGTATTGCGGGAAAGACATGAGACATTTCTGCTATGTTCAAGTGAGTGTACGGAGCTCACAATGTCTCTATCATTAGTTTTATCGCGTGGTTCTGAACCATATCTAGAATGTGTAAAACGGTCTTGCGTGCATCAGACCAGACAAAGCGTTGTATTCCAGTTTTGGGCGGATGAATGCCTTATAAATTGTGGCCAGATCGGACGGGGTAGATTGTTTCTTGCACCGCTTAATGAATCCTAGACATTTTGCAGCATATTTAGCGACCTCGAATATGTGATCGTTCTAACAAAGATGGTTGTTAATACACCTACCGAGAATGGTAAGTCTTTCGGTTTCTGCGATGCAAGTACTATTCATGGATAATCGTTGAGGGTCATGGTTCCGCTTGAGTGGCAGACGTTGCAGGCAAGAGATCATTTATGAAAATAAGAAAGAGAGTCGGTGACAAAACTGAGCCCTGGGGGACACCAGCATTTATATGGTGAATATCAGACTTGAAGCCGTCCAAGATAACTTGTATTGAACGCCCCAAAAGGTAATTTCTAATCCATTGAAGAAGAGACTCATCGATGCCATATGCACGCTCTCTTCAGAACTATTGAGGGGATACCATCTGGATCAGCGGATTTGTGTATGTTGAGACCTTTGAAAACTCCTTCAACTGTGCGATGGCGAAAGTGGCCTTGTCCACTCGACGCTCTCAAGCACAGGGACAGACAAAGCACTATCTTGCAGTGTAGTGTTGGCTGCAAATTGCTGCCTGCAGACAGCTGGAATGTCTTTGTAAATGACCGTTGGGATCCCAGATGAGGCAGAGTTTTTAATGTTTTTGACGGATGACCAAAAATTGTTACTACCTTTGGGACACTGTAGTATTTTTTGCCTCAGCTTTTGGTCACCACACGCATATCTGCAGAAAGTACTGTGTGGAGATAAAGGACGTACGCGCCTTGAGCGCGCATCTTAAAGACATTGGTAAGCGTCGTAGCTAATTGATTAGTGCGTTGAACTGTTGAGGCTCAAATTCAAATCCCAGAAAACCCAATCAGCTTTTTTCACCTCTTGCAAATGTCTTCTTCGAAATGCTTTTCAAAAAGTCTTTAGGATATACATATGTACATACATAGCTCCAAACTGTTAGTCCCTTCTGTTTCTGCGAATAAATATTTTATGCACAACACGAATATTCGCCAGAAGCTAGGCCCTGGGCATGAGGTATGTTCTGCGAGATATATTTTTTTTTTATATATAAAAAGCTTGGGCCATTTTGAATGTTGCCTTGAAACGGTAGAACCGATTTTACACTTCATGAATTCAAACGTGCTGTTCTTCTTCGCTTTGCGAAAGCTACAGGCAGGCTTAGAGATCACGTCTCGTTGCTCACAAGCAGCAAACGATCGGCTATTGCTTGTCGTCTTTGGATGACCCTATGCTAAATAGTAAATACAATACAATAACTCTTGCGTTCATCATACGATGATCAGAGGAATATACTCGTATCTATACCCTGACACCTTTGCATGAGCTGCGTAAGGCACTTCTGGAGTATTCTAGCCGAGTTTGGTCACCATATCTCCCTGCAAATCGAACCTGGACACTGTTGGTCCATTAATTTCGCCATTCTTGTCTTATGAACTTATGTAGATCAACCGAAAGTGATCATTGATCAACCTACAAACTCTTGAAAACGTTTGAATTCTGCCACATACTCTCTATGCACCTCCTCCTATCGCTCCCCCGCTCTAAAATTAAGGTTCGTACCCATCTTTCACTCTAGAATGCCCAACAAATTATTGAATTCTAATACAGCATATAAAAAAAAATGTCTTTCAAAGAAACCTCATGTCGATGCTGGGGCAAAACTTTTGGCCTTCAGTGTAGGCCCAAGCACATGCGGCAAAATCGTGGACCTCGTTTTTCTAATAAAAACTTTAAACAAAACGATGCTCATTCGTCTAAATTTATTCTTAAATTAATTTATCTTTTGCCTTTTTAGAGATTAAACGTCCTAAACCAGAGCAGAGCATTTTTAACTGCCCCCGCGGTGGCAATGCTCGCTTACGAGGTGTTTTTAATCATGAACAAATCCGTCTTTCATTTAACGACTGCTTTTTTTTATGCGTTCTCCAATTTAATGCCGGCAATCAAAGTAATCACGTACAGCCACAGGTTCTTTCAACTCCGCTGGGATGATGGCCCAGTTTATTCCGCCTCACCCTCCTTTCGTTTTCGATTCGTGACAAATGAATTGATATCTAAAAACAATCTTCACCTCAAATGGGTGTCTTGGAAAACACTATAGCTCCATCACCATCGCCAACAGGTGGTGTTTTTCCCACAAAGTAACAACAGATGGCGGCAGAGAAAACAAACCTAAAGACGACAAAAGTTAGTCCGAGGAAAAGCAGAGAAAATTTACGATATTCCGTCATTGAGGAGGTTCGAGATATATTCCTGTCCTTAGAATAGAGATTATTTTTGTGTGTGTTTTTTTTTCTTGTCTCTCTACGCTCTCTGTGTGTTGTTTTTTGATCTTTGTTCCGGAGAATGAATGAAATGTGAAAGGACAAAAAAAAAATGTAATTTAGCCAAAGAGCTTCATCAAAGTCATGTTTCTATGCCATTAGAAGTGTGATGCTGTGTGTGTGCGCGCATTTACCCTCCTAAGATACTCTCAGATGTAATATACTTTCTCTGAAAGACAGCTGTTTTTCTTTTCTTTTTTTTATGAGGCGGGGACTTTTCTTTAATCAGAATTAAATGATAAGAGCATCAGAGGGAGGTGTGTTGTTTTTTTGGGAGGGTGGGGGGTTGAGACTTATATTGGATACATTTGATGACTCTCGGATAGAAGGTAGATAGCTTCTGACTCGTAAAATGTTTATTTAAATATTTGCGGCTGCTTGGGATTAATAGATTGTGGCCTAGGAGTCACTGGGGGGGAATTTATAAAAGTATACGTATACTTTTTATATGGTGGGGTAGATGTATACCCCTTCCTTGATGCGGTGTCAGTTTATTATAATATCAACATTCCAACGAAAGTCACTTTATGACGAGAGCATAAAATGTTTTTTGGTTTCTTTGCTTGCATGGTCTATATTTTATAAGATCTTTGATGATACTGACTGATGGAGAGGAGGCTATTTAAAGACCAGTGCTTCTTTTGGTTTACTGCTTGCAAGCCAATGTGGTATTGGTCTTTAAAAATGCGTGCGTTTATGTGCACACTTTCACTTATTCTGTGACGCCATCTTTTTGGCATTGCAGCATCTCGCATTGCAGACCATTCAAAAAATATATAAAATTACCAGATGGCGCAATAATTTTTATTTCGACTGTAATTCAGGGATGGTTAAGAGGCTCAGAGACGTTTTACACCAGAAGCAAGGGAGGCATATGTCAATGGCCCCGATTACTATAAGGGAAAGGGGAAAAAGATGCAAATATCGCTCAGGAAACGTGCATTTCAATTGAATATCTCACAAGACGTACATAACATCAATGTAGAGGCTTGTGAGGTTAAATGGGTGCCCCAGCAAAGAGCTGAATCAAAGTTACGGTCCATTTTGATACCATTAAGAAGGTACTGGAGCCCTCCGGTACTGGTAACTCTTAATTCTCTATTATAACACTTAAATGGTAGGTAAAACATTCCTGAAATGGGACAAGTCGTTTTCACAACTACTGCAACACCGGGGCAACGTCATGTACCCGGATATAATACTGGACAGGAAGCTGACATAAAAGAAAGAGTCACCAAGCCAAAAGACCGTACTAGATATGCAGGGGGGCATCAGAAATTCCTACTTACCGCGGCCGTAGAAGCGATCCTTAACATCCTACCAGTGCACCCAAAGGCATAGAAAATTACCGGTCCTTCAACTAAAAGCCTCAGAACCCCCAGCCCCTTACCATAATAATAAGTGATCTTTTTCTGTCCATTGAAAAGGTCTCCCTCGCTAAAGGAATTGATCCCCAATTATCAGATGGATTAGTTCGATGTTGAGTAGCAGAAAAATTTCTGCCAAGCTGGGACAGTCATCTGCAACAATCAAAGTCATTAAAGGTTGCCCCCAGGGAGGGGTTCTCTCCCCTCTCCTATGGTCCATATAGTGGTCAACCAGCTGCTAAACGACCTAAATGACTCAGGCTTTCTTACTCAAGGTTACGCTGAGGACCTGGTAATAATAATCAGAGGCAAAAGTGAGACTACCCTGACAAGTCTAAGTCAAAGTGCCTTAAACAACGTATGGAGATGGCGTCAAACTGAGGGGTTACATAAGTGTAAACCCCAATAAAACCCCAGGGTTCCAACCTCCTTTAGTTCCCACTCGGTGTGGTACACCGATGGCTCAAAAACAGAAAACGGAGTTGGTGCAGGCATATACGGCCCCAACTCCAACCAAGCAGTTTCTCTGGGCTGCTCCATATCTGTCTTCCAAGCCGAGGTTTTTGCAAATGAGCTATGTGCCAGAGAGTGCATCAGACGCAACCTCATCTATTCCGACAGTCAGGTAAAGGCTCGGAACTCCTTTTGTTTTGAGTCCAAGCTCATCTGGAACTGCCTGGACGCTCTAAAGCGGCTCGCTGCTCATAATCGAATCACAATTCATTGGGTTCCAGGACATCAGGGAATAGAGAGCAATGAAATTGCTGATGAGCTAGCCAGACTAGGATCGCAATCTTCATTCATTGGCCCGTCTCTGTTTTGCGGCTTACCCACCAGCCATATTAAAATGGAGCTCAACTCATGGGATCATCAAGAGCGACTCTCTAAATGGAACACAACAACTGGGCTACGTCAAGCCAAGAGATTCACCAATGCTTCCGATAGCAAGAGAAGTCGGGAAATTCTCACATTGAACAAGCGTCATGCTAAGTTCCTCACCGGACACTGTTCACTCAACTACCATCTCCACAAGATGGGCATAAAAGAAACGATTGTTCAAGCGATGTTGTTGAAAAATCTTGCACCTTCATCAACAACGTCAAAACAATTTTCCCTACAAGATACAATTGGATGAACGATAAAACGATACCTGACTCTAATGGTGTATTCAATGGTAAATCCATTGTGATACCAAGTGGATCTTGGGAATTTCTCTCTAGTTTCTCTCTACGTACTCGTTAAAACCAATTTGAGCTTCTAATGAAACGTAGGAGGCTCTTAATGTCAATATTCACCAGGTCGCCTACATCGTTGTAATAGGGGGCTCCTAAGTGAAGCTTTCTTCTACGGGAGAGAGCTGGGCAGAAACAAAGAAGGTGAGGAATAGTTTCCTCCTCTTCTTCATCCATGCAGCTTCTACAAAAGTCGTTCGAAAAGAGGCCTAGCCTAGTAGCATGCTTGCCTGAAATAAAATTCTTAGAGCGTTTCAGATCCAGCTTTGGCCAAATCTGTTTTGTCGCTAGACATGTTGATCCACTTGTCCACCTAAGATTTGTACTCTCGATTGCTTAAGCTTAAGATTAAGCCTATCAGAGAAAACACCTGCACCAACTCCGTCTATGGTTTTTCACCCGTCAGTGTAGAAGTGAATTGATTCGTCTTCTAAAAATGCATCGTCCTCCCAGAGCGATCTGGAAGGGATGGTTAGGATGGCTAGGAAGTTCTTCTTCTTCTCAAAATTTAGACGAGGGATGGTGTGGTCCGTGTTTTCGGGAGAGGTTTTGAATTTACTCAGAATGGAAGCGTGGCCGAGTTCTTTTCTTGACCACTGTTGGGAAGCTTCAAGGCGAACGGCTACAATAGCTGCCATTTGCTTCCTAAAAATATCGAGGGGTATCAGATGATGTCCAGTGCAGCAGGGGGAGTTGTACGAAGTGCTCCTTACCTTATCTTACCTTACCTTACTAAGATAATCGCGATTTATAGCTTTTTCTAAGGCTGTCCACCACACCATCACCCCGTAAGTGAGTATCGGTCTAATGACCGAGATGTAGAGTGAGTGAGTAATTCGAGGTTGTAAGCCCCATTTATTCCCAATGGCTTTCTTGCAAGAAAAGTGCTATTGTAGCTACTGTAGGTTTCCAACTTAGCTTCCTATCCAGGATAAGACCGCGATATTTTGCTTTGTCAGAGAAAGTCATCATCTGGATAAGCAATCGCTGTGCATCCCTCGCCTTCCATGATTATCAATAGTTCATTAACCACCAAATTCCACCGAAGCGGGATAGAACACCTCCTTGCGGAACCCCTCTAGTTACAGATCTTCTAGTAGACGTCCCACCCAGCTTGGAGTTTATAATCCGTGCATCCATCCATTGTGCAGTAGATTAATCAATTCGCAAAGTGAGCTGTCAACTTTCAGGTCTGATAGTGCATCCGCTATCGCTGATGTATTGACATTGTTAAAAGCGCCTTCTATATCCAGGAAAGCAACCACTGTATACTCCTTGTGGAACAGGGAATACCTCAAACTCTACCTCTGGTTGCCTCAGCCCCAATCCTATCTATCAGCGAAGTTTTTCCTTGAAACTATGAACTCTTATATCGAATATACATACATAGCTTCAATTGAGACTTGGAAAAACTAAGTAAACAGACCGGTACTGGCTCTGCTTTCGTGAACTCTTAAGTAAGCCTCGATAAAATCATCTCCTTATTCCCTGTTAAGGTCATTACCCATTTTGTTCTAGAGGGTAAGACTGCTTTCAAAGCATTCGACCCTTTTTAAAAAAAATTCTAAGCTAGTTATAGAGCGGAATCCGCGGTCTTAGAAATGCCGAGCTTGCTTCTACCTCAAAAAGTACATATTTGACCACGAAATCATGTTCACAGATACCAAAAAGAGTCCTTAGAGGGCGCTGAAAAATTAAGTTTACCTAGTGCCTCCGGAAACCCTAATGCCCCTCTGGAGATAACGGCTACTAGGACTGCATGGAAATACCGTCGATTTGTTCAAATGTTTCATCCTTTCTTTGGCACTCGCGTTTTTTTCTCTCCACTCTCTCGGTGGAGACAAAATGAAAGGATTCTATGCTCTGTGCTATTTTCATTTTTTTTTATTTTTCTGATTTTCTTTTGTGAGATATTGTTTTCGTTTTTTTTATTCTCATTGCTTCCACAAAAAGCAATCAAGTGGTGCAGAAAATTTCAAGATTCAAGGTAAGTGATTCCTCAGTTTTTTTTTTTTTTTTCTCCACCATGATATCCTTTCATCTGGAATGGGTTCTATATACTGTATATCGTCGATTCTCATTTTTAAATAATTTTATTCCACCTATTCCTGGTAACAGCCCTCCCGTCTCTGCGAGTGGATACCATCCCATTTCACAGATGGAAGACTACAGATAACAATATACTGATTCAAGTAATGTGCACACAGCAGAGAGTAGAGTAAAGTCCTTCGGTTGTTTCACCACCACCACCCTCCGTTGTAGTATTTGCATCAAAAATTAAAATGAAAGCGAGAAGAGAAGACTGGATCTGCTGTCTATCTTGTGTCCGCCTTGCCGTTTAAAAAGGATATTTTCCTCATTTTGGTTTTTTTTTTTTTTTTCAGAAGAGAAGAGAATCCTTTCATTTATTTTTTTCGGTTTCTCTTATTTTTTTTTAATTTTTTTTTAAGTTCTCTTTGCCGTTGATCCTTGATAATGATGATGATGATGTGTATCCAGGTACATTGAATTTTGTTTCGGTTCCTTTGGAAGCATTTACTTTCCTGCTTTTGAATTGTTGACCTTTCTGTTGGTGACATATTGAATGAATAAGAGAAACCTGATGAGGGTGAGTGAAGATGGTTTTGGGTTGTTGAATGTACACGCTCCAAAAATAAAAGTAAAATAAGAGGCCTTGCCCTGTGTTCGTCAAGGACGTGGATCATGTCCCAAAAACCTCCTGCAGCTGTACGAGGTCCGTTAATGGTGGCCGGATTGTATTCAATGTTTAACCTCACGCAGGATAAACAAAACACATGCACGGTACTCAGTGTATTGAATGTGAAGTCAAGTGTGTGTGTCTGGTGTGATGTACCGAGTGGCCTTCACCTTTTTTTTTTTTTTATTCTATCATCATGTGAATGGGAATGGTACCTAAGGCGATTGTTGCGTTGTAATGATATTTCTTAAGGAATTCCATTGAATAGAATGACGCAACAAGAGCTGCAAAGGTAAGGTATTGACTCCCACACGCTGGTAGGTTGATATAAATACTAAGACGCTGGGAAGTGGGAATTAGAATCGAAAGAAGCTTTAAATTATATGCCGTCCTGATGGAATGAGTTTCTCACATGTGCTTCTGGGAATAGCCAGGAATGTTGCCCATGTTTGCGTTTTTCACATTGGTCCTTGGGTCTTGAGCCACAATTCTTTCAGAACAAATATTCCCTTTCTTCTCGTCAGAAAAAGTCAATACGGCCACGCACTTGAAAAATTTTCAAAGCTTTACTGACTGCTCAGAGCACTAAGCTCTGAGGGACATTTGGGAACAGCTACTATGAGATGAAGATATTTGCAATCCTCTTTGGCGCTTACTACTAAACATAAAATTTCCGCCCGGGAGATGTTGCATGTATCAGTATATTGAGTGCGTAGGAATGTGGATATGTGCCCCAGTGCGTGGTTCCAATTCCGATTTATCCGTGGACATTGAGACCTCCAAACTTGAGAGCCTAGTGCTTGACGCACATTCGTCTTTTTTGGTGGACGAATTAAGTAGTTGCAATTTAGATTCAAATATGAAGTCGAGTTGTCCCTATGTTGTCCCTCTGACCGTTGTCCCGTGAATAGCCGAAGTGGTGGGGTTATGGGTAACCCCAGTTGTCGTCGGAAAGTTAAAGTTCTTGAGATACCGAGATGCGGCACCATAGTAAATTTCTTAAACTGTGTAGATTTTGCCATTATTGCAGCTACTTAGTGAAGGGCTGTTCTGAGGTTTTTAAGAGGAAGGTGGTTGGAACCTGGACCTGGAATGTTCGGACTCTTAACAGACCGAATTCAACCGAGCAACTAGCGGCTGTCCTCCATATCAACGCACGCCCCCGCCGATGAAGAAGACGACGCTACCCAAGAGTGTTTCTCCTCGGCAAAACATGCGAGCAATGTCCTAAGGCTAATTGACTTTGGTTTGCTCGTGCATTGGGTTAGTGCGTTACTGAGGGGGAGGTTTGAATCCCAGAAAACACCAACAAGTTTTTCCACGGTCCCACCTCTCGCAAATGTCTGACGAACGTTCGAGAGTATGTCATGAGAAAGCTTCTAAAAGAAAACAATAGCCTTTCGGATATGGCTCTAAACTGTAGGTCCCTTCCTTTTGTGAGTGCGTTGCTGATTATCCCTTTCTTAAAGGACGTTACAGATTTTGTAGGAGGAGGCCAATTAAGGATTCCTGCATTAACGTACGCAGATGACTTCGTACTCCTTGCTTACTTACTTACTTAGGTGGCGCTACAGTTCGGGGTGAACCTGGGCCTCAACCAACAAGCCTCTCCAGTTAGCTCGGTCCTTAGCTAACTGCCTCCAGTTGCGCACTCCAAGTTGGTTGAGTGCTACTTGTACGCGCCACGTTAGGCGAGGTCGTCCTCTACTGCGTTGTCCCTCCGGGTTAGATTTGAAGGCCCTGCGGGCCGGAGCATTGGTGTCCATTCGCTCTACATGTCCTAGCCATCTTAGGCGACTGATGCGCAGTTTTTTGACTGGGTCGATGTTGCTGTACAGTTCGTAAATTTCGTCCTTGAATCTTCTCCTCCAAAGCCCGTTGACGCAAACGGGACCGTATATCTTACGAAGAATTTTTCTCTCGAAGCGACCAAGGATGTCTTCATCCGCTTTTGAAAGAGTTCATGCTTCAGCGCCATAAAGTAGGACTGGGATGATTAAAGAGTCGCCTTAGACTTTCGAGATAGGGCCTCTGTAATTGGCGCAGTTGAGACGGTCTCCTTTCTTGTGGATCGGGCAAACGATGCTGAGATTCCATTCATCAGGCATACACTCGTCTGACCAAATCTTGGAAATGAGTTGGTGTATGCTCTCTACCAAGTCATTTCTAGCTGCCTTGAACAACTCGGCCGGTAGGCCATCAGGACCAGCAGCTTTGTTGGTTTTAAGCTTGGATATTGCTATCCTCACTTCGTTTTGGTCAGGTGGACGAAAATTTTGGCTGTCATCGTCTATCTTGAATGGGGCATTCTGCCTGACAGCAGTATGTTGGTCTTCATCGCCTTTATACAGTCGCCGTCCTTTTCTTCTGTGGGGGCCAAATTTAGCCTTGATGCGGATTGTCATCAGACGCTCGCTCACGTGTCGAAAGCTCAAGACTTCTTGCCTAAGTCTGCCGCGTGTAACAAATCCGCATCCGAATAAGCGCTGTTTCTGCTCTCTGTAGCAATCACCGTAATAGATGTCACAGTTTTTCATCCTCCTTTTGCCCGGCCCATCCCATCGCACTTCCTGGATGGCTGTAATATCTGCTTTTTAGCAGTCTAGGGCCTCTGCTAATTGATCGGCTGCACACGGTCTGTAAGGGTCCGAACATTCTACGGGGAGATCCAAAGGTCCTTGTCTTTATATCGTTTGCCAGGGTCGTCAACAGTAGATTCATTCCTATCCTTGTAGTTGCTTCGTAACTAAGCGTTTTTTAGGCCATAGGGAAGTTGCCCCGACGCACAACCCCAAACCTGGAGGGCCAGTTGCCTTTTATACCCCTAGGACGAGAGGTCGGGTTTTCCGGAATCAGTAGCCCACTTCGGGGATATGAGCGCTGCCGTTTTCCAACACCCTAACTCAGTATTGGAGATCCCTATAGACCTGGGACTCGAATACGTCGCAACCCGCCGCAAAGTCCACTGGCCTGAATCCAGATGCTTATTTGGTGTCGTGCAAGCTGTGATTTCAGACCACAATACTAGAGATATGCTAGAGATATGCCCTTTACTTAGCTTTGTGCTGAATTCATGCAGGATAATTTGAACGTCTTTTCTAATCCATTGTTCATTTAGCTACGTCATCGACCTACGAATGTTAATTTTGATACAAATTTTGGTGTTTTAGGCCGTCGGTTACATGCTTGAAATTCAAAACTTGTTGCATATGAATGAATAGTTGCACGCGCAGTTGCACTGGAAGCTATAAGATTTATTGTGTCCCGTCTTGATTCTAGTCGTCGCGATTGTTCTCAAATTCGGTCAAATTTAATTTCCCTCTCGTCTATAGGCCCCAAATAGTTCACTCTACTCCGGTTCAGTCTCCCGTAGTTCCTTACGACAGTGTTCAGTGTGTTCCTGAGGATAAGATCGGAAATCGTTTGCCTTTATTGCAGAATCTACATGTCTCGTTGTTTTCGAGGCTTAGCTTAGGTACAATTTTAGTGTGCACGGCCCTGTGAGGAGACCTGTGGCCAAACTTCGACATTAGAACTGCGGTGAACTGAAGGTTGTTGGTTGTTGGTTCTTACTACTTCTGATAGTAATCGAAAACAAAATTCTTAGGCCACAACGAAATCACACAAGGAACAAAAATATAAATTTTCAACTCGATGTACTTACCTGTGCTGCTACACGGAGGTGAAAACTGGATACTCACAGGAAGCCAAGGAAAACAAATACAAGCTATGGAGATGAAATACCTCAGGAGAGTTATAGGAGCCAGGACATGAAAAGAATCGAAGATATTAGAAAGCAACTACACGTCAATCGTATGGAAGAGAATAGACAAGTGAAGGAAATTTGGGAAACAGACCGGAAGGAAAAAACAAAAGAGGAAGACCCAAAACCACATGGAACACTACCGTCGAAAAAATCCTGAAAGAAGCTGGGGAAAGTTCGATCTCAGGTAAACAAATAGCAAGAGACAGGAGCCAGTGGAGAAATTTAAAAGAGAAAACAAAAACCAGGGAACCACTGATGTCACCTCGACACCTTAACCCTAAGGGACCGGATTATGTATGCATGTACATATGTATATATAACGAGAAACGTCCTACCATACATGCACGGAGGTCCATCGCGATCATGTGTCAAGGCCGCTCTGGCAATGTTGAACAAATAAGTTATCGCTGCTTGGGGATAGACTTCTACTTGTCTTGAACATGGAAGGGACCTTACGGACTGATGCATGAGGTCGAATACATTCTCTTGCACCAATTTTTTGATCGTGTTACAAACGACGTGAGTCATCTCTAATATTTTGGACGTCTGAGCCTTCCGAGCGGTCGACACAGACCTTGTTGTAACCAAGGTGTGAATGCGGATATCCATTACGCTACAGCAACGAACAAAAATTTTGCAGGAAATTTGACATCGTCCTTTCAACCATCTGAACAACGGTTAATCCTTATTAATCTCCCTCAACATGAAGATTTGTGTTAGCTTAAATGGCTTTCATTTTTGTCACCAACCCATTATTGGCCCGATAAACCCTTCAGACAATCGAGGCTTGTGAGTCAATTAACTCCCCTGCATGAACATGATACATATGTGGAAATGAAGTTCAGTTCAGTATTCCACCCGTGACACTTCACGTGTCAAGAACGGTGTAACACTTAAAAGAAAAAAAGGACGATGAACAATTTATCTGGTTGTCCTGGTAGCACCATGAGATACATATGTTGCTGTGGTGAATGAAATTCAATACCACAAACCTCTGACTGTAGAACATGTCCTTCCTCGAAGGGAAACACAACAGTTTCTTCTGTACTCGTACCTTCTCCTATTTCTCCTCGTTGCGCACTTTTTCACTTCTTCGAAAGGATAAGGGCAATTAAAGGATATCCATTATAATGCAGACTTATACAGCCTTGTGGGAGCTCCTGGAGTGATAAGGATTTTGCATTATCCTCACCCGCTTTGGCGAACCTCATTTAAGAGACTTTTCTTCAGTCTTTTCCTCCCCAATGCTCGTCCTTCCATTATCTTTCTGTGTAAATTGTTACTTATTGAACGGATTATGTGTATTTTTTTTTTGTTCCTTGTAAAACCTCTCGAAAGTAGATACGAGTGTTGAGGTGGAGTAGCTGAGTGTTTTAAACTTTTACAATATCCCTCCCGTATTATAGAGCTGATGGTGTTTCTATCTACAAAGTTTCCTTAATATTGATATGATACTGTACTTTGCGGGTAGTTTTCAGGATTCACACGAACACTTCAGCACGAAGCCAACAACGTGGGGGCAATGTATCATTAAGGGATTAAGTGCTTATGTGTTTTGTATTATGTTGCGGGCTTAGACGAGGGATTAAAACTGATGAGGCGGTTATTTAGTGTTAGTTAGGGGCTAATTAGAAATTTAGCTGATCCCAATTAGTTTTTCAAAATGCAATTTATTTCTAGATTGGCTGGCGGAGGGCACAAATCTTAAGACAAATTCCACGCAGAACAGCACACATGTCCTTGTAACATTCTTTTCCACTCGTGTGCGTTTTTTTTTTGCTCTTGTTCTCTCTGTAAAACTCATTGTGTTCGTTGCGAATGCATAAGCTTCTTAAGCATCCATTTAAATTCTGTCATTTTGTGGAATGAACCTCCACAGAGCCCTCGGAGAGCTAATGTTTATTTCATTAATATGACATACATAAGCCCCAGCCCCGCCGCCTAACAACAGAGTTGAATTTCAGCTTAAATATTCGTCGGTTGCGCGGCGGATATATGTACATATGTAGATGACTTGACGATGTCAGAGGAACAGGAAAAGCCCGTTGATATGAATTCTATTTGTTATGCAACTTATACAAAAAGTACACAAACTTGAAGTTAAACACACCATAAGCAGACAAAAGTATCTAAATCTAAATCGTTAGCTCAGAGCGGTACAATGTCACGCGTTTTTGTTGCAGGAAATTACAGCAAAAGCCATTTGTTATGCAATTAAGCTGAAATGTGTGTACAATTAACTAACTACAAGGGTAAACGCGCCTGCACGCATACCCTTGTTTCCTTTCGAAGGGTAGATGTAAAGAAGAGTTATGTGCCTGTAGGGGGAATGTGGCTGCGGGGAGAGCTGCCTTATCCGAGTTTCAGTTTTAATAACAGAGTCCTCGTTTAGATGGATGTGTTAAGTTTTATTACTTAAGAAAGTTGAACGTGTTCAGGTGGGTTCTGTGGGGGAAGGAGTTACCGTATCGGCTGAGTAGGAATTTTCAGGATAAAATTTGTTGGTGCCCCCAAAGTTCCTCGTAACACAATGAACTTAAGAAACCTACCCTCTCTAGGGATGACGATATCAGGAAATTTAAAAATACTTGGCGCAACAGATCGTATGTGGTCTAGGGCCTAGCTTCTCGCGATCATTCGTGTTGTGCGTAATTTTTTTCGCACAAATGGAAGGGACACACAATTTAGAGCCATATTCGGAAGGCGAATTGAGAAGTTTTCTCAAAACAGTTATTTCTCTCGGACGTTTGGCAGACATTCGTGAGATGTGAAACCGTGGGATTTGAACCTCGAACCTCTCGCTCAGCGATCCAACGCACTAACCACCACATCAGGAAATCTAGCCTCCTAAAAGCTTTACTAAAGGTGCTTAGCAATAAGAACAACTGGGTCGATGAACATATGTATGTATACCGTTCAGACTAGACAGGCACGTGATATCGCGATTTTAGGAAGGAGTTGAGATAGAACAGAATAAAGCCCTCTGGACCGATAAGAATCGTTTGTGGTTTGTTCATGTAAACCCGTCCATTTAATTACTCCCACAAAACAACTCAGGTGTCGTTAAATCTTGGGAACGGGGAGACCAAGCGAACTCTGTATTTTTCGACATTGCCGGCCTGGTCGTGCGTGCTGCAGCTCCATACTTAGGGGTCCCTACAGTTCAGAGTAAGCCTAGGCCTCAACAAACAAGCCTCTCCAGTCAGCTTAGCTATCTGCCTCAAGTTGTGCGGGCACCAAGTTGGTTGAGGTCGCCTTCTACTTGAGCGCGCCACCTTAGGTGAGGCTGCCTCTACCGCGTTGTGCCTCCAGGTTAGATGCGAAGGCTCTCTCGAAGGGCAACAGCATTGATGTCCATTCGCTCTACACGTCCTAGTCAACTAAAGCGACTGATGAGACATTTTTACTTATCGATGTGGATGTCACTACACAGCTCGTGTATTCGTTGAATCTTCTCCTCCAAAGTCGGTTAACGCAAGACGGGATCGAATAGTTACGAAACCACCGAGGATGTCATCATCCGCTTCCGACAGTGCTTCAGTGGCATAAAATTGGATTGAAATGATTAAGGCCTTGTAGAGAGTCTCCTTAGTTGTTCGTTCGATAGGACAATAACCTTCGTAGTCCAAAGAAACAGCGAAGGTTAAGCCGTAGACTGTGACATTCTTTCCAATTCGCCGATGTTGTATGTCCCTTCTTGTTAGCAGCGTACTGCCTGGGCAACCATCTGATTTAATAGTAAACTGTCTACACCAAGGGATCCAAAAGGCATGTAAATACTGGTGCTGGTGTTTACTGCGAGTCCCGAAATGCAAATGTTGACAGTCAAGCAGTCATTAAAGCGTTGTTTAATGTGCATTAAAAAAATGACTGAGTGCTACCTCAGTAACGTAAGGGCGGATGAAATAGCCAGGACAGGGTCACATCTAAGCGCCTCGCAAGCCCTTCCCTAGGCTAACACACCGCTTAGCACTCTGAAAAGAAAGATAGATAGGTTGCAGGGATATTCGGGTAGCTGATGGCGTCGTGAAGGGGCACTGTGTGATCGGCAATCATGCAGCACGGCTAGGACTACCCCACAACAACTTCTGTAGGAACTGCAGGGACGAAGAGGAAATAGAATCCATTCCCCACTTGCTATGTGATTGTCCAGCACTTGCCACCAAAGGGAAGAACACTCTTGGGAGCTACTTCCCTGCGGAGCTGGATGGTCTAAGAAGCTCTTGAGATCGTCAATTCCATGTGGATTATGGGAGTGACAACGGTGTTAAACAGTTTGCCGTAAAAAGAGTCAAATTCACGGCGATAAATCGCTACTTCGCGGTGGTCAAAGAGCGTCTCCTAAACCTTTCATAACACCGTTACCGAACTAAGTGCGCAGGGAATCGATCGTTTAAAGGCAGCTGGGCATGGTGTAATCCGGCTGCAACTTAAGCCCATCTAAGACCAATTGAAACCCCAAGACAATTAATTACCATACCACTGTAGAGCAATCCCTTCAACGTAACGTTGCTGCTAGCTTCATTTTCATAAAAGTAGGGCCTAACAGCCACAGCACACAGTCACTCTTGGAGGATGTATTGACTTCTCTACGACTTCGTGTTGATTTTCGGAACCCCAAGTCGCAGAAGCCCCGGAACTGAAAATGAGCTTCGTCCGAAAAGATGATTTTACGACCAAAATTGACGTCATTTTCCAACTCATTTAAGGCCTACGCAGTGAAACGATAACCAAGTGGACGATAATTTTGGTTAAGGTCTAATTGTGTGTGTGGACCTTGTAGGCAAATAATCCGAGGTCATAATACAATATTCACCGCAAGTGCGACTGATTTGGATTTTTTGATTATTTAGATCAATTCTCTCGTCTGTGCGCACCGGAACTGTCTTTATGAAATCTGTTTTGTCAACCACTGTAGGGATTTCATTTGGATAAGAAAATCTGTGGTAAGATTTATTACCGCAGACGCTTGACGTCGTACATCTGTCAATATTTGAAGCATGTTGGTGTTGCCAGCGTCAAAATACCATGCACTTCAAATACAAACCCACAGATGGCCCACCCCTTACTATAAGTAGATGCGTCTAAATAAATCTTAGGTCAGGGAAATAGTTTAGACTGTCTGTATTCCTTATGAAAGGACCCAACACGTCATTCAAAAGAAATGAAGAAAACACAACGTCTCGCAAGTATTTGAAGCTATTTCAAACCGGTCCGAGGATTTTTGGCCAGATTTGTTACGGCAGATGAAATCTGTGTTCACCAATATATCCTTGTTTAAAAAAAAAATTAAGAAGGTCTAGTTCACCAGCCTAAATCGGCGGGTAAGGTAGTGACATCAGTTTCTTTGATGTTTGCATTGTGAGTGGTTGCAGCATTTGAATGCTGACGGTATTTTCTTTGCGTGGTAGCAATAGATCGTCGGAAACATAAAAAAACCAATAATTTTGACCCGTTCTTGCACTGGGTATGTAGCCTTAACAAAAATTTCCTAAAAACAAAAATTAAAAACTTAAGAGTTACACATTACAAATATTTTTCTTTTTTTTTCATTTCAGGTGAGTGTTTCGACTTCTATCCGTCTTGATGTATTTAGATAGAATCATCTGCAATGTTCTGCTGCAATTTGTGCCAAGCAAACAGGCAAATATTATCCTTAGACATGTGTGCAAAGTAAGTTGTATCTACATAATGCTTCAGTGTATTCAATTTGCTAGGTTATTCGTATTTATCGTGGTAATTGCTTGGTAGATACATGGCTCCATCAATAGTACTTTTAACTGATGAAGATGATACCACTTGTGCAAGTAATTGGTTGCGCAAATATGTTGACATCCCTGTCTACTTGTGCACGCCACCTAAAGCCTTGTCTCACCGATTCTAAGATCCTACAAGCCGAACCGTTGGTACCCTTTCGCTCTACGTGTCCTAACCACTTTAAACGTTCAATGCTCTGTTTTTTTTTAATAGTGCCTATGTCGCTGTACTTTTTCATCCGTCAACGCATACGGGACCGAATATCGTACGGAAAATTTTTCATTTGAATCGCCCAAGGATGTATTCATTCACCTTCGATTAGGCCCTTGTTTCCGCTCCATTAAATAGGACTACGGTGGTAAAGGTCTTATAAGGGGTGTCCCATAATTTACGCAAAATGTAATTTTGATAGAAAATACAGATTTTTAATTAGAAAGCTTAAATTTTTTATTGATTCATAGAGTATACAGATTGGGGTTATGTATGGTATAGCACATCGGATAAATGGCCGCCACGGCTTTGCTGGCAAGTACGTACTCTTTTATTGAAATTTTCTATGAACGTTTCGCATAAATGTGGCTGAATCTCATTAATACATCTCCCAATTTCCTCTTTCAAGGCGTTGGTGGTTGTGGGCTTGTTTGTATAGACCTCTCACTTCAAAAACCCCAAAGAAAAAAGTCCAATGGCGTTAAATCGCAAGATCTGGATGACCAATTCTGATCGCAAAAACGGCCGATTTCACGATTAGGAAATGACTCATGCAGTGGCACCGTCTTGTTGAAACCACATGTTGGTCACATCCATACCTTGTAATTTTGGCACTTAAAACTGGGTTATCATGTCACGATAACGAACACCATTAATTTTTACTGCCTGACCAGCCGCATTTTCGAAGAAGAATGGCCCGATAATGCCTCCAGCCCAAAATCCGCACCAAAAAGTCACGCGTTGTGGATGCATTTGTTTCTCAACAATTACTCGTGGGTTTTCTGAACCCCAAATGCGACAATTTTGACAATTAACGAAGCCATCAAGATGAAAATGAGCTTCATCACTGAAGATGATTTTGTTCGAAAAAATTGCGGACTGTAGCTGACAAACCTTCATTATTTTTAAAATATTGCTCAACAATGAAAATGCGTTGTTCTTTCGTATAGCGCTCCATTTTTACTAACCCCGAAATGTCAGCTGTCACATTTTTACCTTTTTTTACGTTGGCATCACTGTACTAGTAAATGGCGCAAAATTCAAATTTTTCGTGAATTATGGGACACCCTTTACAGAGTCTCCTTAGTTGTTCGGGACAGAGCCTTAATATTTGTTTGCCTTCTTAACCCAAAAAAATGTAAAAGCGGAACCAAGGTAGACAAATATATTTACTACTCCAAAATTTAAGCTGCCCACTGACCACTGTGACGTTCGTTCTTATTCGTCAAAGTTGCGTGACCCTTCTTGCTGACTGCATGCACATACTTTTTTTTGTTGGAGGTTGCTACCATCTACTGGTGCACTCTGACTCAAGAACTAGCCCACTGTACTAACCATGTAGACATCTTTGTTTAATGTTTTCTTTTTCCCGACATTCGGAGAAAGACAGGATGGAGCTTCAGCGATGAAGAGTTTAGATGATCAGCAATCACCATGTCTGTTTCAAGGATTCGTCACCTGGTGCCAGCGAAAGCATGACAAGGAATTGTTCCGATGTATCATCGTATTCCTCACAAGCAGCGGAGATAGTTACGTCGCTTAAATCCAACACGATGAGGTGCGTGGCAAAAGCGAAGTGGCCTGTAAAAAGGTCTACAACTCGTCTACAGTCAATTCCCCAGAGGGTCAGAAGAAAAGTCACGGATTTTTGGCAGATATCCTGCCGTATACACTTGTTTTGTCTGAATGTCAGCAAAGCCATACCACCGACTATTGGGTTCACGAGAAATCCAGTTGTCGATAGAACTGCTAATGGCAAACCCAGCGCTGTTTCCGGTCCTGAGAAAATGAAGTCTAATGTTGTTGCTCTCCACGAAGACACCAGCACTGGACCATCCGTGAAGATACGACGGCATTCTTTCCTCCGCTCAAAGTCTGGCCAAATCTATTCCAGCACTAAAGGAAAAACGTTGATGTAGTTATGTCGCAATTTTTTTCCGGTGTCATTGCAGCTTAGTGCGCTTAAGTGCGAACCAGAAACAACCTCTCTTTAGACGAGAGATGGCTTTCAGTGCACATCCATGATATACATAAATCTCGAGGGGAGGAGGATCAGCAGGACATCTAGAACAGAGCCAGGCCTGCAGTCGAGCCAAGTAGTTCTATGGAGTGTAGCAAAAGAAGCAGTAGAAACGTATGACACCGCGGCGCCTTGTCTAAATCTTTTTTGAAAATCAAAGGTCTCGGTGAAGTCATAATCGTCCTACATATGTATGTTTGTATGTAGATAGAGCAGCGAGCGTTCTCCATCTTTCGTTCTTTACAGATGGACGAGTTTGGAAGTGATACCAAAACTGAACATGGCTCTATAAATGCTGTCATAGGCGGCTTTGAAAGCGATAAAGAGATGGTGGGGATCGATTTGGACATCCCGCCATTTCTCAAAAATCTGCAGGAGTTCAAAGATTTCGTCGATTGCAGACTTTCTTGACAGATCTAATGCAGATATGATCGCGATGTTGAGGAAGCTGATGCCTTTGCAATTGGCACAGTCAAGGTGATCTCCTTGCTTGTATGTCAGACAAATGATGCCGAGGTTGCATTCATCAGGCATATACTCATCTGACCAAATTTCTGAAATGAGTATATGTAGGCTCTCTACAAGGTCATTTCATAGATGCGAAATAAAGGTCATTTCCAGCTGCTTTAAATAGCTTGGCACACAGTTCGTAAAGGCCAAGTTTGGGTATTTCTATCCTCACTACAGATTTGTCAGGTGGACGGCAGCCTTAAGCTATCGAATAGGTTGAACTGGAGCTAATCCTCGTCGGCGTTAAACAGTTTGCATGAACTCATCACCGCCTGTGACTACAATGATTCCTTCTTCATTTCTACATAATATTTCTGTTCGGACTCTTTTGCTCGTATAGCTCGCTAGCAGTCCTTGTCCTTTTTTCACCACTGGATACAATGCATGTGGTCCTCATATGACTTTCATCGCTATAACCACAGACCCGATGGATGGAACACTTCCTTTGCCAATGTCCAGCTTTTGCAAGAACGAATGTATTCTACAGGTAGAAAGAAGTACAGCGGACCTGTTTTTGTCCTGAGCGCGTGCCTTTCTATCCTTCATATACGCACATATGTATGTATGTTTGCTATTCTGTCGGTATGTCCTTTTAATTTGATTTGTGTTTTCAAAAGGAAACTTGTGACGCCCCAAAACCCTTCGGGGTCTTTGGGTAGACTTTCCTCCCTTGGACATCAACATGACTCTCACTTCTGTCCTTAAGGGTGCATAACTAGAGTATACTCCGATGTACGGCGGTATGATCCCTTGGTCTCTATGTTATGATTATTTCTTCAGGTCCTTTCCACTTGAGGAGAAGGACTCTATGGCCCAAGGTACTTTCTTTTCATTCAGAACTTGGTGCCTCAGTACATTTTATGTCTTGTTGGACTCCTTCCTCGGGGTGTGCTAGATGTAATATTCTACAAAGTCAGTGTGCATAGGGGTGAGTAGTCTACGATGCAATACATCTGTCCTTTATCTGTCAGTCCACACTGCAATTTATGTGATTAAAGTCAACCCCTCCCAGGGCCCATGGTTAGGACTGTTCGTAATCCTCAAAATCACCTATCTATTCACGAAACAATACCTTATGGCATGCAAAATAATTGGTCCTTTTTCGACAAGGTTTGGCAGAGAAAAGTCCTTGCTTAGGTCATACAAAATGCCTACAAGAAGATAATTTTTCAATTATTTGCAGACTCCAGAGAATTTCAGAAATTTACCAGACTGGTTTCGGCTCTGGAACAGTGGAAACCCATACAAAAGCTTTAAGCATTTAAAGGGTAAATTTCGCTTTTAACCAAACAAAGGGACAATAAAGCTAGAGCAGCTAACACTCTACAGGATCGTCTAATATTTCATGAACATTCCATGAAGCAACTGACGATCCAGCAGCTCCTTTTTACCTGCACGACTTTTCTCACATAATCTGCTACGAAGCGCACGTTTGGCCAATTCACTGGAACACATATCGAAGTTATCGTGTGTCCTGGAGATTGCCTCCTCCATCCTGTTGAGCGCAGTAACAATTACTCAAAATTTTGCACATTCACAAAATGAATAAAGCCCACACACCTGGCGCTTGTCAGTCCTCTTTCTGGTGCCGTTTTATGAATGGAATATACTCCAGGTTGTCAGGACTACGAAAGGACCATCATGCACGTACATAATGTACATATGTATGTACCAGAGAATCTGAGATATCTTCATCTCACACATTCCATCGATGACATACACACATGAGAAAAAGATGTACTGCATAACTTGGCATCCTCTATTCATACTGCCGAGTCAGTGACGCTGTGAAATGTCCTGTGAAGTTGTTCCCTATGTGTTTTATGTGTCGTACCTTTTCACAAGAGAAAGTTTGTTCAGCAAAAAAAGAGGAACACACACACATGTATGAACAAACTTGTCTCCATTGAAATTGGATTTTACACATTTTCCTTTCTGCAGTCAATATGAATATGATACGAAGGACACGGTTGTTCTTCTCGTTGTCGTGCCGCCCTACGTTCACAGGGTACACTATTGCCTGATGCCACTAGGTGTAGGTCGAAACAGGAGACTCTCAGTGGAAATTTCCTGTCAACTGAACTGCAATTAGAGGAGGACTCTCGAAAGCAACGCGGTGAGAAATTGCAAAAATTGCACTCAGGTTTACCTAAGGACCGCACTTGGCTATGTCTGTGTGTATTCGGGAGCGTGTTTGGGAGCGTGGGGCCTGAGGGAGTGTTTTGTACGGCGACATAAGTTGCGCGATGTTGCACTTTAAGTATTCAAAGGACGACGTGTTAATGCAATTGTGGATTGACTTCAACCCCCGGACGCAGATGATGGTACGTCATGTACTAACTTGCTGCTCCCTTTCGTTTCTGTTTGACATACATATCGCCTTGGGGTGCAATACATACATTTGACGCAAAACGGTACATCCGTTTTGACTGTTTTGCAATGCATGCCACTTAACACTGCGGTCAAAGAGGGGTGATGTGTATGGTGTATAGAAAGGCTTCGAAGATAAACTTGGTTTGTTGAGGTGGCATCTTCAATTGGCAATAGCCACTGAGAGAACTGCTTAGCGTTCTTGGGTGATTCCTTTGCAGATTCACATGATGGTTAGAGATCTTTTGAGTTCTGTCTTGGAGTGTCAGTGTACAAAGCAATGGATTTAAAAAGGACGTTTTCCTTGGTTTCGATTTTTAGAGGCATCTACTTTCTAGCACTCAGGCAAATATTGGCAAAGACGGCGTTGTGTTGCCAGATTCCGAGGTTACCAGCACGTAATTTCAACGCCAGATTGGGAGTACAGTGGTCAAATTAACATCGACCACTTCAAAACCGCTTTTGTCGCCCCCATTTCCCGCCCCTCAAAAGCTAGAAAGACATCGAAGGATGCAAGAATCTTAAGTTGTTGAAGACCTTTTGTGTGGGCTGCAAACTCCTTTTTTAAAAATCATCTACTGGAGGAACATAGAAAAACAAAAAGTCTGCTTCCTTGAAATAAACCTTCCGAATATATTTTTACTCCAGAAATACAGCAGTAGCGATATGATGACAGTCAACTTGGAACTCGGTGTTGAGAATTATGAGAACTACGGCTGAAGAAAACCCAATGCCAGTTTTCTTTCCAGAGGCAGCCCATCCCACGTCATTAAAAAATATCGGATGAATCCTCAACCACTTAGGCTGATTATTTCCCTGACTAATTAATTAACTCACTTCCTACAGAAAAGATACATTGCGTCGTTCTCTAAGCTATGCTTTAAGCTCTAAGTTCTCTACGCACTGCGAAGCTTCAAAACCATTAAGTCGTCAGATTAAATTATCTAATAGCTGCCGAAGTCCAGGCACTGTTCAAATTTCTAGGACGTATGAATGTCAAGCTAAGCCGGAAAAAAGTTCCCGTGTTTTTCCTAAAAACTTTGCACTCCTTCCAGAGGATATCCACTTGCATTCCTGTATGGACCCAAAGTTACGGAAACCTTTCTCATACGCTTACTCCCAAGGGAAGTCTGAGTCTCTTTATTCTCTGGTTCGCATCATTAAAAAGATTCCATTCCTTGAATAGTTGCATTACCGTAGACCATAGCTCGTGCACTTTCGAGCTTTAATGTAGAGACTTCCCTTGACGTACTGATCAACCATTGCCAACAAAACTGAAGGCATATCGCAAGGTTAAGTCTTATCTTATCTTCTTGAGACCCTGGTGGCAAATGAACTGCTATCCAACCTGAAAGACAAAGGTAGCAGGATGATCATGAACGTAGATGACTGTGCCTTAGGTGTCTCAGAAAACGTGGTTGGAGACCTAGCATCATAGAATGCGTTAAGAAGGCTACCGTAGCTACCTTTTCTTAGCAAAATACAAACGCGACCTGAAATAGGACACTTGCTTTATGTATATGTCCTCGGGCCTATATCGACCCGATAGCCTCTCAACCTCTGAGGCAAATAAAAATGTTGCCTTTCATGTTTTCTGTTGGAGATAACTCTGCGTTGATCTTCCTTTTTTCAAGTGATCTTGATAGCTTCGTTGTAGTCGTGCTGCAACCACTCTAGGAATTTGGCTTCAACCACAATACATACTCGTATGCCATCAACAAAGTCAATTGTCTCCAATGACTCTGGGCTTCCTTGGGTCTAAGGAAAACATTTCTCATTAAGTCAAACAGTAGAGGACCTAATATGCAGCCTATGGGAACACCGCCTATGACAGTGTACAGTTGTAGTCTGATAATATGTTATAAAAATCAGGCACTTTTTTAATGATGAGTGGCCACAGGATGTTTCTTTAATTTGCGACGTTGAAGGTGTGTTTCTATCCTCGAATACGATGACAGCGCAGTTTCAACGATCTTTGATGACTTTGCTCATTTTATTGACGCATTCATCGTCAATCGTAGAGCACGCTTTTCTGAATCAATATTGACGAAACCTCCTGTCATATAGTAGTATGTTACTGATGATGAGCTACACTATTTTTCATACGGTGTCCAGCATGCTCATGCGAAGGATCCTACGGATCCTAGTAGAGCCAGTCGTTTATTCTTTCACTGGTCTAGGAATACTTTTTCCTTCAAGTCTCCGTTGTAGGTGACTACAGATATGTTTGTACGGACGTCGTCTTTCAGAGCAAAGTGGGCGATGATGTAGACGACAGGCGATGTTTGGTGCCCATTTCTTTCTCAGCATGCTCTAAAATCCATTTTTAGGTATGACGCCTGGCGTATGGCATCCCCAACATTGCTCGAGAAACAAAAAACAAATTGGTAAATGGCTGTACCCTCGCCTTCTTCTCATCAAGTGAAACTGCGCTTTCGAAAAATATTGGAGACCTGAATGTGAAGGTGAAAGTGCGGAAAGAAGTTTGCTAGCCCTCCCACTAGAAATCCCACTAGCACTCCAGCTGTAGCTATTGGCCCTTCAGTTAGCATGTACCGATAGAGTAACTACATTGTCAGAGCTGACGTGAAGACGCTGTTACTTACTTAGGTGGCGCTACAGCTCGGGGTGAACCTGGGCCTCAACCAACAAGCCTCTCCAGTTAGTCCGGTCCTTAGCTAGCTGCCTCCAGTTGCGCACTCCAAATTGGTTGAGGTCCCCTTCTACTTGTGCGCGCCACGTTAGGCGAGGTCGTCCTCTACTGCGTTGTCCCTCCGGGTTAGATTTGAAGGCCCTGCGGGCCGGAGCATTGGTGTCCATTCGCTCTACATGTCGTAGCCATCTTAGGCGACTGATGCGCAGGTTTTTGACTAGATCGATGTCGCTGTACAGCTCGTAAATTTCGTCGTTGAATCTTCTCCTCCAAAGCCCGTTGACGCAAACTGAACCGTATATCTTACGAAGAATTTTTCTCTCGAAGCGACCAAGGGTATCTTCATCCGCTTTCGAAAGAGTC
This sequence comes from Blera fallax, assembly GCA_946965025.1. Lineage (NCBI taxonomy): Eukaryota > Metazoa > Arthropoda > Insecta > Diptera > Syrphidae > Blera > Blera fallax. Next base: position 106,016,174 of record OX337244.1, on the reverse strand, counting down.
CATGCTTCAGTGCCATAAAGTAGGAATGGGATGATTAAGGTCTAATAAAGAGTCTCCTTAGTCTTTCCAGATAGGATGCTATTGCCCCTGGATAATAAATAAAAAATAGTTCCGTACCCTTGAGAGTAGTGAAAATCTGCACCTGGAAGAAGACTGGAAGACTGGCACAACATATAGGAATGTATACAACTTGTCGTGCAATTTACAACTGTCCATAAGGAGTCGAGGAGGTCAAAACGCTGTTAACTACTCGTGTGTTGAAGGCCAAACCTTCACAGTCTGTGAAGTCCGCCACTCATAAGAGCTCTCCCAACCCGACTGTCCTTTCGTCGGCAACCCTACCACCCAATAAAACTTAACTTAAAGATCAAGGAGGAGGAATCCATCCCCATCGTGTACATGTATGATATTTATGACGACGGGCACTCATTGCGGCTGTGTGCGGGCAAAAGTGGAAAAATTTAATTAACGCAAATTTGCGGGAAGTTAATTAAAACTTTTTTCGTGGCGCGAAGCAATGCCAGCCATTTGTCCTTTGTTCCCGAGCGCTAAAAAAAAAGGAAATTCCTTCAACGCAACGGTAAGCTTCAGAGTATTTACGAAATTTTTAATTTTTCTTTTCGTTTTTTTTTTTTGTTATTGTTCCAAAAGGAAAGGTCCTTTTAATTCGTCGTCTTTCGAAGTAATTGCCTTCTGATCCTTCACAGTTGAATGAACCACTCCTTAATAGTGGTCTTTGTTCCCTTGACTGCTCTTTATTTGTCCAAAGAACGGCAGTCAATATAATCGAAGAAGCTTCACGGCAAGGAGGAGGGTCAACTTTTATTCAATTGGCTGCGGACGAGCATTCATTCTTTTTTTTTTTTTTTTTTAATTCCGAATTCCTTACGTCCTTGGTGCGTGAATTTTGATTGAATTCAAAGAAAGCAAAAAATAATTGTCCACCATGCTCAGTCAGGCTTCAATAAAATGTTGTCGACGCGTGAAGAGAATTTTCTCTTTTAACTGAATTTTGAGGAAAAAATTTCCATTATGCCTAAGGAGCGCAATCCAAGGAAATTAACATCTTCACCCAGAGATATGAGTTTTTTTTTTACCGTTCTGCTGCCAATTCAGGCATTACAGTAGAATGGTTCTAAAAATAGCTTCATCCTCGTCGTCGTTTTCGTCGTTGGCGTCGTTTGGAATTGTCAAGCCCCCGTCGGCGTAAGTGAGACAAAATGGAAAAAGGGACGCCTCCCCTTATCCACTTGTACCCCACTACTGCTGAAATTCTTAAACTGAGAAAAAAAAAGGAACTTCAAGTTGCAGTAGCATAGCGCAGCAGAGCTGCCAATAGACCGGAATAATTTTCCCTTCTTCCGTCAAGTAATGGATTTTGCTTAGATTTTCCCTCAATTTTTCATCGAGTTTTTCCCTCTTTTATCCATCGCCGTCTGCCAATAGCTAATGTGAAAAGCATTTTGGATTCAATTGGATAAATCGATGGCGACATTGAGAACAATAAAATGTTGAAGATGGTAACGTAAAGCTTGGACGGGGGGATGCAGGACAAGAACACCTTCCACTCTCTGCATTGTAACGATGCTCCTTCGTGAGCACACAATAGAAGACGAATTGGATTCCCTTTTGTATTGAGGTTCTGCATCGAGTATCCGATTGGTTTCGCTTTATGATTTCGGAATGCGATGAATTAACCTTCCAGAGGGTTCACCGAAATAGTTAGATTGTGACTTTTGTGTGACAATCCTTGATAATGCCTGAGGGAAAAGGTGGACAATTTGATGGGAATTCTTATCGTCATCATAGCTTTTGTGTTCGGAAAGGAAGTGCATTTGAAAGCACTTTCTACGAAGAGGATATGGGTGGAAGGCGATAGTGTCTGATAAAATTTAGAAATGATTGCTTCGTTCTTTCTCCTGTAAAACTCATGCGGCAGGTTTTAGAGTTGAACCGTATCTGAACATCCCGAGGGTAGTCACGTTTGTCCCTAGTTCGCTCTTATATTAACACTTTTACAGTTGAGCGCCTTCTAGAAGTCCTGGATTACCTAGAAAAGAAAAACTTTTCACACTTACGGAACCTTCTAGAGGGTATAAATTATTTCCTTTTCTATTGGGGGATATTCTCCTTCAACGCCGGACTCAAATAAAAATGTGGGGTGTCATCAAATCGGGACAATCTCTCAAGCTGTATGAAAGACGCTTCAAAAATCTTAATTGCTCCATAGGCTGTGTAGTGGAGTGGCTGGACCCACATGTCCTCCATCGATCTGTAAGAACTCCTCTCTCCTCTAGCTCTGGCCAATGACGATGATAGTGTTGTCAACGACGTTTTCGAAGAAGTACGGTCAAATCATCCTTCCTGCACTAATTCTTAACCAAAGAGTCAGTCTTTAGGGATGTGAAGGCCATATATGACTTGAAAATGGGTTTCTACCTGATGAGTAGGATGGTAGGGGCATACTATTGACACTGTTGGTGGACAGTAGCTGTGGAGTCTTCATACTTTATGTGGGGATACATGTTGCGAAATTTGTCGCAGAGACCACCGAGCTATAGATAGTCTTAGTTATTGCTCCACATTTTCGTTCATGTTCTCCATCGTACCCCCATCATGGTCTGCCACGACTCTTCACATAGAATTATCTGTTCCATCTAGAGCAGCATTGCGGAAATTCCGCTGCGTCCTTGGAAATGTTTTTGAAGACTGGTCGTGGACCTAATATTCTTGGTTTGGATTAGTGGTATAACAGCCATGTTCGTGACCCAGTTACCGGTTACGAAGATTTATACCTACATGTGGGCTAGAAATTTATATGCGTTTTCTGACCCCAAAATTTTAGTCAATATTGATGACGAGATCTACGATCAGGGAATGAAATGCGAGCACCATCTAGTGCTATGCTCCAACAACAACATCTGAGGAAGAAAAAGATAAGTTCTTAGTGCTGCTTATAATTGACACCCACAAGAAGATACAGGTGTCTTGATGGGGGACTCTAATGCTTAGGATAGCAATGAAAACGTGACCCCTAATGATAACGGCGAACGATTAAAATTTGCTTCCAGAAGCAAGAATTATACCTTGCACACCGGCAAACTAAGAAACCCTTAGTTCAAGGACTTTCATGCACAATCAGCAACAGCCTGGCACCGAACATAGAGCGCCTCAAAAGAGTTTATCCATTACAGGAGCAGATGGTATTGTCATAAGCTCAAGGCGAGGTCACAGCACTTGGTGACTCGTGGATACTTGGAGATGAAATATGGAAACTTAAAGTTTGCTTTGGCAAAAGAACTTTTATCAACGCTCTGATGGGACAGCAGTACCCATCGAGGAGTTAATAAGTAATCAGATGTAACGTCAACTTTCGTTGAAGGATTTGGATGTTTCTCCGCTGCTCTCGGATAACAATCAGTGAGAAAGATGAGCGGAATTATATTTTCGATGTGACTTTATGCCCCAAGGTTGAATCCTTATTTCACCTCCTAACAAGATCGATATCATTACCGCGATCAAAGCACTGAAAAATACAGCTTTGCCATCCAACTCTGCAAAGATTCGCGCCGACATCTGCCAACATTCTGCTTCCTTTCTGAGAACAAAGTTAGGACGAGCTTCCAAAAAAGCAACCTTCAGAGCGCCACAACTGGGGTGGTGTCTGTTTAGAAGGCTGGTGCAAAAAAGGCACCAGGGCAATAGTCAAAATTATGCCTAAGCTAACCCTTGAACGCATCGAGACACATTTTAAAAACAAGGAGTAAGCAGGTTTGTATTCCTGGTCCCCCTAACGGATCTTTATTACACTTGATTTTTTATAGACCTTAGGAAGGCTTATATACCATGCCCAACTGCAAACTATCAGGAAGATACCCGTATTAAAGGCGTGAAATGTCACGTGTTACGTAGAAGTAGGCTATGGGAAGAATTTGATACTCAAACCGGGGTCCCACAAGGCTGTATACTCTCGCTAGTACTTTTTCCGGTGGTGAACAGTGAAGGTCTTTGGAATGTTCTGTCGGTGTGAAGGGGTGGAATTAAATTACAGGCTACCTCAAGCACTTTAATTATGTAAACGATTGCGGAGTTGCAACTCCGCCAAAACTGAAATTCTCGGCTTCGCTCAGAAGACTTGTAACAGGCAAATATTCATTGCTAGACGACAAGTCGGGAGAGTATGCTGGTGCATTGTCACCAAGGTGCGACTATTTCAAATTGTTGTCTTAGAAATATACTGCAGGTGTTCTGGCCAAAACCACATCATAAACGAAGAGTTTTATGAGAAAACGGATCCGGAAGGAATATATAGGATTCGAGTCAACCTATAAAAGGATGATAATTGCATACCCGTGCAGGCCCTGCGTTGACCTCAGATGGAGAAAGAGCAGGTTGTCCCTTGAAAATTTTGCGCAAGCCAGTTAAATAGATTTTCAGACAATGAGTGTAAGCTAGTTGCAGCTAAGATACGTCATCAGCAACCGCAGGCTATGGTGTGTAAGCGGCGTGGATACCCCAAGAGCCATAAAGAGACAGAGGACCTAGAATGATAATAGTATGTGAAGATGATTTCAGTAACATATGGAGACCCTCAAGGGTATAATCTAGAACCATGAAATTTTTACAGTTGTCGCCATACTTGAGTAGATACGCTTATATTATCCAAAGCCATCTTAGTATATTAAGTTTTGGTTGAGGCTTCCCTAACGCTGTTTTGAAACGGTGAATACATGCACTGGCATTTTTGTGTAAGGATCCAATTATTCAAGGATGTAATCTATCTCCTTTAAGCCATACAAATCCATTCATTTTTATACACTACATGCCTGCTACACGAACCTTATCGAAAGCTACAAGACTAGACCATAAAACATCCATATCTACAGATTGATAACTTCAAAAATACCGCAAATTTATTTGACGACAATAAATCCGCAACACAAATATTCATATTCCTCCTTAGATTCGTTTATCCTTGTACATTTCAATCAAATAAAATCCCATTTTCCCAATGAAGTAATAAACAAACCTAAGGACCCAAAGATAAACATAACCATGTGTGCCAGGAACAGAATTCATTGCCAATGAAGAGGTTGCCAATTGCAAACAATCCTCATCCACAACACACACGCACACAGGGTTTATCATAGAATGCTTTCCTTAAGGCTCATTTCCAGTTTGTCTTTGATTCCTTCCTATGCTGCACCATCAGTGGAGCACCATCGTTTTATTCTTTGTTTCTTATTCTCCCTTTCCCTGTCTCTTTTCCTGTCTCATTGGCGACGAATTTTAATTGAAAATTCCTTGATCGATAGATACGTTCGAAGTTTGAATTCGAAATCTACCTCGCCATTGTTATACGGCGCCCATATGCACAGGCAGCCTAAGATATTTCCACTCTTCGTCATCCTTTCTGCCATCTATCCTACGAGTACTTGAAGTGCACGAGTATTTTTCAAGTGGATAAGGATCTGAGACGGAGTCGATGATTAAATGCAAGATTTCTCCCAGCCAGGACGATAAAAACGAATGAGAACTTCAAGGCACTTTAAGATGCTCGCTTGTATGTATCTATATGTGTAATTCGATCCAAATTCATTTGCCAAACTAACTATTCGATTCATTTATATATGTACGGATATGTGTGTAGCTTTTATGATATTATAATCTCCAAACACAATCTCATTACGTCCGTTTAGTACTTGATGGTAACAAACAAGTTGAGGAAGTATCTACTGCTACTGTTGCTCTTCTATTCCTGCTGCAAACTCAAGTTTCTAAGTATCTCTGCTGTAGTTATCCTCTGCTTTGGGGGGGACAGCCATCCCATGGATGGGAAATAAATTAAACTTTGTTGTGGGTTAAATGGGATTACGCTCTACCGAAAAAGGGAAACTAGTATAAATGCGATTAAAATATGAAATTCGATAGAAGAGAGGGCAAAGTTATCGTATCGCACGAGACAGGTGAAGTATAAAGTTTCAGTAATATAATGAGGAGAAATGAATGGAATTGTTTAGTCCTTTGGTGCCAGTGGGGTAGGTCACTGCATGAAAAGTAACCACTTAAAGTTAGTATCCTTGAAACTATAAACGGATGGTATAGCACAGAATGAGACTTAAACTTATTGCCAGTTAGGAGCAAATAGTAATGGTCCCATGTGGAACTCTTCAGGTACTCCCATCAAAATTAGTTTACTGTCCATTTGCGTGTTTTAGGTTCTTGGGCTTTGGACAAGTCTTAAGTGAACCTGGGGATAGTGTAGTGGAATTTATGAGGACTTTAAGTGATTTTGGTATTTTTTCAAAGAGTTTACTGGAAAACTCCCTTCCATTTAGATAACCATTTTCTTTCTTAGATTGTGGGCAGGTTTTACGTATATTACGTATCGCTTAGAGAAGTCTGCATCTCGCAAGAAAAATTACGCATCTCCTCGACATCTAATTGGAGCTTCAAGTTTTTTTTTTTTTGAAGACGTTCCAAAGAACAGTGTGTTTACCAACTTTTTTAGGGCTCTAGATGTGGGCTTTCAGTCAACCAAGGTTTTTCTCTTTACGAGAAGGAGGAATCTGACTGGTCTGACTCAGCCGGCAGCTGGTATTAAAGGGCGTCACTATCCTGATCTCCGATGAAGTAAAATATCTGGGAGTGACCCTAAATTTGAAAGTTCATTGGGCAAAACATGTCAAGTCGAGGACGTCCAAGGCGCTCTCAGTCTTCTGGCAGAGTAAGGGTGCTTTTGGCGAGACATTGGGCTTATCTTTGGATTATAAATCCTTTTTCTAGCTTACGCTTCGGATTTTTGGTGGAGGGTGCTCTAGCGTAAGTACGTGATTGCCTTCTGCACTAGGCTTTAAAGAAGGGTCTCTCTCGCCTAAACGGGAGCTTTCTCGTGTACGCCTGGCTCTGGTCTAGATGCTTTGCTTGATTTATATTCCCTTGATATGCATGTATATCATGGGTTGTACTATCAAAGCAATCTTCACTACTCATTAGGTGTGGATACCACTGTTTTTCAAGCAAAGATCTATGCTATCCTAATGGATACTGAATATATTGGAGAGGTCGGCGTATATGCATCTGTGACAGTGACAGTCAGGCTACCCTTAAGGTCTTGCTTAACCCTTTAGCCCGTTCCAAAATAGTACGAGAATGCAAGAACCTTTTGAATTTGGTCGCAAGACTGAATTCTTTGTCACTTGTCTGGGTCCCAGGTCATACTGGAATTGGGGGAAATGAGATCTTCGATGAGATTACTAAGCAAGGGTCAGAGGATATTGTCTCAGGACCTGAACCTGCGTTCGGTCTTCATGCGTCCTTGGTCAAGGTCTCCATAGACGATTACATATGTCTCTCACGAACACAATTGTGTGTGGCACGGCTCTCCAGGATGTAGGTAGACTAAACGACTGCTCCCGAGCGTTTGTAAGAAACCAGAAAAGACTGTAGACAACTTGTAGGCGTTCTCACGGGCCATTTTTCTTTTGCTAAGTATCTTAGCGTGCTAGGCTTAAGAGACACCACTGTCTGCCTTATGAAGAGGGCGACGATACTTCGAATCACTGCCTTTGTTATTGTTCTGTCTTTGGTCGGATCAGGTGGCATATCTTCGGTGCTGATGCAGTGAGTGCTGATACTGAAAACTCTGCATCACTGAGGTGCCTTCAGCTGAAATATAGCTAATACCAGATCCATAACAATATATACTGACGGATCGAAAATGGACACCGGTGTAGGTTCCGGCATCTTCTCTGAATCGCTAGGGATATCGAGATCCATTAAACTACCAGATCACAGCAGTGTTTTCCAAGCGGAGGTCCTGGCAGTGACAGCAGCTGCCCGTGAGTCTGCCGTTAGGGCAATACCACAGGATGGTATCACTTTGTGAGATGCTCTCGCGAAGAGCTTAAGGTTCTTGGAATACAGCACAAGGTATCGCTCTGCTGGGTTTCTGGACATGAGGGTATGCCAGGAGTTTTTGAGGACACCACCCACTTCATAGTCAGTCCTGGACTCCAACATTCCAGAAACAAATTCCTCGGTAAACCCTTCTTCTATAACCTTGAAGAGCTCTCTGGCGTTCCTACAGACAAGATGCTGAACTTTGCCAAGTCATCAAAGTGGTTTGTACTTGAAAACAAGTAAGTAACTAGAGTAGAGTTGATTAGATATTTACAGGGTTCCAATGGGCGGATGAGCACCTTTCCCCCCTATGGGTAACACAATGGGTCAACACTGATCTGAGTGCGGCAGGAGGCTTTTCTCTCTGCCAGTCCGCTTACTTAACCTAACCTAAGTGCCTTTTCGGCTCCGAAGTCGAAAAAATTCATATAAAATGGGTAAAACTGGTTCTTGCTTCCTGGCAGTACAATGGACCAGTTGCATCTGAGGGCTTCAGAGGAGTGTTTTCTAACCCGACGGTATCTTTATAGAAGCAGTCCTCGTAGGGCTATTTTTTCATTTGTTTTTAGATTTGGTAATTGTATCCAGATTGAGAAACTTGAAAAATTAGTAAAATTATGCCATATTCGGCAAGGACTTTAACTGTATACATCTATGGCAACTTATCGCTAATTAATCGTTATTTTTTCATTTGAAAAACGCTTAGTTGATGCCTTGCATGAAAAGGAGGCTCATAGAGCCCAGAAGCCATCCGAGTGAAGGTGTATTAACTTAGTAGATACTTTTGTTTCACGCTTCCACAATTTCGCAGCTCCTGTCCATTTTGTCGTAGCAGTTATAAATACCTTGCGGCCGCCGTGGCTCTGTGGTTAGTGGGCTCTAAACTCTAGCTTCCTTCCATTTATGTGGAAAAATATAACATTCCCGAAAAATTCTTCGGAGGATATACTGTCCTGTTTGCGTTGACGGGCTTTGGAGGAGAAGATTCAACGACGAAATTTACGAGCTGTACAGCGACATCGATTTAGTCAAAAAACTGCGCATAAGTCGCCTGGACATGTAGAGCGAATGGACACCAATGCTCCGGCCCGCAGAGTCTTCGAATCTAATCCGGAGGGTCAACGCAGTAGAGGAAGACCTCGCCTAAGGTGGCGCGCACAAGTAGAAAGGGACCTCAACCAACATGAAGTGCGCAACTGAAGGCAGTTAGCTAAGGACCGGGCTAACTGGAGAGGCTTGTTGTTTGAGGCCCAGGTTCACCCCGAATTGTAGCGCCACCTAAGTAAGTAAGTAGTAGTTTGCTTCTTCAGACTTTCGGTATGCACTCCACGACGTGTTTGGAGTGAAGCAGTGACAATGGGTCTGCAACACCTCACATTTATTATGTGTTTCGGACGTATTCCTTGTGTCTTTATCGGCTTCTTTTGCTCTCATTTCGTTGTTGTCCGTGATATTATCTTCTTTTTTATACGTTGCCGCTCCTCAATAACCCTTAAATGCCCAGAGTAAGACACAACTATTCAAAACGTGTTTTCTATCCTTACTATTGGTTGGAAAGTTGTGATGGTGGCCAGTAGGACGTCCTGCATTTTGATATCTATGTTCAAGAGGCTTATACCAAGACACCTGGGCTGGTGAGGCAGTTTTCTTATGCATCGCATAGATCGTGTTACAATCACTGGGTATACTTTCCTCCAACCAGACTTTGCTGATAAGCTTGTGTCTGCACCCTACCGGATTCACGCTAGCAGACATGATCAATTCGACTTTCAGTCAGTCTGACGCGGAGGTTTTATTTCACTTAAGTCATGGTAAAGCTGATGATGAACATTCGAATTAAAACAATCAGATTGTCTGCCAGTGGAATTTTGATTTTCCCGCCGTTTAAAGGTCTAGAAAAATGGTCTCTCCAGATTTTAAGAACCGACCGTCTTTGCCATTAGAGGCTCCTAGCTATGCTATGTAAATCCGTGCTGACCCTTTGAAAAATTCGTAAATTCCAGACATAAGAGGAACGTCTTCCATAAATTTTGCAATCTGTTAATTAGATGAGGTAAGGCGGACTACCATCTTTTTTTTCGCTTTAAAGTCGACCAGCCTGAGCTTGGTAAAGTAATGCCGTGCAGCGTGTGCTTTCCAATGTTCCTCTTTCTGTTTTTAGAATAAAGGTGACTCAATTAGTGGGCCACAAAAGCCTGATGGGCCACCCTAAAAGTTATGATTCACAAAAACTGCCCACCAATCCGACCTGACGTAGGTCTAATTCTAATGAAATTAAATCCAACAAAGCATTTCCTCAATGCGAATTCCCCCACAATATCCATCCATGCAGCCAGCAACTCGTTAACCCTCCTGTTAACCTTTCACTATGCACAACGTCTTGTCCGTAGCTAAACCATGTGCCGTCTCTTAATCCATGAATGGCCTTAATCGGGCGATAAATAAAAACAGAAAGCAGAAATTGCAGCTGACAATTCATAATTGCCAATAGGCACGCAATACAACGTCGCCAAGCAACATTGTTGCATACATCATTGATGGCAACCATCACGCGTCACAAAGCCACAAAGAGAGCGAGGCAGATTCAACAGATAGCGGCGCCAGCTTCAGTGACATCAACTATGCATCGTTCGTTTGCATGCGTTAGATGCGTTTTTCCAACGCCACACAACGACAGTTTTTCTTGTTTTTTATTGCAAAACTCAATTGAATCGACAGCGTAGCAAGATCCCCGGTAATGGAAACCAATAAATCACTCAAAGCTGTGTTCATCAAGTGTGGTGACTTACGGATAAGCCATGTTCGTGGAGATACGGTGGATATTTGATTCGCAATTGGAATGCAAAACGAAATTAATTTCAATCAAACGACGACAACACAAAAATGCGTGCAGGGGTGGCTCCCTCATGTGGTTTTGGGGTCCCTGATAGTCCCCCTGCATATAATCGTTAATTTCCCTCTGTCGTCGTCATAAACAAACAAATCAACCTGACAGCACACAGGCAGGCAACAAACAAATTTTCATTCACCGTCCAGCTTAGAGCAGATCAGTTCAATTTCATTTTCAATGGCAATCGGTTGGAACAATGAAATCCGCAGTTTTCGTTCTTTTTCTCACGGTATTCGCTTTAACGTCAGTGGACGGCGGGCAATTGAAACGCGTCTGGATGCAGGATCACTGCACCAACGGGTTGTGTCAGGGAGTTATCGTCTCACGCGATGATTACGTAATTCTGTCAAATACACCCATCACAAAGCAGATCATGTTGACGTTCATCAACTCAACAATTGCCAAAATCCCGCACCTGATGTTTGACACATTTCCTGACCTGCAAATCCTCCGAATGGACAACTGCTCCGTGGAGACATTCGAGAAACCACAGTTTGAGGGAGCCAGCAATCTAATGGGTTTGTTTCTGGCCAACAACTTGATTCGTGACATTCCAAAGAACATCTTCCTCGGTGCTGACAATCTAAATACCCTGTCACTGGCCGGCAATCAACTTCGACAGTTGCACAACCAAAGCTTCAACGCCCTCAAGGAGCTACAATCATTGGATCTATCACGGAATAAATTCGAGAACCTACCTGTTGGTGTCTTCTCGCCAATGCGTAAACTAATGGAGCTCAACCTGTCAAATAACAAACTGACAGCTCTGCCAGAGGGAATATTCGACAAAACCCCAAACCTAACAAAAGTTCACCTGGCCTACAACAAATTCATGAAATTCGAATCGGAATACTTCAAGAATCACCAGAAATTGTCGCTGCTTGACATATCCGGTAATCCCCTGGTCGAGACGACAATCAATTTTGACAGTCTAGACAGTTTGCTGGCAAACGACTGCGACCTACATAAAGTGACAATCTACGGTTACGTAAAAGAGGTGGAACTGCGTAACAATTCGCTGCAGGATATTCCCAATTTCCCTCATGCGGCTAATGTCACTGCGTTGGATATGTCACTCAACCCGATTGCCAGCCTGGAGGCTACCTCCCTCCGACGTTTAATCGGTCTGACGAAACTCAACCTGAGTCGAACGAATTTGCATGATTTCCCCGAGGGTGTATTCAAGAAGCAAACAAAACTTAAACTCCTGGATATCTCCAATAATTCATTGTATAACCTGAAGGTCAGCTTGTTCGATAACCTCAAGGCGTTGCAATACTTTTACTTTCATCAGAATAACTGGAACTGTGATTTCCTGCAGCTGTTGATGAGTTCATTTGTGAAACGCAAGGATATTGCGTTTGCCGAGGATGATTTGGAGCCAGATTTGGTGGATGATTATGTGGATGGAGTGGCGTGTTGGTATGAGAATAGTAGGACGTCAAAAAAGTGTAGCGAGGATGGTGAATCTGTGCTGGAATTGGCCATAATTCGGAATGACATCAAGGCATTTGTGGAGACAGTTGATAAAAAATTTGTCAAGCTGTTTCGAATGATTGACGAGATAAAGAGTAAAGTTTGAGGTACATACAGTTCGGAATAAATGCATAAATTTTTAATTTCATTTGGGTTTTTGAATTTTTTTTGTTTTCAAGTTTTTCTGGTTGTGTTTTTCTGAATTGCGACTTGTAGGTCACATCGGTCACGGTAATGCCTGTTTTATGGGGCAATTTTTGCAATTTTTTGGCGAAGTGGTATGAGCAAGCAAGATGAGCAGCGTGTTGTCCATTTCTAGGCTACAAAGGAGTATCAACTCCCACGTGTTTATCTGATTGTTGGCCGCTGGATGGCAGACTCAAGTGTGAGCGCGCATTTGGGGGATCACAATCTTTATGTATCACTATTTCTCGGTTTGTGGACGCCGTGGCTCAAGTGGTTAGTGCGTTGGATCGTTGAGCATGAGGTTCGAGGTTCGAATCCCAGAGAACACCAAAAAGTTTTTCACGGTCCCACCTCTCGCGAATGTCTGACAAACGTCCGAGAGTAATAACTGTCAAGAGAAAGCTTCTCAATTTGCCTTTCGGATATGGCTCTAAACTGTAGGCCCCTTCCATTTGTGTGAAAAAATATAACACGCACAACACGAATGGTTGCGAGAAGCTAGGCCCTGGACCACATACGGTCTGTTGCGCCAAGAATTTGTATTTGTATTTGTATTTCTCGGTTTGTCAGCATTCTACTGCATTAAAGTAACTAAGTTGAATAACTCACGGATTCGTGAGTGCTTCCCATTCCATAAAAAAGTTTACTGGTACCTCTTCAATATTCCTGCGGAATTTGCAGTGCACATCTAATTCTTAAAACTCAGGCCCCAGGTCAGAAAACCTAAGATGTTCCTATGCCTATGATAACATCTATCAAGGATGATGATGTACAGGATGCGGAGTCTATAATGCAACAAAAAAAAAAACGTTTACAGAATCACTTTGCGGACTACCGACTCGTGAAGAGTCCCTGCCTGAGACTGACTACCCTTCCATCCTCGTTAGTGTTGGGCACGTTGCTTCCAATTGTCGGACGTTCGTTTCTCTTGAACCTGGGGACTGAAACAATGTTGTTTATTCGCTCGAGGTGGTCGAGTCAATCAAGTCCTGATCTTTTGGACTACATTCACATTTTTGTTTTGTACTTGTATGTAGCTCCATTGAGATATCGTTTGTGGGATTTATCATGACCTTCAGGTAGGGAAACTCCTTAACTAATTCAAGGGTAAAGTGCTTAACAATAACGTTGTGACATAGCAGGTGGTGAGATGGTGTTTTGTCAAGATCAACTCGTTTCGTCCGTTCTTTGTCATAAAAGCCTCTGCTACGGCACGCTGGACGCAACCACTGATATCGATATCGTCGATATCGTCTGTGTATTCAGGCAGCTGAACGGCAGATTTGTTGAAGATCGCTCCTTCTGTGTTCACACCTGCACTACTACGCACTATTGGTCTTAGAATTTAAGATTTAAGAATCCAGACGATAGCGCATCTCCTTGCCGAAATCTTGCCAAACTGAACACTGCATCGCGCGTTCGAAAGCTTTACCCGATACGCTATAAACTTTGACAAAATCCCTAATTCAGCCTAATAGAACTCCAGTCGATGAGACCTATCATATGCGCCTTTAAAGTCTTTAAACTTGGTGTGTCTCGACTTGAAATTGATTGTTTTTTCCAGGAATTACTGTAATGTTAAGATTTAGTCTACTGTCGATCTGCCCGGCCGTAAGCCACAAAGGAATTTCCCGATCACTGTGTTACAGAACTTCCGTTTATACAACACGTTGGATACGATATTTTATGCGATCGGATGCAGGGATATGCCTCGATAGTTGATACGAAACATAGGATCGCCTTTTTTGTGGATGGGGCATACGGAGCTCATATGCCAGTCGTCGAAAGTATTTTCGTCCACGAATACTTGATTGATGCCTTGGTGTATGCGCCCCCAAAGTATCACCTCCGCATATGAATAGCTCCACTGGTAGGCCATCAAAGTCGGTTGCTTTGTTCTTTTTTAGCTAATGGAAGAGAGGATTACTTCTTCGTTGACTGGAAGTGAGCTCTATTCTTGTCCTATCAATCTCTCGACATTATGCTCATTTACCAGGTGCCGGAAGTGCACCTTCAATTCCCTCTGTATTGGTGCGAAGTTCAATATTTCGACAGCGTGCTTGGCTTTCCTGTAGAACTTTTTGATGCTCTTCCTGTCGTGCGACGCTTCGATTTTCTTGAGCTAGGTTAGGTCAGTAAATATGTTAGTACATATAGATCTGTTTCTCAATAAAATCACATTCAGGATCTATAACAGCCTCAATTTGTTGAAAAGTAGTGAGCGTGAGAATTGTAGTGATGTTTGAAGATTTAAGTTGAGCCCACACAAAGTACTCAATTGAATTAAGCTCTGTCGAGTTAGGTGGCCATAGGTTTGGTGTTCCATGGAATCATGGAAATTGATCGCCATCCATTCCTGAGTCTACGGAAACACTCCTCCTTTACTCACACCGTCTATCTTATCAACTGTCTCTAACAACTCGTAGTATCCGGTGGCATTCACTCGAAAGGCAAATACCATTACTCTGACAGGAATCTTGGTGTGCATCACACGATGGGCATCAAGGCTCTGCACACAACCATCTCTCGTTTCTTCTAGAGCACACGTTGCTTTTACATTACCCCCGATTTGAACTGGCCACTTCTCATAGCATAAGTCCGCGACCTTGTTGCTTAGACACTTGAGTTGTAATCGAGTTCCTGAGCATTCCAAGGTGTTGGTAAAGACGGTGTTTCATTTGTAGAACAAGTTCCGGATTTTCTTGTGTTGGATGGGTTATACGTTTTGCTAAACATCGCCGCCAAAAGCACTCAACTCGACGCGAAACTTGTGAATGCAGGATCGAACGACTTTCAAAAAGATATTTCGAGATCCCTTCATCTGTTGTAGGGTATTTTTTTTACATACGTACATTGTCCACCATGAGTGGCCCTTCTGCAAAAAAGTCGTTCTGGGATCGCAGGACACCAAGTTTCATCATAGTCGTATGAGCCACTCCGCTCCGCTTGGTTTAACTCCAACTGACGAGGTGCTGGGAGAATGAAGATGATAGGAGAGTTCTACGTTCAAGTTCCCTAAGACCACGTTTGTTGCTTATGTCATCTT
The DNA here is from genome assembly GCA_946965025.1 of Blera fallax. Classification (NCBI taxonomy): domain Eukaryota; kingdom Metazoa; phylum Arthropoda; class Insecta; order Diptera; family Syrphidae; genus Blera; species Blera fallax. The sequence goes on along the minus strand of OX337244.1, from coordinate 106,000,674 downwards.
CGTTAACAGCAATAACCCCAAAACAACTGAAACCCGGAAGGACTACATTGGATCCATGTATCTTCGAAGCATAGTCATGGCTACTCCGAGGACCCTTTAGCAAAATATGACGAAATCTCACCGCGCGTCAAGAGGATGAGTTGCTATTATTACCTGTCACCTTCCGCCCACTCCTATTATAGTGGTAAGTTAATCTCACTCTGCACATCCTTTTCTATCCTTCATAATATAATTGACAGTTTATCAGCTTACTGTCAGCAAAATATTCTTATTCTCCTTTTTTATTCCCTCCTGTCACATAAAGAATGAATGTTTTCCTTATTGCATTTATAAATTTTGCATATCCACCGACAATAGTTCTTCCAATAGCGAACACAGTAATCTCTGTTGCTGTCTCCTCCGGCAAGGATTACAGTGAAATATTAGAAAATGAAAAAAAAAACAAATTTTAAATTTAATATGTATCGCAAGTCTTCGAATAAACACCTGCCTCCTTAAAAAGCAGTACCCTAGCCAAGGATTCACAACAAAAACACATCCAACGGGTTGGTGTAAACGTGGCTTTTCGCACTCTCACACACCGTTAAATTGTACACTGAAAGGGTGAAGTTTTTCTCTGGCTTTTATTGGTTCTTCGCGATATGAGAATCATCGTTTGGAACCTGTGCACAGGAGAGTACACAGTCATTCCTTAGAGTCGTGGAGATATGTACATATACAAGTCGAGCGGTAAAGTTGAGAGGGTGGGGGAGAATACTCTTCCTGGAATGACGACAGTTGAGAGGGTAGTTCAAGGGTGAACATTCATTTCCAACGAACGCATGGAAAATTGCAGAGAATGTTGGAATTTTATTACCTGTTGAGGTCGTCCTTCTATAAATTTTTGTTCCCCCTCAATTTCTACCCTGGTCGTGTACCACTTCCAGAGATGAATGTGTCCATTTTTATTTTTATTTTGCAGCTTCCGTTACGGTGATGCCTCGGCTGCAACCTCTTGAAATATTCAAACAAATAGCATCGCGAAGTTGCATTCGAATACATCAAGTGTAGTTTGCTTCGTATTATTATTTTTTGCTCTACAAAAATTTCAGGGGGTAGATACGGAAAAATGTGAGGTTAAGTACGTCCAAATGGTACCTATCTTGTATAAATTTATTTCGCATTTAAAGCTGAACTCTGAGGGATAACTGCAGGAGAACTATTCCTTTTGTTGGATCGTGAGTTTATTTGTAGCTTTTATTGTTCACATGATGGTGGGATACAAAGGATGAACGCAGTTTTTGAAAACTCTTAGATTTTGACAGCCTGAACAACATTTCAGAAGGAAAAAAGTGTCAAGGATTAGAGAATCAATTGTTCGATTTCTTTTTGGTGTTGCATTTGTAAATGTTTAGTCAGTCGTCCGAAAGATACATATGAGAAAAAAACACCACGGCACAAGATTACCTAGAGTAATCATCTAACTCTTCGATATGCATACTGTACGACTGACTGTCGGTACAAAAAAAGGAACAGAATTCAGAAAGAGATACAGCAGAACAAACGAATAAACTGCAGTCTGACTGCAAACTTACCTTTAACGGCTTAGGAAACCAACAGTGCTCAAACTGTTTCGAAACTATTTAGTCCCAGGAGTGGAATTGTCGAATCAGAAGGCTTTGTCGGTATAAAACACAAACACCACAGCTCGTGACTATCCGCAGAATCATCCATCCACGGATCAAAGTATGTATTCCACTGAAGTTTTGGACTGCAGCAGAGAGAGTCCTAGTAGCGTATGAAAAATCTGGTGCAGTGTGGGACAAGAAACGTTTAACCGCATCAAAGCAAAAAACAGGTATGCCAACATGACTGTCCACAAAATCACGAAGGAAGTGCAATTAGCACGTGAAGAGTTCCTGTAGTTCATCGATGTTAAAGCGCTCAACATTGACGTTTTGACCTAGCAGGTGGTCAGACGTTGTTTTGTTTCTTGATTTCTGGGCTTAACTCTCGTTCACTTCAGGATCAACACGTTCCGTCTGTTCATCTTCATCTTCAACGACTCTGTTCTAAATTTGCTTTAGTATTCCGAAGCAAGACATTTTTCAATGCATCACAGAGCGGCAAGACTTGTCGGCATCCATTCCGAGCTTCTTCAAGCAGTGCTTAGCATATGGGTGGAACTACTTCTACAACCCTTATGAACGGCACGAGGAAAAGTGTAAGCAGTTCAAAACAATGAAAATGAAGTTGATCATCAAAGGTATTCCAATAAAGTAAACAAGAATGTTTATGCTTCCCACGGTTTCCAATTAATAGCTCCTCAGCGAATCAAAGAATATTCACATTCAGTTCTCGTTGGGTATTAAGCTGGATTCCACTCTGAATCCTAACCTCACCCACACCACACCCTAACGATAATTTTAGAGGAATTTGATTAGTTTAGATCTACGCTTTAACTTCACGAATCCCGTTGACAACATGAGCTGGGTCTTGGGTGTGTCTACTTTCGCCAAGAAGAATATGCCTAAAAAAAGTTAATCACAAGAGATCCCGACTCCTGACTCATTTGACACAATGACAACGGAAAACTGATTGCTCCACAAACTTAGACTTTCTTGCTTATCATTTGTACTGATCAAGACTGGATTAGAAAGGAACTGCGATCGATTTTTTATGCATGGCCCAAAAACCAGTCGAAGTTATGGTCCTTATGTATTCCAAGAGGACCCTGTATTCCAAGAGGACGATTATATGTACTAAAGTGTCTCTAATTGTATGCCCCGTCAAAATTGGGAAGATCCTCTGCTCCTAATCTCATTGGCAGAATGACACATTGAAGCGGGTAGTTATTGGCTTGCTCCGCCACATTGATATTCGCAAGGAGCTGGAGCGTTGTTGTCCATTCGCCCGATGTGATCGAGCCAATATAGTCGGCGGCATTTAATTTTTTTGATTATAACCTTAGCACAGCCAGTAGTAGAATTCACTGTTGCACCTCTCCTCCATTCGTTCTCCTCATACACTGGCACTGGTCCGAATTTCCAATGAAGGATTATTCCTTTCGCAAAAACCAACAATTTGCTCAGCTTTCCGTGTTATACTCCATCTTTCTGTATTATGTGCTATGACAGGAAGAATAAGCGTCCTGTAGAGCATCAGTTTAATTCTTCGATTTAGGAGTCTTGGGCTCAATTATTTTCCAATAGCAATAGGGAATCGTTTATGGACCTAATTTTTAGTCCTCGGCAGATAGAGTTCTAGGGTGGGCGCCGTGGCTGAAGTGGTTAGTACGTTGGATCGCTGAGCAGGAGGTCCGACGTTCGAATCCCAAAAACACCAAAAAGTTTTTCCACGGTTCCACCTCTCGCGAATGTCTGACAAACGTCCGAGAGTAATATCGGTCAAGAGAAAGCTTCTCAATTTTCCTTTCTCTAAACTGTAGGTCCCTTCCACATTTGTGTGAAAAATATAACACGCACAACACGAATGGTCGCGAGAAGCTAGGCCCTGGACCATATACGTCTGTTGCGCCAAGTATTTGTATTCGTAGATAGAGTTCTTGATTACTTTGAAGTTATAGCTGTCTATAGTGACGATTGTTCCTGGTCCTTGGATGGATGCATCTTTGTTTGGCCAATTTTTTCGCCTGCTCTTCAATTACAGTGAAAGCTCCTATTACGCTCGGAACGTCCAGTCAATTTCGTCTGTGTCTCAGCACCTGGATGAACTTATTGGAAGAAGATACTACCCTCAGTGTTAAAAGCTAGCCTACATAATCTTTGTTCTAGGACGAGACTAAAGCAATCACCGCTTTTCTTAGCCGACTCCGACTTGGAACTCCGGAGTCGGTAGGCCATCTGTTGGTTTCTTTTTAGAATTGCTATTAAAATTTTACCGTTCAATATTTCTCAATCATCGTTACTTTATTGAAGAGAGTACACCTTCCAATTATTTATGTAAAATTATTTCATTCACATGGCCACCGGGCTTTCCAGTAGCCCATCCTGTTAATCCAATTTCGCAGTGCATTGCCGATTTAATGTGGTGGGTGCCAATTGTTGGATTAACAAGTCATTAACAGTTTCCAATCAAAAAAGGTCCTTCGGCGTCAAATCACATCTGCAGTATTTCTCCAAAAGGGCTGATAACGCGGTTGCCGAGCTTAAAAAAAAAAAAAGAAATCGATTGTTGAACGGCAGGTGTGGCACGTTGCGCCATCCTGCTGCGGATACAAAAAAATCACTCCTAACGTGTTTGTAGCGCACTCCGTTTGCCGCAAAGTTGTTGCTAGCTTTATTTGTAAATGAGCCACCATGCATCTCTATGGATGTATTTCTATGACGACATGTAGATTTTCGTAGCCCCAAATCCTAAAATTTTGCTAATCACTGTAGCTTCCAAGTTCGAAAAACAGTTTCGTCCGAAAAGATAACCTTACATCCAAAATCGACGCCTTTTACAGAGCAGCGTTTAAGCGATAATGAAGCAGTTGCTTCGTCAAAAATCGTTCGAAAACTACTAGTCGTCCTCAATCCACAGAGCCTGCATATTGACGAAAATTTCCTCCTTGTTTCGTTCTTCGATAGTATCTCCGTAGATGCACCGCATAAGATGACTGAACTGACTACTCTGGATATTTAAATCCTCCAGGTCCTCCGATGTTTGGCAGTATTCTGTCCGCAGCAGTAGGGCTCAAGAAGTACTTCAAAACGTGGACTATAGTCAAGCATTATTCGTAGGTTTTTTTTTTTATAGATTCTTCCCATCTGATGGCTCGATTTTCACCCCTTATAGATTCATAGTCCACAGTTTTCCGTGTAGTTACTAAGACACTCCCCTTTTTGTGGTCAGCTAGTTCTAAACCAGCGGAGCCGGTGTTTGATTAAAACGACTGATTCCTCCGTGACTGACTATATCTCGTGAATGTTTCTTGCCACGGTAACAACGGCGATGTCTTCAGCTTGGACATGATGTTCCATAAGAGAGGCCCAGTGTATATCTTCGTGGGTCACCAGGAAGGGCATTGTGGTACATAACTTGTTCGTCGGTTTCGTATCTCCTGTCAGGATTTCAAGCTCGTTAATGTTGCCAGCGTCGAAATAAGTCGTACTTCGGAAATAAACCAACAGATGGCGTATCCTATGCAGTCTTTGTGTTGTGTACTATTATATGCGGATTTGAAGTCGATGATTGTGCGCTTAGTCTCGACTTATTTGCTTTTTTTTCTTTTTCTATCCAAAAACTTGGAAACCTTATTCACATTCTATTCGAAAAAAAAACTTTATTCCTTCCTGATCCCGTATATAATCCTCCGGCTAGACTTGACTTCGTCTTCTTTGCAGGGCGATAATCCTTTTGAAAGAAAAATATTGTCATTTCCTTATTATCCCTGAACGAATCTTATTGATTCCAAAATCAAAAGAAGTATGAGTGCAATCGAAAACGCAATATCACCAGCTGACAGAAGTGTGAGTGAAACTTCGAACACGTGTCGTAGTCAACCCTCCTGTCTTAAGCGTTGAATGGATTCCTTTTTCTCATTTTCTATTATTTGCTGATTTTCCTTGCAAATCCTTTTCGTAGAAAAGAAAAACCAAACATAATTGAACCGTCACCCTGCATCACCTTAATGCGTTGTCGTTTAATACACCCACTGTGTGGTGCTGCAAATGGCATCCGCCCTGAAAAACCCAGAGTAGAACAGGCATAGCAAGCAACCCTACCGCCTTGAGCGAGGTAAAATTAAATCCACAATGACAGAATGATTTTTTTTTTCCTTTATTCTTGTACCCTCCACCCTCATCGTGTTCCCGTTTTCGCTTCCTTTTATTATTTTTTTTTTTTTTTTGTTTTCGAGGGAAAAGTAAAAGCCAAGTGGGCGATAGATGAACGGATGATGATAAATCGGGGTAATATTGAAAAATTCATCCTTTCATCCGACGAATCGTCCCCGTTCCGTTCTGTTCGTTCTCGTTGTTTGAGATTGGCAGAGCGGCAGTGTATATGTGGTATTTGTGTTCGGGTTGACGTGTCGCACCCTCGTTTAAGGATATTTTTCTGTTTTTTTTTTCTCATCCTCCCCCACATTTTGGTGGCAGAAAGTGGGATGGAAAGCATCTGTTATTATTTCGTTGAAGCTGCCTAAAGTATGTATGTATGTATGCATATGTGTGTGTGTGTGCGTTTGTGACAATCACAGGACATGACAAACGAAATTTGTAACAAAGAAACGAAGAGGAGGAGGCCGTAAGTGTGACAAATGTATCTCAACCATGTTTCAAGACATCAAAGATGCTTGGTGAACGATTTTTAAGCGATGATGATGACGTGAGGGTGACGATTATTACTGTCATTATGCATCGCATAACAAAAAGAAGCAAAAATAAAGCTTTACTTTCGTAAAAGGACACAGGGACGAGAGATGATTTAGGAGACTGGGGACCTGCTTTCAAGGGCAATGCCATGTAAATCATATAAAGCAAGGGGAACACTCAGAAATGCAAATTAAATGTTGGCCCTGAACGTACATATCACTCCTGAGGGGGGGGACAAACACCGTAGAACGTATTTTAAGGATTTTGATTGTTTTGGTGATGTTTTCACTTTTGCGCAAGGTTGGCGAATAAGTTAAGGACACAAGATGATTTCGTCGAAAGATTCAAATTCTTAGGATTTTTTGGGAATTTAATTCAATTTCGCTGACAACGGAAAATTCCTGTTTACTCGAGTTATTAGTGCCTTCTGTCATGAAAGTGATAGCTATGTAGATGGTGACTTTTGTTCCATTCCACAACGAATGCTGAAGTGGCTCGCATAGATAAAGTTGATATTGTTCCGTTCTTAAGGGAGCCGTAGACAAAAGCCTTAGCAGTGGCACTAGGACAATTTCGATCTCAATGATGCAAGGTACCGTTGCTAATCACAACCTTAAATTGCGACACTGAAGATATTTTATAAAAGCCTTTGATACTCCTAGCGACTGATTTGATGCTGATAATATTGGAACGTGAATAAGATTTGTCAAGATTTGGTTTAAGATCCGGGTTACCCCAGACATTTATTAAAGCTTAGTGCAAAAAAAAAAAAAAGACACAAATATTTGGCTCAACTGGCCCAAGCCCCAGCTTCTCGTGACCATTCATGTTGTGCGTGTCATATTATTTCGCACAAATTGAAGGGACCTTCAGCTTAGAGCTACATGTATCCAAAAGGCTTTTTTTATATTGAGAAGCTCCCTAATGACAGTTATTTTCTCGAACGTTTGTCAAACATTCGGAGGGGGTGGGACCGTAAACAAACATTTTTTTTTTGCTATTTTCTGGGATTCAAACCTCAAGCTGCACGAGCTATTGAGCCACGGCGCCCATAGCTTAGTACAGGCACTTTATATTCTGGAAATAGAAAAACCAAACTAATAAGGGATAAGATTAATAGGACGAGAGATGTAGACGGACTTAAAGACATTCTTAAGGGAAAGTTTGTTGAGATGATAGTCAAGGAAAGGTTAAATATCGTTGACTTCACCTAGCATTGTAGACATTCGCTCTTGGTACCCGTAATTTATTTCAAGGGGATTCATTCGAAAGCGGGGCACAGCTCTAAGACTATGCGGTTCAGTCTTAAAAGAGATAAGCTGAAGTGGTAAGAGGCTACCAATGTTACCAGCTTAAAGTTGATGAACAAGATTATGTCGGCAACTTTTAGGGGCACAGAGAAAGTCTGCGGGCTTACAAGTTTCGTAAGGTCTCAAAACAAGAGTAAGTTTAGGGAATAACCTTGGGGAAGTACCTTTAGCGCTGCACAGTTTCTATGCAGAGAATGGGGGTGACTAAGTAAGGAGGCCGAACTTGGCTGTCATATAAAGGCGTTAGGTCGGTTCGGTCTTTAAATCGGATTCAATCCATTTAGTGAACCGCGGTTGAAATACAAGAGCCCTTAACAATAAATTTGTGCGAGATTTTGTCGAAGTCTTTCTGAAATATGTAACAATGAAATTGACTTCATAACCACATTGTAGTGGACACGAAGTACTCGCCATATATTCAGTTAGGTTCGTGCTTGTAGATCTACCTTTAGAAATCCACGTTGATTAAGAAAAATAATAGAAAAAGTGGAATCGTAAAAAAACGAAATTTTTTCTTTATACTTATGATAGGGATAACTGTCAAACCAAGCTATCGTTCAGCCTGCTCTTTTTGACATTTGTATTCCATAGTATCTGGCAAATCACCATGAATACACTGAAACTTGAAGAACGCTACCAAATTACCCAAATTTACTTCGAAAAGCCGATGTTGCTTTGTGGAATTGGGACAGTTTTTCATAATTTTTATGGTACACTTCAATAACGGTCCATCTGAATACACTATCCGTCAAATTGTTGATAGATTTCGTACCAAATATTCTCTAAATATACGACAAAGGAGTGTGCGTACTGTTGAGAATATCGGCACTATAAACAAAAATTTGTATACCGATCCAAATTTATCAATTTTTCGTTGATCCTAGCAATTGGGGCTAGGTCCGTCCACCACGAGGAAAATTTTGTCGTGCAGTCATAAAAGACCTAGCTTGCGATGTTCTTTCGCCTATTGGGCTCTAGAGCAGTTGCAAATTGACCCTTTTTTATCGCGAAATTGTGTTCAATGACGCGACTAATTTTTGACTTAACGAAGCAATGTAGTCACTCTAAAATCAGTAGTCACGACTGATCCAAACCCTGCAGAGCCCTTTACATCCAAAAAGTGGTTGCGTGTTCATCAGACTTTATGTCTTCAAAAGTGAGGTCGGACTTCGCTTTATGATCAACGGAGATCGTAACCGGAGCACACTTAATGAATATATCTCTAAATAATGGATGACATTGTTCCGGCCGAGGATAGCTCTATGTTTACTTACTATTTGGAGGCCAAGGTCTTCGACTTATCGAAATCAGGATTTAACGATAATTTTATGTAGAGAAATGGATCTGTCGGTTGGCGTCCAAGATCGTACGATTTGACACACGATTATTCTGTGTGAAGGTATTGGTTTAGGCTGGTAGAACAGCAAAATTTGACGTCTAGAAAGCCAATATTGAAAACATCTAAAAGTGATCCAGAACCAGACGGACAGAGGGCGCTTCATCACGAACAGTCGCGGTGGCCATATGCCTGAAATCATTTTTAGTTGATGTTTCGAATAAAAAATATTTTTGATTGAAAGTTCTACCGGGCTTAAGAAACCCAGTCGTACACTGTTTTTGTAACAAAAAAAAAATATGATGCTACTAAGGTTACTGAAATTTGAAAACTTATGTATTTTTTATGTTCAACTCTTTTTTAAAAATTTATTTATAAAAAATCTTTTTTTCTTTTCAGGTGAGTGAATCAAGTCCACATTGAACCGAGGTATTATCAACACACATACATGCATATCTAAGGTAAAGTCCTAGTTGTATGTTTTTGTTTTAGAGAGTACGAATACTTGCATTCTCTAACTATTTGGGAATTGGTAAAGGGTTGAATGAGGCCTGACTATCACTACAGAATAGCGTTCTATTCCTTATAGTGCCTTATATAATTCAAGCCGTTAGGATAGCACGTATCTTTGTTTATAAGCCAAATCCATACTCAATGAAGTAATGAATGTTACATTTACAGGTCTCTGCGAGCTGTTCCACTGACCGCAAGCTGTTAAGAGTCACATAATCCACTTTAAGATCCAAAGACCATTGTCGTCATTGTGCTTGATCCTGGTGCCAATAGTGAAATAATTCATTTCCTAGACTTGTAGGGCAGTTACCCCGATGCACAACACCCTGTTACCCCCAAGAGTCAGGAGTAATTGGATAATGGGAAGTGTTTCTACGAGGGAGACGGAATCGATTATTGTTGTTTTATAGAACTCGAACCTAAATCTCTGAAATCTTATCCACAGTATCCACTCGTCATTCCATCACATTCCATTAAAATCTTCCCACCCTTTCAATGCATCTTTCATTGCATCTAGAAAAGTAGTCGACTTCAGCTCCTTTTTCTATCAAGTTCTTCTCATGATATCTCCATGGAATTTATGTACGGACACTGTAGCGCTCATTCGCTGTTTTCCAGACCGCACCTTAAAGGTGCCTATTTTCACCCCAGTTCGAGTTATAGCCTGTCAAAGTGAGACGCCTCCGCTTTACAGGTGCAATCACTTTAAATAGTATAACTTTTGAATTATTACAGCTACAAAAACAGTTTTATAAAAATAAAGTTTTGTAAAAATAAAAGTCCTTTACTTAGTAAAAATTTTGAGAAAAATGCATTTTATGTAAAAAAAATTAAACGAGAAATTTTCACAATTTTGACTTTAAGGAGCCATAACTTTTTTGTGGCTGCATGAAATTACAAAAAGTTTTCACAGTTTTATGTGCAACTAAATTGTTTTCTTCAAAATGTATAAAACCGTTTTTGTAACTTTAATAGTTCAGAAGTTATACCATTTAAAGTGATTATACCTCCAAATCGAAGGTGTCCCAATTTGATGGGCTATAACTCGAACTGAGGTAAAAATAGACCTCTCAAAAAGTTCGAATGTCGAGAGTAAAAAGTCAACTCTCCGCGAGCTACTCTCAAGACTCTGTCCACTTACGAGTTTGCTCTTGAGAGTCGCTTGAGAGCTGCTCGCAGCTTTTTTACTCTCAAATGGACACCCACCTTAAGTCCTATTGCTCGCAAAAACGGTCGCATAATTTAAGTCTATTTCGAGAGTCGTTGCCTTGTTACATAATATGATTGTTGCAGTAAGTCAATCCTCGTCTTTGGTTGCAGTTTTTGGCCTTACTAAACGTTGTCCACTTTGATGACTTCCGGTCTGATTGTACCGCTTAATAGTATCCTCAGCACATCTATTTTATATTTTTATGTAAGTGACTGTGGGAAAGCACCCTCGGATTTTTCTTTTTGATCCAAATTACAAACTACCGATCTCGCGTCTCAAAATTTTTTACAACACTAAATATTCGCCCATGTGTAGGAATATTTCTACCCCAGACTGTACATTGAACCAAAACGATATACTTTCTACCAACTTCCAACTACACGTCCAACCGTCGTCCTTTGTAGGTTATGAAATTTTCAATTAATCCACCGACGATGCCGCGTGCGTTAGGACACGTAATTGGACCTTGCTCATGTATTTATTTATCAGCTACATCTTGTAACGGCACCCCCGATGACAATTATTACGAAGCGCAAAAATTTATTAGTCCCATGTTAGGCGATTAAATTTCCTCTCCTTATCCAGGATTTTCCTTCCACAGAAAAAAAAAGAAAATAAAAATCATGCTCGCAACATAGTGCGCAAAATATTTCAAAAAGTCCAAAGAGGTCATAACTGTACGCTACGCGTTTCACATTTAGAAAATTTCTCCGTACATTACTGCAGGGCATAGCCTGTACGTGTAAATGCAATTTATTACCTCGCCATGAATGCGATATCCTTGTTGAACAGAGAAAAACCAGGACCTGCCGTTAACATACACATGCATACGTATACACAACAAAACTCACTCAAAGCGTACAGCAACTCTGTGTCGGTGTTTCGATAAATGCTGGGCGACAGGATATCCAGCACCAGCAGAGCCAACGATATTTAAAGAAACCATATTCCGCAGAGTGGGTGTGATGGTAAAAAGAGGCAATGCAAGCATAAATCAGGACCATACATTCCAGGTACGATGGCGGTGGCAATGTGAATGCACCATCTCACCTGCAACAAATTTACGAGTTATGTAAGTCAACGAGTCTACGAGGCAAGCAAGAACGTATCCTTGTTCTCATACCATCGCCCGCATCCTCGTCGAATTAACAATGAAATACATTTTTGCATGGCAATATGATACCACTTATGTGCAATTGACAATTTCAGCTACATTCGTTGTGGTGAGTGTGTTTAACGCAACCGTAGGGCCTGACTCACTTGGTCGGTGCTTGCATTGGGAAGCTTTCCACCCTCGAAGTTTTGGTCCTGCTTTCTATATCAGAATTTAACAGTAATGGAGACTGGCAGGTGTTTAAACGTTTAGTGTTTTAATTCAGTTAAATTACTCCTGCAATGGTGGATGGTAACTTGAAATGGCATTCGACGATGTCGGCCTTCAGTAGGTTTTTTAATTTAGTTTTTTTTTTAAGGATATAGGGTACTGCAGATTGATTGTAGAGTTGGTTGATGCAATTGTTGATGTATCAGTAGAGCATTGTAAAACATAGAAAAGGGAATGCTTTAATACAGAGCTGTAGTGGAACTACGAGTAAATGTTCCCCTCCGCTTCTCTTGCAAAGTGTCATCGTTTGGAGAAGGAGGAGCACAATCGTGTCTCGATTTTGCGAATAGCAACTGTGATATTGTCTTTGATCGTTTGTGGATCATTGGCGTAGACCTTATCCTTAACGTATCCCCAAAGAAAAAAGTTTAGCCGTGTCAAATCGCACGATCTAGGTGGCCAATTGAACTCTCCAAAACCCAAAATTAAACGTCCAGGAAATTTCTTGTACCATAATGCGGTTGTGTTACGTCTTTTGTGGGTCGTAGCCCCCCCATCTTTCTGGAAATGAAAATCTAGTTCAATTTCAAACAAAAATTTATTAGAATTGGCTCTGACGGTGGCACGGACTTCATTTTCGGAGAACTAGGTTAGTTCCGTCCAAACTGTCACTCGTTGTAAATGGAGAGTTTGCTCTACAATCACTCTCGGGATTTCGATGGCTCAGATGTGAAATTTTTAACGAAGCCTTGCAGATGGAAATTGGCTTTGTCGCTTATGATGATTTTCTTGAAAAAAATCAGCATCACTTGCCTCCATTTCTAACAACCAATCAGCGAACACAAGGCATTGTAAATGGAGCGAAACTTGTAAGCATGCGTCCAATGATATTGATGCAAAATGCGATGAAGGCTGGTTTGGGATATGCCTAATTGCTACGAACGAATACTTTCAGTCATAGCAGCATTGTTTTCGACTGACCTGCCCTTAGGCAGAGTACGAGTTGGAGTCTTTTCACCACCAAACTGGCCGGTTGACTCAGCTTTATTTATCAGGTTTACAATAGCTGGCCGAAAAGGTGCTTCATAGCGACCAAAAAAATACGAGCTTTACGAAATTTCTTCACGAAATTTACACCATTTTCTTGAAGCGTATAGTTTCTACTTGACAGCTGTCAAGGAATGACAGCTTTATGTTTGAAAGGTAAACATACAGTTTAATTTAAAAAAAATGTTGAGTTACGACTAGATTCCGTGTCTTATTCTAGTTTTTTAATAGACGTCATTAATAATTTTGGAATCATTGTGTATCTCAATCTATTTTGACACTAGATTCTGTGAATTTCAAATAGTCGACGAAGGAAAAGGGTTGCATTTCAATGAAAGATTATGTCTAATGGGTTTCCTTCCAATTAAATTTTATTCTTGGCCAAACTTTGTGGCATCACTTTAGGTTAGTTTAGGTACGTGGGGTAGGTGAGTGGAAAAGATCCACAACGCCACGCTCAGGTCGCTACAGACCCATTGTGACCTGGTAAACCCTAGTTCTACAGGTATGGTTGCCTTTGAACTAGCAAACCGTCCAGTTGATTTGATGTAGTTCAAGATGTCATTGACTGGTGTGCTGAGGAAGGGTTGCCCAAAAAATTTAAATTTAAGGTGGATAAGACCTGCACAATAACAAAGATAGTGGGTTGTATCCTCAATGAGCTCCTCATCTCCACATCCACGATATAAATCTTCTTCCGTTAGTCTTTGTTTTTTCATGTGATACCGCAGAGTTATGCCCCATGATGACTCCTATCAGAACGGGTAATCCTACTCAGCCCTACTCTTATCGAAACAAAGTCAAATTCTTCTTGTAAGCACACAAGTGTCTAGAAAGGACCATCTTATGTTAGCTTCCCTTAGGGCATTAATCCCTGCTTTGAGCACCGTGTGCAAGGCTGAATGAACACCGAGATGTCGGCTAGTTGTGATGTACATTCCGAACGTATTCTGGCCAATTCGTCGGCCTTCTCATTACCTGGTATATCTTCATGTCCAGGGACCCAGCAGAGCGAAACCTTGTGCTTTGTTCCAAGAACATTAAGCTCTTCGCGACAGCTCGTCACAAGCTTGAATTTTATCTCGATGGCAGAAATCGCTTTTATCGCTGCCTGGCTGTCGATGAAAAAGCTATTGTGACTGCTAGGACCTCCGCTTGGAAACCACTACTACGGCTCGGGAGGTGAACAGATTTGGATATGCCCAGGGGTTCGGAAAAGATTCCTGCTTATTCTCTGCTTCACCTTAAGACTACTATTCGATATGAAAGACTTCTACAGTCCTGTGGTCAGAGCTTGCTTGATCGGGTGTGCTATTGTCTCTGCTCTGGAAGTAAGAACAGCTCATGCTCTCAGATTTTTGAAATGAGGTTTAATTGTAGTAGCCCCATAAACAAGGCTTTCCCCATTGAGGGTGTATATTCTCATCTTTTTCTTTATAAAAAAAAAAAAAATTGTTCACCAGGGACTGAAGAGATACATATACTGGATGCGGTTTTCCCATTATGACTGGGAAACACTGCGGATTTAATTGATTAAATTTATGATACTGCTATTAAAATGGACCATCCCCTATCCACTTAGCTCTAGCTTTTGTGTATTTGTTCTTGTTTTATAAATTCACCCCCATTCAAAGGGAAACCTATAAAACTGTTCTGAGGCTGTACACAGTCAAACACCACAACCGACTGCCTACGATCGAGGTGACATTTTTCACATGTCAGCTGCAGGAGAATGCGCCACAAAAAAAAAATTAAATAAAAATATTTTGCTTAAAAAAAAAATAAAAATTTGCTTGCTCGATTTATGCATGAAAAAGAGCAAAAACTTAAAAGTTAAATAAAACGGAAAAGTTTACTGCAAAATGCGTGCACTCTGGCATTCAGGAATTTTTTAAATATTTTTCCATACATACGTATGAGTACCTACGAACTTTGACATTTGCAATCATTCATCCTTTGGACGATAATTGTATTCACAGCGCAACACAGGAGAATCCATTTAATAATTTGGCAGGACCTCCCCCTCCCTGTGTAGGTGGTCGTATATGCCGTACGATGACTATTTCGTGTGATTTTTTAAAAGAATTTTACGAACTTGGCAGCAGATGTCATTTCATGTTGGGATATTGAATAAGGACTTTTGTTTTATATTTATTTGGAAACATGCAAAACTCGATTTCTTTTGTTTTCTGTATTTATTTAAAAATTGTTTATTTGCAGTCCGAATCAAAGAAAATGCAAGCAAAACAAAAGTGAAATATTGACGCTGAGCTTGAATTGTTGAAATTGCTTTCGAAAATAAAGTGCATACTGCAGGAGAATGCAAATCGTGAAATATTAAAAATTTGTTTATTTATGTATGCGATTGAGAATAAAATTCCAACGACTGCATTTAAGGATAATTAACATGGTGCTGTTATATTTCCGGTACTGGGTGCGAGGCAGTATTGAAATCATTGAATGAAACTCGCAGGATTTTATGATAAAATGAAATATCCCTGTAGCCAATTTTCATGAAATATTTATGCACTGCATTGTCTTACGATAATCGGATATGATTTGAGCGTTTTAATGGACAATTATTTCTGTGTTTTATTGAAATTTAATTCATTTATTTATTAAAAAAAAACAAATTAAAAAGGATTAAGAATTTGTTGAAATGAAAACGATTTAATGCGCTGTACAGTTGACCCGCACTAGGTTTTACGGTTTAACACGTGTGTGAGATTTTTACTCACCATTATTCTAATGCCACTGCTCCACCCTGAACACATGATAAACGTCAGGTACTCTTTGCAGGATGTTGATACATATTATTCAGCACTTTCTTTGGGTAGACTCTGGACCAAACTGTTTACAAAAAGGTAGTGAAAGCGATGTGTCGACTTAGAAAAGTTAGAATCGGACATTAGTGTCACGCCTTTAGGAGGAGACACAAACGTTATACGATGTAAGGATAAGAACTGTTTCACCAAAGAATTCCTTCGAGATTGTCAACTGCAAGCCTTCCCATAAGGCGTCCATGTTTGGATACAGCAACAAATTCAAATACTTGGCGCAATATGGTCTTTTCGCGACTATTCTAGTGCTGCGTGTTATACTTTTTTGCACAAACTGTAGGTATCCTATAGAGTCTTATCGAAAGGCTTTAAGTTTCTGTATTTTTTTTTTAATTGGGAAGCTTTTTCAAGATAATTATTACTTGCGAACGTTTGTCAGAGGTGGGACCGTGAAAAACCTTTTACTGTTTTCCCGAGACTCGAACCTCGAATTCCCTTCTCAAGAACCTGCACTAACAACTGGGCTACCGCAACCACTTTGGCTACAGCTGTGCGCTATTAAATTTGGAATCGTGCAGTGTGACTAGGTGGACTTTTCAAAGCTCATTAACATCAAATTGGGATAGACTGTCCTACGAGCTCAAATTATATCCGGTATCTGGTAGCAGTTTTTAATTAAGAGGATTACTAAACGGCCAATTTACAAAGGAAATGTTCCTTCTAAGTAAGATTTCATAAAGAGATCTTTTTTAAAAGGTGAGCCATCTGCTGGTTACTTTAAGGATTGCTGCACCATCTAAACCATTCAATATTTTTCATGGACTCTTGCTTCATTGAAGGAAGTGCACCTTCCGGTTGTGTTCTATTCAAAATGCTGCCACGGCTGACTTGATAGTAGCTTGTCCTGTCAATCCAATTTGGGAGTACATTGTCAGCTCTATTTCACGAGCACCTTGTATATTTTCCTGAAGTGTGTCGATTTTTTGTTTACCATTGGAGTGACAACTTTCCTTTACAGTTCCATCGAACTAGAACCAAATGTACAACTGCTGTACAACGACATCGACCTAATCAAAAAAAAGTGCTCATCAGTCACTTAAGATGGCTAGGGCATGTAGAGCCCTCAGAGTCGTCGAATCTAAACCGAGAAGACAACGCAATAAAGGACGATCTAGCCTAAGGTGAAGCGGACAAGTAGAAGGGTTCCTGAACCAACTTGGAGTCCGCAACTGGAAGCAATTAGCTAACGACCCGACCGGTCTTATACTTTATTTGTTTTGATCGAATTAGAAGTTCGAGGATTCGAGGAAGCCTTCACGTCCAAGAACCCATATCGAAAAAATTCGAGCACGACCGGCTCAGTTGGTATTGCCATGTTCAAAGGAGGGATCCTACGAACCCTGTCAAAGAGGCAATGTCAATCAACGTTCCTATACAAGCGCGGAAGAGAGGCAGGCAAAAACTCCTGGATCGCACAAATGCAAAAACAGGAGCATTTGATTGGCCTCAGGGACGGAGTGGTCCGAAACCGGGAGGCCGGCGAACCCTACAGGCGGACCAGTAGGGATGCAGTAAAGTGGGAGAATTATGACCCCTATAATCCTGATCATAACCTCGCCGAACAAAAAGGAAGAAGAAGAAGAAGTGTCTTAAAAATAAAAATATTCAAATAGCCTCCACGTTTTCTTTTGTAGGAAGCGGTCCGAGAGGCAAAATTTTGGGTGGGTCTTCCATATATGTTGTTCTCCAGGTCGTGATTCCTAGCTGGTTCATTTACATAGGTCAGAGTCTTAACGTGGACCCATAGAAAACAGTCTGAAAATGTTAAATCGCATCAACATGGCGACCAGTTCACATCATGGCAACTTTTCCATCAATACAGCCTTTATTTCACGGAGCACCGTCTTGCTAGAAAACATTTATGTTGCTTATGTCCATACTTTCCAAGTTCGGGTACCATCCCTCGCTATCTTTAGCTGTGACAGTTAGTAACTCGCCTCTCTCATTTCCAAACGCGTTTGGTTCAATAACACCGCCCGACCAAAAGATACCCCCAACACATATTTTTTTTTTTTTTTTTTTTTGATACAAAGGAAAATCCTGGAACCTTTCTAAGTTCTCATCGTCCCGAATCCGACAATTTTGATTATCTGTAAAGCTATTGAGCCAAAGTTGATGCTTACTTCAAAATTTGGATCTATTTCCAATTTCCCAAGGACTGGTCTTCTTAATTTTAATCTTGTTTTTCCGCGAATAGAGCCCAATTCGTGAAAGATGAAAAACTGAAAGGCTTCGGGTCCTATACACATTAAGCAACAGTAGCAAAATTCGTCTTCATCCAAACGTTGCAGAAACGCACAAAACCTTCTGCTTTTAACAGGGTTCTTATGCTTACCAAAAATTACACTTGCGAGTGGCGAACGGAGCACGAACTTTTATTATAAGTTTTCAAATTTTGACGCTTTGTTGAAGCGCGTGATTCATGATTCAATAGCAGCTATGACAGATCACAATACATAGTCACAGAATGACAGCACTGTCATTTCAGACGTAACCATCGGTTGTCAAACTTCAAACGTGGCTCGGTTAATAAATCGGTTATTTTAGCTCAAGTCCTTGTTAAGAATAGTAATGACGCGAGTATATCACCAGATTTGTACCACACAAGGACTTATTTCATACAGTTGAACTGAATACCTAGAACGACAATGGGCCCTTTATCGAATTTCATACAAGAGCAAAATCGGAAGTTTGAGCGAAGTATTATACCTTCCTGAAGCACGCGCAAAATTATTACTCCAGGCTCCTCCTATCCCTGCACTTCTTTCGATTGAAACTTGAGAAATATTCACATAATGTCCTCACAACTCATTCAAGCCCTCAGCTTCCGCTGACAAATTGACAACAATAGCTTTTCTGGGTATTTCCGCTAAGCTGTTCTTATGGCTTAAAAAGCATTAAGCATGTCTAAAGCCCTCTCATGTCAATTAGGCTACACACACATTAATATAAAACGCATCCTCATTGTCCCCGAGTATATCAATTATTCGTCATCCATGGCATCTCGTCTTATCCCTTTTAAACCGTTTTACTTAGCACACAAACACACATATGACATTTCTGTCAAGGAGTAAAGGCCTCACCACCATCGCACACCACACAAATTGTCATTTATATTAATAAGCAAGAGCTCCTGCCTCTCCTTTGCGTGCTCATCTAATGCTTCTGCCAGAATGTTTCCCGAGAAATCATCTCCTCCCATGGAGATGATTTAAATTTTATGTTCCGCAGAAAAATGGCGTCGGCGACGTTGGCGGCGGCGGTCCTGAAATCAGTGGGGGGGCCTAACGTATAAAAATTTCATACGGCTGTATGCGTGCAATCAAAAATAAATAAATGAAACGTGTGTGTGCCAGGAAACTAAAGTGAAACATTTCATTAATATTCTGTCGGTTTTTTTTTTTTTTTTTGATATTTTCATTTCGTCCTTTTTTTTGTGTTTTAGTCCTGTTTGATTGTTTTTGTAAGGAATACAATAAAATGAATGAAATGAAATTAAATTCTCCCCCTGCTCAGTGTCATATGTGTTGCCAACGAGGATATGTTTTTCTTGTTTTCGTCCCTTTTTTGCCGTTTTTTTTTTTCGGAGAAATGCGACTGATGTGGAAGATAATTAAGACATCATCCCCGGGGTTGGGCGGCATCACGATTTTTCATCAAAATATTTCAGAAACAAAGGAATACAAAACTTTTGCGGTCCATCTGTAAAAAGGGATTTACTTCAATCCTCGGGATAAGACCAAAGAAAAAAAGGAAACTCCTCAATTATTTGTGTTTGCGATGTGACCATTTAACCCTCGTGTGTATACGGGATTGTAGTCGACTCCCCGCCCTCCTTGGTTTGTAATATACTTCTGGAGCCATTAACATTATTATGGTTCCGCCCAGAGGACCAATAAATTTTGCAATTCTTTAATAATGCAGAGGGCGCACCACGGCGCGCAACGTATACAAGTGAGGGTCCTTTGTGTGTACCTTTATTTCACGGGGGCTGACGGTATATTTTCTGTCTTTTTATGGATTAAAGTACTAACACACCAGAGGGTGGCACGTAATGTTTTGCCGCCTGATTCGGGGTAGGTAATGTGCAATGAAGATATCTAGGGGTAAACAGGAAGACACTGATGAGGGTGAATGAGCATTTTTACTGGCCTATAATACACAGTTGCAGGGTAAGTACTTCTGTAAGATAAGGCGGAAACGTGATCTTTCAGTGAATGCCAATGCCTGTGATGGAGGAAACACTTAAAGGCATTTCTAATTAATGTTTGCAGACAGCATTCGAAATTCTCATCTTTATGATAATGTGAAACGTCTTAAAATACAAATTTATGCACGAAACACGAGTAGTTGTAGCGGGACACTGAAGAATAAATGGCTTAAACGAGTTTGTGGTAGCTTGTGGTGTATGGATTTGAAGGTAGTCCTTCACTGTCCTAGATTAAATGGAAAAGGTATGTCTGGCTGTCAGTATGAATTGGGATATCAGCTCGGTATATTGGATTTAATGACAACCAGGCGGTCTACTTGGGAAGCAATGAGTCAATGGCAAGGTCAGTCGAGATAAAGTTTGCACCAATTTCCTACTTATCATTCTGCCAATTGCAAAGAATCAACCTTAAGGCAAGCTGCACCAAAACTATGTAATGACACCAGAAGTACCCGCTTTTGCAGCACTACTTTTTGAGAAGTTGTCAGAGGACCCTCAATGCTAAGGCAAGCAATTCGTTGAACCTGTTTTTGTACTCTCATGTTAGATTTCCTTTCCAAGGCCAAACTTCCTTGAGTGTACTGCAGCTAGGTCATTGAGCTGTATTAGTAGTAATGTAACTTTATTAACTCAAACAAAAATTCAGTTGTTACAGTTCTACAATAATAAGCGCTGGCTTTTGCCGTCAGCCGAGAAAAGAGTATTTTAGAAAACTATAGTAGTAGTTAATACATTTCAGTATTTTTTTTTAGAAGGCTTGGTTTATAATTTGCAGCCGGTAATTTAAAGCAGATTTTAAAAAATTAAGCAATATAGTCCAGTTTTCTCCATTTAAAATGCGAAGGCCTTCCTCGAAAGTGAGAGTGTTTTTCCCATAAAAAGATCTTCTGATTGAGCTCAGTATAGGGCAGGTTCCAATGAAATGAAAGCCGTCTTCTCTTGTCCTACGATTGCACAGTGTACATTCATCACTTCCATCAGTCCTGTGTGGCATGTAGCTTAACTGCAGTAGTTCACCTCTGGCTTTGAATACGGTTGAGATAAGCTCTATGCTGTTGCGATCATGAAAATAGTTCATCTCCCTAAGGTCATGCTTTAAGACTTTATAAATGTTTCTTAATTGACTTTGTTCACTTTGCCTTTGAAACACCTGTTGCGAAGATTCTTCAATCTTAATTAGAAGTTGCTGCAGTGCATTTCTTAGGTTTGTTTCGGTAACGTGTACCTTATGTAGGTGTACATTATGCTCACGGCCCGCCTAGTCCATTCGACAAATAAATGGAGGTTCCTATTTTTTAGGTGCGTAGCAATTTTATAGGGAAAACGGTGACTTGGTAGTGATAGAATCTTCAAGGCGTATAGGAAATGAAGTCTAAGCGTAAACACATAAAGCGGTGGCAGCCCAGTTTCCAGGTACAACATGTAGTTTGGCGTCTAAACATTTTCTTTAGGAAGTATCTCAAAAGTTGTTCAACCTCCTCAAACTGCCAGATCCCCCACACTTGACCCGCGTAGCACATTTTTGATCTTATGACTGCTTCAAAGACTTTGTATTTTACACTCGGCGCTATTTTCATTTTTCCCAAGATTCCTTTCCAATTACAATTGATTGCCCTTCCCTTGGAGGTGTTTTCTAAATGATAACTGTGGGGTGATTAGTACTCCGAGATATTTATATTCCTTCACTTTTTCCAGTTCCTCATTTTGCCAAGTCCATTTTTCATCGATTGCGTAGCGTCCCCATCCATTTTGAAAATCATAACTTTTGATTTGCTGGTGTTCAGTTGCAAGTTCCGTATTTGGCAGTATTGACTCAGCTTGTTTATCATAATTTGTAGCATGTTCGGGGTTTCCGCGAGTATTACAATATCATCAGCGTAAAGCAAGAGGTTAATACGTAATCCATTGAGAGATATTCCCCCTGGGAGAAATGCAACGAGATCGTCCAGGAAGATCGAAAACAAAAGAGGGCTCAACAGGCATCCTTGCTTTACACCAGACCTCGTCTGAAACCATTTAGACAAGATGTTTCCATCCCACACCGCTGTGGTGTTATCTTCGTACATTTTTTGTATCACTCTTAGTACCTTTGTCGAGACTCCCAGGTTGCTCGGTTTATAGAAAAGGGCCCTTCTGTCGATGCAGTCAAAAGCCGCCTTCAAATCCACGAAGAAAGCGTACAGTTTTTTACCCTTATCCAAAAACATCCGGGCGATACTTGTTAGAGAGAAGATATTGTCAACTGTGGAATAATCTTTGGGGAAACCAGCTTGAAACTCGCTAAGAAGGTCGTTTTCATGTATCCAATTTGTAAGTCGTTCCAGGACAATTCCTGTAAATATTTTGGTTGTCGCATTTAGGAAAGATATGCCCCTATAGTTGCTTGGCTCATTTGGGTCTCCTTTCTTAAAAATCGGAAATATTATATTTTTCTTGAAAGATGGTGGCACCTCACCAGTACTGAAAATAAAATCATACGTTTCCGTGAGCTTCTGCAGGAAGGCATCAGTCGCATTTTTGAAAAATTCGTAAGGAATACGGTCTTCCCCTGGAGCCTTATTTGAGCAATATCTATTTATCACTCTGGTGACTTGAGGTAGCGCATAATGCAATTGGTTTTGTGTTTGCGGAGGATTTAGCAGCTGTTCGACGTATTGGGCTAAAATGGGGGCTTCAACTCTGATTCCCTTCCCTTCGGGAAGAGTGCACCATTAAGCGTTTTTGTCATCTTCCAGAAGGACCTGCTGCATGCATTTTTGGCGTGCTTTAGCCAGTTTCCCTGCGAGAAACAATAATCAATAGTTGAGCACGCGGTGCCTCATTGAGCGGTATTTACCACCGAAGTCAATTCTGTTTGAGTCCCAGATACCTAGCGTCTGAGAAAAAAGGAAATCCTTGAGCTTGAGATCGATGATGTAGCTCCGATGACTAGCTTCTGTTTTGTTGGATTGCTATTTAGGTAACGGCCTTAAGTACACAATTGTACATGTACATGTATCTAAGAGTATTTTTGGGTATCTGCCCGATACGAAGCTGAGATAATTGAGATGTCTAAATATGCATCCATTTCGCGCTCCAAGTTCCATGGTATAGGAGAAAGCAAAGTCCTCCTGTGGCTCATAGTGTAATTTTTCTCGCTTCAACTTGGTTAAAAGCTTCCTCATTTAAAATTAATCAAGTGTTCTATTTAAAGTTACCGCTATTTATCCTTTGAATCACCCACAGCAGCTGTTTGGGTGATTAAAACGCTTTGCATTTATAGTTTTAATGAATGGATTCTGTGCAGTCTTGAGTATTCCGCTAGTGATGACCTTGGATAGACTGTTCGGTGGATGAAGGTTACTGCCAGCTTTTTTATAGTGAAGATAGTTAAATTTTCTTTCTTAAGGTGAGTTTCAAGATCAGATGTTCACCTGAGCTCCGGCAACTAACTGCGGAATTTAGTTATTCACTGTTCCCCTTATCCTTCAGTTTTCGCCATGTCTGCAGCTTTGAATTGGACAATTAATAAAAAAAAAAACTCACCAGAGGAGTTAGTGCCTTTTTTATTGAAGTTTATTGCTGCTACTCACCTTTTCTTCTCTCTCCCCCTTCTAGCACCACTCTGTATACATATGTACATACTTGTAGTTTCCATCTACACACTCTTCTACTTATCACTTTCTTTTCGCTTATCATTTTCGTTCCTTGCCTAAGTCTCATTCTCTAATCAGGTTAAGCTGGTATCTTTTATAAAAGACTCCAGCGTTGCTGCATCCTTTCATACTTGTGGTACTCTCAGTTATATCCGTAACACGTACTTATGTAACTACAATTCCCGCCTGATTTTCTTGTACCTTCTTTGCAAATTTTCCGGCAGTATGTCTGTCCATAGGATTCCTAAAACCCAGTGCCTGGTCCGACATTGTGGAGAATGCGCTACTTTCTATTACTAAACATGATTGTGCACTGATTTTTCACCTTAAATTAATGACTCGTAAAGTACATAACTACAATAAGTCGTATCTCTCCTTAGTTGTGGGGTTAATGTCCTGATTTCCTCACAAGTCATTTAGTGTAAATTGTCATAACACCATTAGGGCCCCTTTTCTTTGCAACACTAGACAGGTTGATGGAGTAAGCTCTATTGACTATTCTCTTATCCAGGATTGCTATAGGGGTCCATTGTCAAGGCCGAGTTTTTGGTTGAATTAAAATCCAGATTATCGCTGTTAACTTATAAGAGATTTTCCAATCAAGCTAGACTCCTAGTTAGACCTCCGAATACAGGCCCAATTAAATGTAGAATTCCTTGAACACCTACTCTGATACATACATCACAATTTTTTGGACCAAATCTGATCTACCACCTGGTCCGAGAAGGCGCGACAATCGCAGAGGACATGATGCGAGGTATCATTAGCATAACACCATTGAGCCCTTCTGTTTCAGTTTGGCTTAGAACATTGAGATGCTTAGCAAAAGTGAAGTGTTCCATGAGAACGCAAGTAAGCAGTCTTTTCTGTTGAGATACAGCTTATTTCTTATAGACGCCCAGGAGTATTCAGACAGTCTGCTACAATTATGTCCATAAGAAATCCACTCCCAAATAGTAAAGGATTTCAGCCTTCCAATCGAATTTAAGGAGCTCTTGCCGTCTCGAACTATTTTGGAACTGGGAAAAGAGTTTAGCAAGCCCCAAAGCGCAGCCTGGCTATCGCTATGGTTCTCTCTACCTATTCTTTACATCTTATAGTCCGTAGCCATTGGAATAAGATAGGTCTTCGCTTGGAAAACAGTTGCATACTTGCTTTGCGAGTAGTGCAGTCCTATGCTGTAGTCGCCCACGAAAACATATTCGGGTATCCTACTTGAGCGCTTGTCTGGTTTGGGAGACATCTGTGAAAATTTGCTACAGCCTAATACTAGCTTACACTCTGATGGAATCCACCCCTGAATACAAGGAAATCGGACTTTAAATTTGCACAGCAGCCTAAGTGTTGTCGTCCTCGACACCGGACCCTTGTCTGGTTTTAGACTTACTGCAGCCCAATCCTAGCTTACACTCTGATGGAATCCACCCCTGAATGCAAGCAAATCAGGCTATAAATTTGCACAGCAACTAAAGCTACATATGTAAGTTATCATTGCGTCAGACGGCACATGTGTGAGATAATAGTCGTAGTATAAGTGCCGCGCAGATTCAATAAAACTCCAGTGCTGAGTATACCAAAAGCCACCCCTCTAAGACGATAGATTGATTAAATAGTGCAGCGCATGACATAAGCAGCGCCATGAGTACTCGGAAAAGTTCCCTTAAATCCGAGACTTGTCATTCCTTAAAGTTTAGTGCAGATGGCCGTCGTATATTTACGCGAAACTCCGATCTTATCATAGCCGAATAGATTCAATGAACCTTTTTCGGTAATAAGCCGCCATTTTTTTATCAAAAGCATCCTTTCACTTCCAGAAACTGAGAGCAGTTAATCCCTTCCTTTGTGGATGAATATAAACATGTACAGGAAACTAAGCATTGACCAACGCGGTTCTATACCCAGTTTAGTTCTTCTGTTCTGGCCGTACTGGTAATTCTCGAGAAGTTGTTTGGCCTACCGCAGCTTGGGAAGTTGAATCTTCTGCACGCGTATTCCTTCTTTAGCTGTTTATTAGTATTCACTGCACTGTGGCTGTTGTTGCTTATACATAATATTCCTGGACCACAACGACTTCGCGACTTGTTTAGCTACCACAGCTTTTGCGTGTATCTGCCAGAGAAGTTTGCCATCCAGGGTAGTACCTAAAACTTTGACCTCCTTTTGGGAGTTCGGCTTTGATCGCATTTAGTAGAATTACACCATCTCTGCCCCGGTCTTACGCATTTCACACGTTTCAGTTAACTACTTTCCTTTCGAAGGGTCTCACGTTGGTCCCCTAGGACGTATTATTGAAGGCTCCCTTAATGTTCAAGAAAGAACTGAGACTCGTTCCTTTGTAGTCTATTGTATCCAGGACTATACTTGAAAGCTGTTGCAGTGTGACTTCGATGGATTTTCCGGGTCGATACTCTTACAAACGTCGCCATTCTTACATGGTTATCTGTGACCTTTTAGATTTGGAATGATCCAGATCATCCGATACTAGTAGCATCATGAGGTTTGCTATTTACCCAGTAAGGGTCCTGAAAATGCTAACGATTTAAGTTGAAAAATTGTGGAATATAAGGAAACTCCTTACGACACAAGTCCACCTTTTAAGAGAATCTTGCTAGAATTCTGAGACGCACACTTCAATCAATCAGGTCAGCGGGATATGCATAATCCTGCTTGGTACATGTTCGCTGAAATGAACTCAGAACTTACTCATATGAAGGTGCAGTCGAACTCAGAAAGCTAACAAAAGACGGAGTTGGTGCAGGTGTTTTCTCTGCTAGGCTTAATCTTAAGCTCTCTTTCCGTCTTCCTAATCACTGTAGCGTGTTCCAGGCGGAAATAATGGCGATAAAAGAAGCCCTATCTTGGCTTAAGAAAAACGTGATGTCTGCTAGAGATATCCGCATCTTTTCTGATAGCCAGGCAGCAATCAAATCCCTGGAATCGACCTCTGTAAACTCTTTAGTAGCCCTAGGCTGTCGTTCGTCTCTTGTGGAGATGGCTGAGCAGTTCAATATTCACCTGTGTTGGGTGCCGGGGCATAGAGACATTCCAGGGAATTGTAAGGCCGATGAACTCGCCAAAGAAGGAACAACTTTACCCATCTTGCCGGACAATAGCACCTTAGGTATTCCAATCGCTACTCGCAAACTTAAACTTAAGCTGGATGCTGTCGAGAGTACAAATCTTAGGTGGACAAGTGGATCAACATGTCTAGCGACAAAACAGATTTGGCCAAAGCTGGATCTAAAAGGCTCTAAGAATTTGATTTGTCTCAATAGATTGCATATCGCCAGCGTAATAGGCAAGCATGCTACTAGGCTAGGCCTCTTTTCGAACGACTTTTGATTAAGCTGCATGGAAGAATGAAAGAAGAGGAGGAAACTATTCCTCACCTTCTTTGTTCTGCCCAGTTCTCTGCCGTAGAACGAAGCTTCACTTAGGAGCTCCCTATTACAACGATATAGGACACCTGATGAATATTGACATTAAGAGCCTCCTACCCTTCATAAAAAGCTTAAATTGGTTTTAACGAGTAGGTAGAGAGAAACTTTCTCTCAAGATCCACGTGGTATCACAATGGACCTACCATTGGTCTTAGTGTACTGGCGACTCCTAGCTGGCAGCCACTTCAACCTACCCTACTTGAGGGCTAGGATTCTTTAGACTGTTTCTCATTTCTCAGGCAATGAAAGCAACAATTTAGGATTTTCTCGATCCTTAACCAGGTAACGCGAATCAATCCTGTCGACGCAAGTATCCTTATCCAGTATGTCCTTATGCAATAGCTACATACTGGGACATTGTAGAAAATCCCAAAACTAAATCCAAATTTTATACTCGCCTTGCCTCAAAATGATTTTAATCCTAAAGGACTCTTTGACCCGGCGAATATAGCTAATTCAAAGACGTCAGCAAGCAGGGCATACTTTTTTAAACCCCTTTTCATAGCCAATTATATTTAAAAGAAAAACCACATGAACTGTCGGTCGTGAGGTTTCATCTCATCATCCATTTCGAAACCAACAGGCAAATAAAGTTTCCAAAATTAATCATAAGTTTCGGATTTATGTACACTTTTTGGGTTATATACCCAAGGATTTTCCATGAAACCGCAGTTCTAATTCCGTGATGGCCAGCGGTTTATGTGAGTAGATAGACTAATACCCTCCCTGGGTTAGCCACCTTTTATTATTCAATCCCAAAACATCCAGTTTGTATCGCATGAACTTACGGTTGAGTTGAGCCCGGATCCCTGGTATATGTACATATGTACATAGAAAGAAGTAAAACTCCTGTTTTTTCTTTCTACCACCCTTGAGGGATTACAGTACCCAATTGTCCTGTAAGAACTACAAAACTACAACAGAAGCTTCCACACAAATTCGCTCTACAAAGTGTGAAGGACTTGGACTTGTTTTATCAATTTTTTTTTTTTTTTTTTTCATTTTTCACAAAAGGTGAAGTGATCCTATTCAGAGAGGAAGAGAACGAGAATACTGTGAATATGCCCTGTGCTAAAGTACTCAAGTTTCCTATCATAAAAATGGACTTCGATTTCGAAACGAATTACTGACTACAACCCCAGGATATTATGCTCGATGAAGCAGGAGCATACGACCAGAGTAGCAGGATGTCGATTGAATTGCGAGTCCCTTTTGTATGTTACATACACATCGTCCATTCGCTATATAAGCAATCCATACCATTACTTCCTTGCTGTCATCCTTATCATCATCATTGTTCAGAGTGTCCACTCTGTAGAGGATTAAGTCCACCGTTGTATGGGTATTACATGCAGATTTTCCCTTTTTGGTTGTTTGGAACAGTCATACCAGGGACAAAAGAGAAGCATGCGTGTAAAATGTTTAATCTTTTGCATGAGTATATTCTCCAAACAAGGATATAAAATTTCTGTATACGAGTATGTGTTACCACTTGAGTGATGAATTCACCGGACATAATCCATTTTATAGAATGAAAATATTTTAATATCCTTGGAATGAGTTGGTCTCTCCAAAAGAATCGCAAACAGCAGCTGGGAGCAATTTTCTTGTTTACCCATCGAAAGGGTAACAACATCTTCTTTACCTAAGCAAATATCCTTTTGTGTGTTGACCTGAAATGTGGGAAAAAAAAAACAGGAATGAAGGAGTGGGTGTATGAGAAATATCTTTGCATGGGCAAGAGGCCAAAATCTATAAAATATTTTCAGAAAATTGCTGAAATCCGGAAATTGATAAATGTCCTTGAAAAGGGAAGGGAGCCATATCTAGCCTTTGGCATGGGTTATCAGGATGTCTCTGGGATTTTTTTTTATGCTTGTTCGACAGTTTTCTCAATTTTTTTTTTTTTTTGTGACATCGTCAGGAGTCAGTAGTAGGGTTAGCTGACTGGTTGGAAAGAACAGTGAACGGTTATATGCATACTAAATGGTGTGGGAAATTTATTGACACTAATGTCCTTCCGGGGAAATAATTTTTGAAAAATAATGTTTCCCATGTCGGTTACATGGTATGATGACATACTGATGATGGTGTAGCAAGTTGTGGGCTGATGTCATAATTGAAAATTTAAATATTTTCGATGGAAATGGAAAGGATTATGAAGGATATGAAGGGAAAATGTTTAGACAGGTGTAAACATTTTTGAGATATTATTGAATGTGAAGTGTGAATATTGGAAAGATCTGTGCTCTCAACATCCTCCTAAAATTTCTAAAAAAAAAAAAACTAAACGCAAAAGGGTTCTGGCGAATATGTAAATATACATATGTAGGTATATTGCAGGAAATATGCTCTTCTCAGGGACGTTAACATTAGTTTTTAACAACAAAACTGACTAAGCACTGCATTCTTAATGTATTGACGAAAACGCTAGCAAAGTGCGAGTATGTGTGCAGGCCTCAATTTCGGCCTAAAGTCCAGCGAGGGAGGTTTCATATTTCGAGAGAAAACGTTGGCCGAACCACGGATTACCCCAGACTGTTAGTAACCTCGAGGTAGTTAGAGACTTTATCTACCTAGGCTCCGCTATGAACTCAGAAAACGACATCAGCGCTGAGATCAAATGAAGAATAACTCTTGCCAATCGCTGCTTCTTTGGGCTAAGAAGGCAATTGAATAGCAAAGCCATCTCTCGAGCAACTAAAGTGACCCTATACAAGACTTTAATCATCCCAGTCCTGCTCTATGGCGCAGAGGCATGGACCCTGTCAAAAGCGGATGAGGTCGCTCTTGGCTGCTTCGAGAGGAAAATTCTTCGGGTGACTTTTGGTCCCGTCTGCATAGACGGTGAATGGAGGAGGAGATACAACAGCGAACTGTATGAGCTGTTCAGAGACATCGACTTGGCCAGAAGAGTGAAGATCCAAAGACTGAGGTGGCTGGGTCATGTACAGCGCATGGACACAAATGCTCCGGCCCGGAAAATCTTCGAATCCATTCCCGCGGGACGGCGCAGTTAAGGAAGACCGCGACTCAGGCGGCGCACGCAGGTGGAAAGGGACCTCAACCAACTTAGCGTGCGAAACTGGAGGCAGCTGGCTAAAGATCGAGCTGGCTGGAGACGCTTGTTGCTTGACGCCCAGGTCAACCCCGGACTGTAGTGCCACCTTAAGTAAGTAAGTAAGTTAGTAACCTCAATATCCACTGACAAGGACCACCGTCTTAAAGGGGGATTATACGTGAAAACACAACCAAATACTCGTAGGCATTTATCCCACAAAAGAAGGATATACTTGTGGACTTGTTCTGAAATATCTCGAATGTGCACTTTATTAGGTTAGTTTAGAATGTCATTAGAGCAGTTTTAATACAGCTCGGCTATGAGGATGTTTAGCGTTACCCTTCACAAGAAACATGACAGCAGAGAAAAAGCAAAAGGAATACAAATACAGTTACTACTGCGGCTTGATGGATCGGAACGTAGCGCCTGCTAGAATAAAAATGTTTCCCAGTCTTACGTATGTAGAATTTCAGTAATGAATTTTCCTGTTGTAGAATGTGCCTCTGATGCGGATCACAACTAGGCGATCACTTATCAACTTGAAGTCAATACCCATTCACCGAAGCCAATTTCCTACGACGAATCTGAACCGTAACATATGCAATCTTTTGTGACAGTTGGTATAAATATCGCAGTTTTGCCGCATACATATCTTTCCATCGTATCTCCTTGATCGCGGTTATATCTGTTTTATACCGCTTGAGGACAAATTCAAGTTTTTAGGTAGCACGCACCGGTGGTATACAGTATACGTACTACAATGTCCCAGGTGCATCCACGTAGTTTGTAGTCCTTTGACGTTCCGATTGGTTCTCTCATCTGAGGCACATTCTGTTTCTCTCATAACTTAATATATTTCCGTGGTAGCGAAGTTACCCCTGCACAGCCCCAACTTGGAGGGCCAGGTCCACTGTTAACAACCATAGGACGAGGGGCGGTTAATAACCTATGTCAGTAAACCACTCCGGGATGTGAGCGCTGCTGTTGGCGCATTAAGGGCTCATCCGCCACCATCTCTTTTCCAAGACCCTGACTAGTCACTGAAAATCCTTATCGAGCTGAGGTCCAAACATGTCGAAGTAGTCCACATAAGGCGTTTTTTTCTATTCTGGAAAGGTTGACGCCACCGTTTATTCTATCGAGGGGAATGTGTTTCGAGCATGGGAAGAGCTCTCGTCGCCTTCAACTTAACTTTTATCCTACCTTTCATTTTGATCGCAGCAGGGGTAGATGTAATGTTTCTACGGAATGCTCCAAAGGTAGTTCTCTCAGGTTTCCTTTATTTAGGCTCAGTTCCTGAGAAATGTTTTTGGAAATCCGGAAATTCATACATTTTCGAACTATCTTCGAAGTAGTTACTGGGTTGAGCAAGGCTTGAAGCGCTGACTGACTGTCACCACAGCCGCAAATACTCTAACTTTTCCTCCTATTCGATACATTACGGCCCATGACTATTATGATTACATAAATCTCCGTCCATCTAGACTCTAGAACATAGCTAGGCGTTCTCGAAAAAGATTCCATTTGTCCTTTGCACAAATGGGCAGTCAAATATTGACGTATGCCTTTCACTAAACTATCGATGCATGTGCTAAGATCTGCCTTATCATAGCCATATATGTAGGTCTAGAAGGCCTTTTTCGGTGATAAGCCCCGAAAGCATTCTTACACTCCGCCACAAAACTGAGAGGACTTTAGGCGTCTTTGACTCGACGTACCCAAAACAGAAAATTAGCCAGCATCACCCCTAACTATTTCGAATGGTTCATGTGCCTGTGAAAGAGCCTTGTTAAGCTCCTCCAATTTGTATTCGAGTTACTTCACAACTTCCACGCTAACGTGGCTCTGAATGTCTTCCAATTTGTGTTGAAGGAATTCCCTTTGGCAGTGGCTTTACTGTTGAGACAATGAGGCCTTCTAGGTCTGAGACTGTCGAGTATAATGTCAACAACCTCTTCACAAAACTTGGTGTATTGA
This sequence comes from Blera fallax, assembly GCA_946965025.1. Lineage (NCBI taxonomy): Eukaryota > Metazoa > Arthropoda > Insecta > Diptera > Syrphidae > Blera > Blera fallax. The sequence goes on along the minus strand of OX337244.1, from coordinate 105,968,472 downwards.
CCACATAGAAAGTGTCCAGGATTTATTTAAGAAAAATTTGTGGTAAAGTGCCACAAGGGTGTTACTTGTTGATTCGAAATTCGCAGAATAATTCTCAGTACTTAAGTCTCTAAAATGAACTACCCTAGGCCAAAGTGACTAACTCAGCATTCCACCTAATCTCTTGAGGCAACAACCAAGGTTGACCTGTTTTAGACGCGCTTAAGACATTTTCTAAAACCCTGTCGGCTCACCCCTGCATATTACTCAATTCTTACGAATTACCAAACCTGCTGCTATAATCATTTTCTTCTTTTTTTTTTTCAAGGATATTCTCGTTCACTAATTAATCCCAAAATGTCCTTGAGCAACAAGACAAACCCAAATACAAGTAGACTGCCGCTCATTAGAATCATTTCCAAGGTCCTTTCGAGCACAGTTCTCCAATTCGATTTCGATTTTTTTTTTTTTTGCATATCCACACATACACCCTTCTGCTAAGGATACACCACTACACTAAGATAATAAATAAAAGCAAAAAAAAACCCTTAAACAAATACGGAACGAAAATACGAATACAATTCCATTTGACGCTGAAAAAAAAAAATCGAGCAACCAACCAACCCCACCCACAAAACGGACGACAGATAGAACAAACAAATAACACAACCCAACGACTTCGACTACTCGAAGTCACTTAAACGTTATCCACTAAAGGAGGGATGTAACGTTGTCTACGTGACTTTCTTGCAATATTAAGGATTTTTTCCTCGATTTCGTTTTTTTTTTTTTTTTTTATTTAAGGTGGTAGATATTTTAATCGAGCAATTTCGTCCGGGACGTGCGTGTTTTTCCTTTGAAGGCCTCCTGTTTTCGTTCGTCCTTATACTTTTGTCCTTCGATTTGCAAAAAAAAAATAGAAAATTGAAATAAAATAGAAAATCTCGAACAGGATATCCACCACTGAAAAAAGAGAAAAAAAAATTTAAATCATAACGCGCGTTGCAGATACTTTATGTGTTCCCTGTATCCTAGTGGATGGAATAATTCGAATCCTTCCCTTAGAGAGGATGTTTTATATATATTCTTTTTTTTGTCCCTGTTCTTTTGAATTTCTATAACTTGACATAGCAATGTCATATCTAAAAAAGGAGAACGAAAGAAAATATAAAATCCTAGTTAATAGCAACGCAAGGACATTGGCAGAGGAAGCGAAAGAAAAATCTAAAGGAACTGCTTCTGACAGGATAGATAAGGGTGATACCAATGCGAGCCGGGAGAAGGATAAAAGGAAATAAAGAACAAAAAAAAAATACATCATCTAGGTTTTCCCGTTTTTTTCCCGAAATTGAGAAAAGGATAAGGATGTCTTTCTTTCCTTCCTTCTTATATCCGCATTATGATTAAACCAAGAAATGGACAAAATGGTGTATATACGAGAATCCTTCTGTCAACTCGGACTCGATATTAGAGATAAGGAATCTCCTCTTACGAACCGAATGTGTATACAAAGAAAGAATTTTGAAACCTTATCCTCTGATGCGGTACAGTGATTTTAATGCGAAAATGGAAGACATACTCGTACATTCGGGAAACGGGAAAACGGAGAAAGGATTATTGTTTTATGTCGTAAAATTGTTGCGAGGTAACAAGCCATGAAAAACAAAATTAATTTGAAATTCTACGAATTCGGCTGGTGGCACTTTGGGCCAATTTGTGGGCTGAAATTTCTCAAGAATTTTTTTAATTTGATATTTAAGGCTTTTTTTTGTTGGCTTTTGAAATATAAGTTGCGGAACCTAATGTCGACTGTGTACGAGAACGCTTTTTGGAAATCGAGAAACTGTACCCACACTCACTCGTAGGGGGGCTCGGTGTGGAAAATGTTGTCGATTTCTGAACAGGTATTGCTTTCTGGAAGGACCTTGACATTTAAAATGAAATGACAAATCACTAAACAGACATTTGCGTGCTTTGGATGTAGTGCGGGGTTGAGGCTTGTTCAACCTCCATCCGAGGTTGGTACGAAAATAGTGACACAGGCCAGTAAACGATTCTGGACTGAAGAGTCTTGAGTAGGCCCACAGAGCTGATGTGGATTTGTTGTTTTTTTTTTTCTCAAATTAGTATTCCACGTTCCCTTTGATACATTTGAGTGAAGTGGCTGTACCCACTTATCTGCACCAGGAACCTTACACGCAAAGCTTTCCCTTTGGGAGAAAAGGAATTTGATAACCTCTGTGGTGTTAGTCCATGCCTTATGATGGTTTCTACAATTGTGTGAAACCAATTTGACGCAGAGATAAAACCTTATATTGCGTATTTTTATAAGAACTCATCGAGGACTTTCCTTCCCAATGCCGATAAGGAGGAACATGGACGCTGGAAGAAAGTTATCTTCGTCCTCCTAATCTCTTCAGCTCCTACCGAAATAGTTGGGGAGAATGTCCATTCCAAAAGTCCACCTATCTAATGGCACTCACCAAAGTTCAAAGACGAGCGTGCATGGGTGCCACCAGTGCAATGAGAACAGGTCCAACTGCAGGCCTTGCGGCTATTCCCAACCTGCTTCCGCTAGACTTCCTTACAATATCATCAGCAGCCATTAGTGCCCTGAGTATAGCTTGTTATTTCCTTGAATAACTACCATCAAAGCCCCACTTTGAAATCAAACACAACTGGCTTAGCTGCTCATTTTTTAACTACAATACAAGTTCTCTTTGAACTTCAACAAAACGTTTTGCAGTATCAAAGCCTGCATCGTTACTTCAGCAGAAGTATCAGTTACCTGAATATTCTCTCTTTTAAGTTTTTTTGCAGCTTGAACTACCTTGTAAGAAGGTAACCTTTCATGATCTTTGGCTCGTATAACGTTATACTGATGTCTAGTTAGCTTGGCTTCGACTACAACTGATTTTTCAGTTTTCATGCCTACCGGCTTTCATCCATTTTTCTCGAAATCTGACAGAAATATGTAGAATGTGTGGTGGATTCTTCACCATGTAGATTTTAGTGGTCTTTAAGGTGTGCCTCCAAAAATATAATTTTTTCTTGCAATGTTTGAAGTCCAGCTTCCTTCGTGAGGTTGAACAACTCCATCCTTGTTATAAAAAACTAACTAAACCATCGTATTCTGCAGACGTGACCCAACCGATTACTTTTGTCTCGAACTTCAAGCAAAAGCTCAACGGGAAGAGTTTTTCGCCTGGTGAAGATGTCGATGCCACTGTATCTGACTATTTGAGAACAAAAATTCAAAGAAAAATGTGTTGAGTTCCAAGGACATTATATCCTAAATTAACAATAAAAGTTTTAATGAAAGAACTCTTATGTTGAACAATTTTTTACGTCTCTGCGTACGCGTATATTCACTTTCAAGCGCTTCCACGATCTGGTGTCGGTGTTTTTTTCTCATCTCACCTATAAATCAAGCTCTGATTCGTAAATACTACCTAATTGAATATAAAAAGCAGTCATGTCCCACGTCCTTATACAATACACCTCGACTGCTGCACAAGCCACCGTACAACTTCGCAAACTTCAAATTGAATGATCAAACCAAATGGCTCACACATGTGGCGCACTTTCCTTCTTCCAGTGCACTTTATCATCAAAAAAAAAAAGACAAAAAAAACAGTAAAATTATAATAATAAAACAAAAAGCTGCAGGGGAAGAGAAAATCCTTGTTAAATTACTTACTTTACCAACAAATTAAACTTTAGGTAACTCCTTTCACCCTAATGACTTCCTCTCTCTGCATCGTCATATTCTGCTCCATGCCACCCACTGCCATTTTGCAACGAAATGAATTAATAAAAGCAACCAATTTAGTACATAATTTGAGTTTTAATCTTCTTTCGGAAGTAAAAGTTCTTATCCTCCATGTTATTATGCCGTGCACAGGATATGCTACTCGCCCTCTCTCTTTCGCTCTGTGTATGTCAGCATCCGTTTGGTAGCGTAGCTTGGCTTAAAAGTCGTTTTTATAAGAGTATTACCACACTCGACAGAAGCAATAGCTATCCAGCGTGTTGAATGTACCACTTAAGAGGAGCACACAATCATGTCAAGGATGCGTTTAAGCATCCATAAGATACGTTATATACACATACATACATGTATGTATCTGTCGGAGATACACAACCAAATTGACAGTAACCTGTCATCGTACACAGCTGGTGCAATGTCATATAGAGGACAGGCCATGGCCCAAAAACAATCCATGAAACGATAAATACTTTCGAGAATTTATCGGTTTCGCCTAAGGATTCGGTTTTCAGATCTGAGTTTGGTTTATCGAATGTGAACATTGTGCGGTTAATGTGTGATGCAAGTGCTTTAGGATGGATCCCCACAAATGCATTTACAATGTGTACCTATATTGTAGCCATAGTTAGTGTGGTGACAGAATTCAAAAGGGACACGTAAACACAGACACAGCTACACAGGCGGAAATTCCTTAGAGGTTGATGTAAATTAATTGTGTTATGAGCATAGTAAAACAATTTATTGTATTCCTAGATCGAAGAGACCTCCTTTGTGTTGTGCAATGGGTGTGTGTGTGGTTTGAAAGGACTATTAAAACTGCCACATCCTTCAGTTGCTGCTGTTGGCAAATCAGACATGGAGCGAGAAATTCAAATTAAATTTACCTTCGCTTCGGTTTGTATAGGGGCTCTTAATCAAGGATTTGTCCATAGTAAATGGACTGGTTGATGTGTGTGTATGCAGTAGGTATATGCGACTTTAGTTCCTGTGGATTGATTTGACTCTAATTAAGTTAAGCATATATGTATGATGATCCTAAATTTCTATCAAGTTATTGATTCGGTTTCCAGGAAGGAAGGTTTTTCGGATGCACTTTCTTAGGGATCCATAACAACTGATACGAAACAATGACCACATGTGGTTGACTGAACACTGAGCAAATATCAAAGCGTGACTTGTGGTCCTGAATATCAAATGTAATTCAGATTAATTTTGGCCGAGGAATTGAAGTCTGAAACAACTCCAGTTTAGGGTTCGTTGATTCGAATTCCATTGTTGTGCAAATTCAGTTTCCTTCCATGAACAATCCAAAGGACAAAGCCGAATGCATCTTTCACTTAGAAGATACACATCTTTTCGGAACCAATGCAGATACACGGCAGAAACTTCAAAATTAGTCCAACAGGAAAAGGCTTTCGATTGAAGTAAACCGCTTATTGAAATTCGATAGCTCAAATGGCATAAGGACTCGGCGATCATGACTTTTGTGGTGCTTTGAGATGAGATCTAAATGCTCTCGAGATTCATCCGAATACCACTCAGCCTAGTTCGTGGTATCACTCACCGTCATTGGCCTAGAATGTGGAGCTGTCACGTCACGAAAAAAAATTTTTTTTAGGAACATCACTCTTGGGAGGCTTTGAGGTGCAATCCGATTGGAGGCTGGTACGTTATTTGGAAATGACACCTTATGTTGTGGGGGTTGGAAAGCAAACAAGAGTCCTAACGTAGTTAAAATCAGCTCAAGAACTTATACCCGGAAAGGGACTCAAACTCACTCTAGATAGAGCAGATCAAACCGGCAAATTGAACAAGGCCTTGTCTGAAAACATCGTGTGACGCTTTAAGAAAAATTGTCTAGTTTCCATTCACAATCCATGCCACCCGGCACGCCTTCTGTGAGGTGAAGGTTCTGAAACTTTAATATGTTTAATATCGGACCTTGCAGGAGGTACTAGCGGCTTTGTGTACCACGCTTAGGCATCACCATAACACACTGAGCTAGGAAAGGTTAAGGAGCGTTGTCAGTATAATTCCATCGTCCTTACTCTGATCTCTTAGAATCTCAATTGAAAAGAGGTGGAAGGCACATGGTAATGGACCGCTACCGACTGGTAGGTACCATCGATTCGTGACCGTTCTTCTGAAGAGATGCCTCATGGCGTTGGTGTGCCTGGGCATTGGTATCCATAGCTATGCGAGATGAGAAATGAAATGAGAATTTTGCTTGAAACTTTTTTTTTCACTACAGATACAGTGCGTTTGCCATTTTGGTCCTTCTGGTAAAACAAGCCAACATCTTTAGAATGGAATCTACAGATTGTCGCATCTTCTATTACATTCTATGGCTCTAGTATGCCTCTGTTGTTATTCCTTTTTTATGTATACCGCCCTGGGTTTGAACGTCTTGAGAAAAGCATTTCCATTGAGTCATAGTTTGTTTATTATGAGGACGGTATCTTGATCCTTCTCTGAAGGCTTTTCCGTCCAAAGCAAAGTATTTCGATCTTATTTAAGAGGCATAACTGATCGAATTTTCTAAAACATGCAAGTTTTTCCATGGAAAAGCTATTTATTGGGGCTGGAGTTTAAGTCTCCGTACGGTAACTTGGCTTTATGTGTCCGTTGTCATGGCCATTCTATGTATTAGTTGACGTTATCGAGTGAGCGAGAGCGTTTGAAAAGCTTCCATACATATGTACATCAATCTTCCAGGGAAAATGTAAGTAACTAAGAACTACTTCCCCTGTAGTTATTCCTGCCCATAATGAGTGAAAGAATGTTGTCGCTAACTCTGGAGATTCATTTGTTTTCTATGCAGATAGATGGGAGTTCTTCTTCTCTGAAAAACTTCATTTGAGCATCTATTTCCGCCTTAAGGATCACCAGATATTACACGACAGAACAACAAAGCAAAGTCAACCACCGATTGGAGCATGTCAAGACTAGGTCAGACAGATCTAAGTTAGATAAGAAACGCTCTAATGGATTGGTTTTACTAATGTGATCGCAGATTCTTTTTTTTTTATAATTTACCCGCACTCAAGGGGTTGTGAAGGGTATTCATGTTTTATATGTTTATACACAGTGCGGGCGTTGAGAGGAAGATAGAGAGAGAGAGAAAGAGATTGGTGTAGTGGTTTGAAACTCAGGTGTATTAGGTTTCACACTAGCTCCAGGGGTGGTGTCCAGATAACTGGGGAGATTTTTGTTGTCATTTATTTGTTTTGCCTTCGCTTCTGATTCACAGTATTTTTTTCCCGATCCACCTGATATCATGAGCATATCAATTATCAACAGAGCGATCAATTTCTCCAGCCATATGACAAACCTACTGCCAGTGTTATGCCTTCGCAGTAGTGTTGTCACAAACTTTCGCAATTGATCGGACTGCCTCTTATCATATAATGCCTTCTGACATCAGGGATTGAACTGTGAACCATCAGCTCGACAAACGATGACGCTACCACTGCACCATTGCCACCCTTAAGATTAGGGCCATTATCGTTTTTCTGGTGGACAGAGTCATCGGAGTCCGGTTAGTTTTGAGTGTTTCCTTTCCACTTCTGTTCTAAAGACGACTGCTTCATTTGGCTTCGCCGATGTCCTTCGCGAATCGGAATATATTATCTTAGGCATCATTTTCAGGTTTATAGAAAGCTCAAGCTAGTTCCATTATTAGTACGGACAGCGACAAGTCTTGTGTCTTAAATCTAACTGAGTCCGTATACAGGTACAGATAGAAACTCTAACATAGCTTTACATAACCTCCATCCCCAATATCTTACAGACGCTGCTTTTGAACTCTGGGCGCAACTTTCGAAGGAATCAATTTCTTGGATATTTAAGTACGACTTCCAGTTTGACATGTTGGACTACTTATTTCTATTTTTCTTTTTTTATTTCACCGGTTGAGGATTTGAGTCAATCTAACCTTTATGTAAGTCTGCTGCCCAAAAGTTGGTATTGATCAATAGGGATGTACTTTTACAAGGACTTCACACTGCTTAGATAGCAACATTACTGCAGGTTCTTATGTTTTTGTGGTGGTTGTCGTTGGGTGTTTTTGTTGAGTGGTTATAGTGCCTTTTTGTTGAGCCGTTCTCCGGAGTCTTTGTCTTTGTTTTCTCCACTCGTGTCTGCCATCTACTGATTTCGTAGGCGGATGGAAGTGCAAAAGGGTGGTGCTGGTTCATCTCACCTATTCTTTTTTTTCAGTGGTTTAGGGGCTTGTTTCACTTGATAAGGTTAGTTTGCTCGACCCGAACTGAGATAGTCCGACGCTAAGGCTACGCGCACAGTGATGCAAGAAAGCGTTTGCCTGTGGTAAAACTGTTTACATGCAGTCTTATGAACGTGCGCACAGCATCGAATATCGTTTCACTGCGCACAGCATTTTTTTTTTTTTTTTACGCCAACGAATGTGTAATCTTCTAAAGATACTACTTGTCCGGGCTAATAGCATGTACGATTCGCAAACCTGATTACTCGATTTCAGGAATACGCCTACGTATTTTCGATGGTAACGATTAATTTATACCTAGGTCCACTTGCCTTTAACCGTGTTATCCCATAGAGCTTGCCACACAGCTATTTAATTTGCTGTCTCTTCTTCTTTAATTCTTCTTTTTTCGCTAGCTTCTTGATGGCTCGAACCTCTTCTATTGTAGATTCTTTGCATCTCGTTCGCGAGGATGTCAATCGGAACCATTCCTGCTATAACGAAGGCTGCCTCTTCAGAGATAGTTCTAAAACCACTGATGGTCCTTACAGCGCAGAGTTAATACGCTGATGTCAGTTTCCTCCTTGTTTCTTTGGTCGCAAGAGCCCCCACCCAAACCGGAAGCGCATAAAGAAGAACCGAGCTCACAACTCTGGATAGCAGGATCCTCCTAGCATATCCAGGTCCTCCAATGTTCGGCATTATCCTGGAGAGTGCTGCCTGACGCCTTTTTTCTCGAGTAATCAACATGTTGTTTAAACTGCAGTCTGTCGTCAGCAAATCCAATTATCTTGACTTTAGGTGGCAGTGGTAGTCGTAAAATTCCGTCGTACATTATATAACATAGTAAGGGACCCAGAACCGATCCTTGCGGGACCCCAGCTGTGACATCGTAATACTTCACTCCTTCGTCGGTATCATACAGTTTCAGCAGTTTCCTGTTGGTAAATTAGCTCGCCACTATCTGCAACAAGTAGTATGGTGTATCCATCCTAGCAAGAGGAGATCTTCTTATAGTGGGCCAGTCTGCCGAATTAAAAGCGTTTTTAACATCTAGTGTGCACAGCATCGAATATTGCTTCACTGTGCGCACGTACATAAAAATACACGTGAACGGTTTTATCGCAAGCAAACGCTTCTCGCACCGCATCGCTTTCTCGCATCACTGTGCGTGCAGCCTAAGTGCTAAGCTAACTTAAATAGTTTTGTTAGCATTTTCTTGCTTCTTCTGTTCCTAGTACGTTGTCTTTCATTGACAGTTCCTGTGACACCTTTTTAAAAACTTCTCGCGAGAAAGACAAGTCTATAATCCAGCAACGGCTCCCTGATATATACAGCTGCAGATGCTTGAATACTTGAAGCTTGAAGCTCTCGAATCTGCTTCATAAGTTACAATCATCGTCTTCTAGGGTTCAATAATTTTCTTCTTTCTCTTAAACCTTACAGCCTTAAACATATTGAAGTAATTCCTCCTCTTTCATAAGTATCTTCTAGATAACAGAGTACCGACTGAGCTTCTTTTATTGAGCCCTCAGTCACGAAAATGTCACAAGGGAAGAAAGTAGAAACACGTGAACCGAGGCATGTACATAGGATTGGAGATGGGACCTGATTAAAAAATTACTACAAATCCCCATTAATTTAGCCTTGTGTCAGCTATCGCTCCAGTCACAAGCATTTTTTGTCGAGGGAACTTTCGACAGGAACACTTAGGCTCAACACTGGAGAGCAACTTTGTACTATGTCATTGGCTCTTCATTCATCATATCAATCCTTAACTTATCCTAAAATACTTAGCGCAAACAACCCATGCATATACAGTGTACTCTCTCATTACGGACACCCCTCATAAGCAGACACCCTTCATATGCGGACACATTTTTCGGAACCGTCGGTGTCCGCTTATGAGGGAGTACACTGTACATATTTATGTGTGTACGTAGTCCTTGGGGCCTAGCCTTTCTTAAATATTAGTCTTGTTCGTGCTTTTTTTCACGCGACAGTCTAATGCCGCATGCGAAAGGCGTGGTTGAGAAGCTTTTTATGGCACTTTATACCCTTGGCCGTTCGTCAGACATTCCTGAGGATAGAGACTGTGAAGAAACTTTTTTGTATTTTCTGGGATTCGAACACTTTCCAGTCAGTAATCTCACACCCTAAAAAAATGGGTCATTGTGCCCATAGTAGGAATAATTACAAAAGAAGTGCTCTGCAGTATTGTCGTCTTCTCATCTTGCGCTGCACATTTAAGTGTTACCTTAACCTGCCTCGTCCACCTGAAAGAAAATTAGAAAAACGCTTACGAAACGTCGACTGAGGAAGCAGAGCCCGTACCAAGCTGAAATCACTGAGTCTATGCAGAGAGGTCTTGCATTCTTGAACTATTTTCAAAGAGCTTAAAGATAGTTAAGTATAGCCTGGCTACTGCTCAAGATGAACCTATGCTTCGCCATTACGACGGCATAGGTCAACCCTCCACGAAGACAGTAGCGTTTAACGCCGTAAACGCTAGACTGGTTTTGAAGCCATCCTTAAAGAATCAGCCCTAAACGCGAGAACAGTTGGCTTGAAATTTGTGCAGCAGAAGAGGTTTAAGAGGCATGGCATCAGGCGAATTATCCAAAACGCAAGGTCATCTAAACCCAAGGGGTATACCAGAAGTCACCCCTTTTTCGCTTTGATAGTATAGTCTTTGACATAAATATCAAGGAGTAAGCTTGTGAGCCCTGGGCCTGCTGTTTGTTAACCGGTTTACAAAGTGCCCGTCATTACTTTCTGAAGAGGTCCCTGCAACGAAAAACTTTCTTGGCGTAGTACTCCTCCATTTCATCCGTTTTTTTTTAAGAACGAATTGCAGGTGTATTAGTAAGTTGCACCACCTGTTACACCTGATTCACCACTTAGACTTCTGCAATCCCTTTATGAACTTCCTTATGACTAGCCACTAAGAAGTTTGTACTGATGTATCAAAAGAAACACCATAAACCATCAAAAAATGTCAACTTAAGCTCATCAGAGTGCCCAATAGACAGTCATTGTTACCATTTATCCTTTAGGCTCCCATCCGTTTGTCAGTTTATTGTGGAAATCACTTTATCTAGGCTCAAAACTATCCTTGTTTCTCAGTTGAATAGTGGATAAAAGGATGTGACTAGGAAGGAAACGAGACAATCAAAGTTAAAAGAAAAAAAATAATCCAGTTAGATGGCAAAGAAAGTCTCCGTTACCCACAATAATCATTTGTTTTGTAAGCGCCCCCTCCGTTAAAGTGATTTTCCTTGGAAGTGCTTAAGGAAAACTAACGCCACACATTCAAGGACTTATCTTGGTTTTTTTTATTATTTAAAGGAGAATTCCAATAGAAAGACAACGTCGTGCAGGCGAAATAAAGAAAAAGAAAAGGCGAAACGACAACAAAAAAAAGAAAGAAAAGGAAAACTTGACACGGTTGTTATGTAGGTCATAAAGTAGGTGGAAGATTATTCTCTTAGATAGGATTGGATGTGCTCTATGCTGCTGTTGCTGGTAGTAAGGAGGAGTGCAAGAAGTCTCGCAGTAAGACAGAGCACACTTATACCCCTGTTAGAGGCGGGGGGAAGGGAACAGGGAGTCAAATCTAGGGGAAAAACGGTTCAATGTTCAACTCAGCAGAGAGAGGAGAGAGGAGAATTTCTCTTCCTTTTTTCTCGGTGAATGTAAATGTTCTACTTTTTTTCTACTTCGCCATCTTTAAATGAATGTAATCGCTTGAACTTATTTCGGTTGCTGGTGAAGGGTGGGGGTGCAGGATATTATGCTCCAACTTTCGTTGGGTTAGACAGACAGAGTGTTATGAGATAAGAATCTGTTCCATAAGCTTGTAACAATCAGATGAATATTTTTGTATAATTTTTTTTTTTTTTTGTATCTGTTACCCGTATTTAGGTTTTATTTATTTTATATTTGTTAGACGCGACAGACGGGAATGAGGGAACCTTCATAGCCCAACTCAATAGGGATTTCATGACATGAAATTGGGTTGGCGGGGGATGTTATGGGGCTACCCATGTCATGGTTACAGGATTTTTGATGATGAAAGCATTTTCAAGGCTTGCCACCTTTGGATTTACTTACGGGTGGAATGGATGACCTACATTTTGTTTTGGCATTTCTTTCAAGATGTTGACAGGGAATGAGAGGTTGGTATGTTGGTATGTAGTTAAAAACCTTCTTTAAGCCCTTGTTGACGATTTTATATTAACCGTCCGTTCAGTGTTTCGTGCTTGGTTTGTACTACCAGAAATGTGGCAATTATAAGGGTATGAATTTAATGATATGGAGAAATCTAAAGTTTCGAGTCTTACTTTATCGTACTTTCTACGACACCATACCTATCTACCTCGGAGACAAGGGTCTTAGCTAACATTCCTTTAGGCAACCACCTCCAGTTACGTACGTCAAGTAGATTAAGTCTCCTTCACAACTGTGTACGCCACCTTTTGTGCGATGTCTCTCTTGACTGAATTCGAAGACTCTTAGAACCGTTGCGCTGATGTTCAGTCTAAGCTTTAAGCTTTCTTCTTGGTTTGACCTAAGTGCTCGTGTCATTTAAAAGAGCTTACAGTGGAGCTGAAATAGAAGTCTTTTGTAAACTACATATGTATATTCATTGTCCTTCTTTGAGGACAGCATATGTATATCTATCCTGACTTAGAGGGCTCGCAAGTTTTTTTTCTTATATTGACGGAGACCCCCACAAGAAAGGAGATCCCCTCAACTGCGCCAATTTCAGAGGCATTAGTCTCCTCAACATCACTTACAAGATCTTATCTGCCGTATTGTGTGAATGCCTGAAACCCTTCGTCAACAACCTGAATGGAACCCTATCTACTGATACGATCTAATACGATCTACGATCAAATCTTCACACTCCGGCAGATCCTGGAAAAAACCCAAGAAGTCCAAATCGATACTCACCATCTTTTTATCGATTTTAAGGCCGCATATGACAGCATTTATAGAGACGAGCTACATATATAGAGCCATGTCTAGTTTTTGCATCCCTGCCAAACTCGTTCGTCTGTGCAGGATGACGATGGAGAACGCTCCCTGCTCCATCAAGGTCGGTAATGACCTCATCGAGACCTTCGTTGTAAAAAAAAGGATTCAGACAAGGTGATGCGCTGTCATGTGACTTCTTTTATATTATCCTTCAAAGAATTGTGCGAAACTCACAAGCCAACACCGGAGGCACAATCTTTCCAAAGTCCGTGCAACTACTAGCTTACGCGGATGACATCGACATAATTGGCAAATAACAGCGGGCTGTCACCGGTGCGTTCGCTAGTATCGAAACAGAACCCGCCAAAATTGGTTTAACTGTAAATGAGGGCAAAACCAACTATATGCTGTCAACAGGAAGGGACACACAACATCAACGAATTGGAAAGAACGTCACAGTCGACAGCTATAACTTCGAGGTAGTAAGAGACTTTGTCTATCTCGCCTCTGCTATAAATTCTGACAACAATATCTCGGCGGAAATTAATCGAAGAATAACTCTTGCCAATCGCTGTTTCTTTGGGCTGTGAAGGCAATGGAGTAGTAAGGCCCTATCTCGAACAACTAAAGAGACTCTTTATAAGACCTTGATCATCCCAGTCCTGCTTTATGGCGCTGAAGCATGGACTCTGTCGAAAGCGGATGAAGATATCCTTGGTAGCTTCGAGAGAAAAATTCTTTGGAAGATATACGGTCCAGTTTGCGTCAACGTGCTTTGGAGGAGAAGATTCAAGGACGAAATTCACGAGCTGTACAGCGACGTCGATCTAGTCAAAAAACTGCGCATCAGTCGCCTAAGATGGCTACGACATGTAGAGCGAATGGACACCAATGCTCCGGCCCGCAAAGTTTTCGAATCTAACCCGGAGGGACAACGCAGTAGAGGAAGACCTCGTCTAAGGTGGCACGCACAAGTTGAAAGGGACCTCAACCAACTTGGAGTGTGCAACTGAAGGCAGTTAGCTAAGGACTGGGCTAACTGGAGAGGCTTGTTGGTTGAGGCCCAGGTTCACCCCCAACTGCAGCGCCACCTAAGTAAGTAAGTATTGACTAAATCCTCGAAGGTATAGAAGTCTAGTAAAACAAATTAGAATGTAAACCTGTTGTGTCTTCAAAGGATATTTTGATTCCAAAATCCACCTTAATACTAACGTAAGACCCTAGGAAAATATCAAAGGCATCGAATTAGGATAGGAAATCCGAAAATGCATGTACTTTTGCCTTTGCAATTGCAAGAACGACTATACGAACATTTCGTATAAAACTGGGAATTTTCGAATCACGTGTATTGGTTCAAATAAAATTAAATAATAAACTAGTTAAGTACACTCTGTGAGAATCAACAAGTAGAAACATTACTGGGCATTGAAATTTATAAGAATCAGAAAGCTTAAGAAAATCTCGTTTCATGATCCCGTATATAACCAACTACTGAGCATAATGCAGCTGAATGGTGTCGAATTGTCTAATGAGTAGGTTGCCCTCTAACCATCCTTTTTAGTCCGAGAAGTTCAGTCTTTTGTATTGCAGTCGAACCTGGTTAAGTGGAATCTCTTGGGCAATTTCTTTTAGTCCCACTTATAGATGTATTCCACTTACCCAGTTTCCTGGTCATATTGGAAAAAATACTGAACATGTGCATGTGAACACAACAACAAACGAATTGAACTGAGCTATACAATATGCGCATATCCTGAGATACATGGATTTGCAAACATAACTGTGTTTGGTCACATGGAGGAAAACACCTTTATGCATCTCGGTCTCGGGCTTAAGCAAAGGAAAATGCACAAATTTTTGGAGACAAAATAATAAAATTTTCCATCAATCTGACTCAGTTAGGTTAGGTTAGGTTGAAGTGGCTGCCAGCTAGGAGTCGCCAGCACACTTAGACCAATGAGGTCCGTTGTGATACCACGTGGATCATGGGAGAGGCCTCCCTCCACCTACTCGTTTTAAAACCAATTAAAGCTTTTTATGAAGCGTAGTAGGCTCTTAATGTCAATATTCATCAGGTCGCCTATATCGTTGTAATAGGGAGCTCCTAAGTGGAATTTCCTTCTACGGGAGAGAGCTGGGCAGAAACAAAGAAGGTGAGGAATAGTTTCCTCCTCTTCTTCATCCATGCAGCTTCTAGAGAAATCGTTCGCGAAGAGGCCCAACCTTGTAGCATGCTTTTCTATTAGACAGTACCCAGTGATGACACATATTGTGGTGCCGATATGCAATCTGTTGAGAGAAATCAAATTCTTAGAGCGTTTTAGATCCAGCTTTGGCCAAATCTGTTTTGTCGCTAGACATGTTGATGCACTTGTCCACCTAAGATTTGTACTCTCGACAGCATCCAGCTTAAGTTTAAGTTTGCGAGTAGCTATTGGTACACCTAAGGTGTTGGGTAGCTTCAAGGCGAACGGCTGCAATCGCTGCCATTTGCTTCCTAAAAATATCGAGGGGTATCAGATGATGTCCAGTGCCGCAGAGGAAGTTGTACGAAGTGCTCCGCTTCGGACCTTACTTAGTTAATCGCCATTTATAGCTTTTTCTAAGGCTGTCCACCAGACCATCACCCCGTAAGTGAGTATCGGTCTAATGACCGAGATGTAGAGCCTTTAAGCCCCATTTATGCCCAATGGCTTTCTTGCAAGAGAAAAGTGCTACTGTAGCTTTATTTTTTCTTGAATATTAGGTTTCCAACTTAGCTTCCTATCCAGGATAAGACCGAGTTATTTTGCTTTGTCAGAGAAAGTTAAGCTGGTACCATTAAGAGAGGGAGGGTCGACTAGCGGAATTTTATATTTCCTTGAGAAGAGTACTAGTTCAGTTTTGTGGGGGTTTACACCCAAACCACACCGAACTGCTAGTGAGCTTGTTTAAGTGCTTTCCCGAGACAGCCAAAGCAACATCATCTGCATAAGCAATCGCCGTGCATCCCTCGCCTTCCATGATTATCAATAGTTCATTGACCACCAAATTCCACAGAAGCGGGGATAGAACACCTCCTTGCGGAGTACCTTTACTAAGAGGTCTTCTAGTAGACGTCCTACCCAGCTTGGAGTTGATAATCCGTGCATCTATATGGTTTGAAACGGATTTATATGGTTTGAAGCTGTGTAGTGCCCAGTGGAGTTTGCTCAGTGTGATCAAGTTTGAGGAGTTGGTAATTTGTGGAAATGGTCTGCTGGAAACCATATTGTTAACAACTTGGGAACTGCCTGGGAAATGCGTGTCAAGCAGTAATTTTAGCGAATCTTCGCTGGAAGTCGTCCAAGTTCCATCCGTGTTTTTACGATAACTGGGTGTAATTGGATTTGAAGAGAGAATTTTCCTTTGCCTAGATGCCTCAGAAACTTCTTCTATTTTACCACAGAAGAGTCTCCAAGAAGTTCGTTTGGCTTTTCTTAATTCTTTTTTGTTTATGTTTAGGGATGCCTTGTACAAGTCCCACTCTAGCGCGTCTCTCGTACTTTTGGCATTATTGAAGAGTTTCCTACTGACTCAATTACAGAGGTTCTAATACTCATCATCCCACTTATAGAGGTTCTTTTAGTAAATATGAGTTCAGCTTACAGACGTCAAGCAATTTCCCTTAAAATGGTGGTACAACACAATTTGGCCCACTAAAAGAGGTATTCCACTTATCTAGGTTCCACTTAAACAGGTTCGACTGTGTATAAAATACATTGAGGATGTCCTGAGTACAAGAGTCTGACTACATATGCCCATAACTGCCCATAACGATGTATTTAATGGATCCAACCCATTTTAGGCGTTACGACGGATTCTATTTTTTTTTTGTGCAGTGCAGTCTATTAAAGTCCTATGGGAATTCATGCAGGAAAATAATAATCGGCTTTTTGTTCCCAGACACATTTATAGGTACATATGTCCCGGTAAAAAATTGTAACCCTGTTGATTTTTTTTTTTAAATAAACTTCATCACTTAGGACTAAAGTCCTTTAAAGTTATAAACCCAGTGATGGAGTGAAAGAAAAGGATATAGGGAAATCAGAAATTGGAGGGAAAAGGAGAGAGAGTTAGTTGACGATGCGCGTTGACCTTAAATCTTTGCAAATTATAATTTGATGGAAACACTAAGGAAGGTAAGTCCTTCTACATACGTGTGGCTAAAGAACGAATTTCTGAATTTCACTGTGCGACCGAAGATAGATTTCAAAAGACAAGGGTGCACGAAAGAGTCCGCTTGTGTAGTACGATTAAACTGACGGACAGGCGGAACACAACTATAGATTTCATCCGAGCATCTGTGGGGGAAATATCGGTACAGGACCGACAAGCATCCAACATTCCGACGGTGCTCCAGCGAAGGGATTTGGTTGCAAATTGACGGGTCGCCAATCAATCTACATCAATCTACATATTCAACGTGTCAAATTCCTTTACGACCAAAAATTGAGGCATAAAATACTACAGTGTCTCAAAGGTCATTCGTGAAAAACATTAGAAACTCTGCCTAATCTGCCATCCCAACGCTCATTTACAATGACATTCCAGCTGTCGGCTCCTAAGACAGGGCCAATCTGTTCGCTGCACAATTTACAGCCAATTCTACACTGCAAAAAAGCGCTTTGTCTATCCCTGTGCTTGAGAGCGTCGAATTTTCTATGGGATAAGTCCACTTTCGCACTCGCACAGTTGCAGTAGTTCTTAAAGGTTCACAAATCCGCTGGTCCAGATGGTATCCCCCCAATGGTTCTGAAGAGGTGTTCTTATTCGCTGGCAAACCTCTGCGTAAGCTTTTCTGTCTGTCCTACTCTTCTGAACTCTTTCCGAGAAGATGGAAAACAGCATTTGTCCCTAAAAAAGGCAAATCTTCCTCTCCGGCCAATTACCGACCCATTGCACTTACGTCCCTTCTTTCCAAGGTCATGGAAACGCTGATAAATCGTCAGCTTATGAAATATCTTGATTCACGAAAACTTCTCAATGACCGGCAGTACGGTTTTCGTAGCAACAGGTCCACTGGTGATTTGGTGATCTCCATCACTTCGGCGAAACAAAGATAGTTGCACTTGATATTTCAAAGGCATTTGACAGAGTTTGGCATCAGGCTCTTTTGTCGAAAATGCGTGCATATGGGATCGATAAGTCTCTTCTTCAATGGATTAGAAATTACCTTTCGGAGCGTTCAATACAAGTCGTATTGGACGGCTTCAAGTCTGACATTCACCACATAAATGCTGGTGTCCCCCAGGGCTCAGTTTTGTCTCCGACTCTCTTTCTCATTTTCATAAATGATCTCTTGTCTGCAACCTGTAATCCAAGCCATTCCTTCGCTGATGACAGTACCCTGAGTTTTGCATCCAAAACTCAGTGCTGTCTTCTGTCTCTTAAGCGTAATCAAGACCCTCAACCAATATCTTGCATCGCAGAAACCGAAAGACTTGCCATTCTCGGTATGTGTATTAACAATCATCTTCGTTGGAACGAACACATATTCAAGGTCGCCAAAAATGCTGCAAATGTTTAGGATTCCTTAAGCGATGCAAGAAATATTTCACCCCGTCTGATCTGGCTTCAATATATAAGGCATTCATCCGCCCAAAGATGAAATATAACGCCCACATATGGTCTGGTGCACCCAAGACCATTTTGCACATGCTAGATAGGGTCCAGAACCGCGCGATAAAACTAATAGGCGATAGAGACATTATGAGCTCTATAGACTCACTTGAACATGGTAGAAATGTCTCGTGTCTTTCCCTGTTTTATCGCTTTTTCCGTAAAAAATGTTCCAACGAAATAGCCACTTGCATTCCTCCTCTTCAAAATTTCACCCGTAATACGCGTCACGCTTCGAATGCACATCACTTCATCCTCAAGCCCAACTTCGGACGTACTGTCAAATACAGGGATTCGTTCATAAGCCGTACGACTCATCGTTGCAACCTTCAAGCATTTAAAGCCAACGTGCACCCGTACCTCCTCTGTTCCTCTTTCCCCTACCTTCAAACGCCCGTGCCCTCAGAAATCAGCATAAGGGTATTCATAAAAAGTTGCGGGAGCTCCCACCCAAACATGTGAGTTGTATTCGAGTTTCGGACGAATATAAGCTTTATAGATAGTAACCAAGTCTGCAGGACTAAAAAAAACGTTTACACCTCTTGAGGAATCCGAGGCACCTTGCGCCACTTTTGGCAGCTTCGGAAATCAAAAATATGATTCCAGCGAAGGTCTGGGGTAACTTGCATGCCGAGCATTGGCAAGCCATTAGATTCCTCAATATCAGTTCCATTAATTTTTAGCTTGGCTATGTACATTAGTTACCCGGGTTGATTGTTTCCATAATTTCGAATAGCACCTTATTTGATAACCCCTAAAATTCCTGGTTTGACCATCAGAGTTACTGCCTTACCAAACTTGCAAAAATGGTAGATTAATTGTAAAACAGGATTTTCGGTCTCAACTTCAAATCCACTGTACCAATTGATAGGAGTTCTACTATATTCCAAGCAAAGATTTGCCCAAGAAGTACGAATCAGATAAAATATTCGAAGATATGTATATAGAATCATTACTAGACACCCAAGCAGCTGTCAACGCTCTTCAACCCTTTAACTTTGAGTCTTAACTAGTTTAAAATCTCTACAAACCCTCGCGCGCACAAAAAACTCACAGACAATAGCATCGCTGATTGACAGATTTGGCTTCAAATCTAGTCTCATACGTCCTAGACCTTTCTGTGACCTACCTAATATCCTTGGGAATAGCACGAAAGGATCTGCGACGAATAGTCCCAAGACATACCAAGAAATTTATAAATAGAAATCTAGCAACGAATAATGTAAAGATCTTAACTGACTTCCTCACTGCCCTTCCAGACGTCTTGAGGATTCCGAAACTGCCGAACGTTGGCATAACTTTGCCTTTGAAATACCGCGAAAATAATTCTAAGGCTGACCCCTTTTCTAAGGCATAAACTTGAAGAAAACTCGTCCTTGCTCTTTCATTTTGGCATAAAGCGTGTTCAGAGCCGGTTTTACCTGAAAAAGAATCCTGTCCGAATCAGTTTGTAAATAAATCGTTCCGAAACATATTTTAACTGTTAGCTGCTTGAAGAGGCTCTTATATTTGAAGCCCGTTTTTTATCACTTACCAAAGTAAGGACGCACTTCTCTCGAACAAGCACTTCATCAAATTTCAAAGCAGACACAGCCTTTCAGATGGAATTTTATTGACTTGACGTAACCACTTTAATTTAATTTTGAAGCATATCAGTCTTCTCTTGCCATGACAACGGTTTCAGTAACGTCGAATTAAGTGAGTACAGACCTGACGAAATTTAAAGTTGAATTATGCCAGGCATTGGAGAAGCTGTTAAAAAAATCTGCGGTAGTTTCTTAAATGACCAATGGACGGCTACAAAGGCGACATTGGCTCAAATAGCAATCCAAACACTGTTTTACCGATGGAAACGTATGTATTCGGCTAGGGTAAATTAATTAATTTGCTTGTCATCTCTGTCAATTGTAGAAGTCACACCAATAACCGAAAAACCGCCCAAGAAGGTACCTCATATCCCCAAAATGAAAGGCAAGGGTTGGTTTATCGACTCAGAATTCTTAGCTGAGAGTTCGGGGGCACTATTCTACCCGGATGAAAACACAAAGAATTGCAGACGAGCGTCATATAACGGAAAAGTCACCCCAAAAATCGATAAAACCGTTCGCAATATGTTTATTAATTTTGGACCATGCCATCCAGCCGGACACGGTGTCTTGAGAATGATTCTAGAACTTGAGGGTGAAACGGTTAAAAACGCCGATCCGCATATAGGCCTTCTGCATCGAGGCACAGAGAAGTTAATTGAATACAAAACCTATTTGCAGGCTCTGCCCTATTTCGATCGACTGGACTATACATCGTGTATGTCGTGTGAAAATTGCTATTCGTTGGCTATCGAGAAACTGCTTAATATAGACGTGCCACTAAGAGCTAAATACATCAGGACCCTGTTTGGTGAGCTAATGCGGCTTACCAATCACATTGTAGCTGTGACATCATTGATACTGGATTGCGGTGGAATAACGCCACTCTTTTGGCAATTTGAGGAACGTGAAAAGCTCTACGAATTTTGTGAACGAGCGTCAGGCGGTCGAATGCATAGTGCTTATATACGCCCTGGTGGAGTGTCACTGGACATCCCCATTGGACTGCTGGATGACATCTATGAGTTCTCTCAAAAATATCTTGAAAGAATTGACGAGGTTGAGGATGTTGTTACAACCAATCGCATCTTTTTGGAAAGGACCGTTGGCATCGGGGTTATTTCTGCTCACGATGCTTTAAATTGCGGCTGTTCGGGAGCTACTCTACGTGCAACTGGAGTTAAGTTTGATCTTCGCAAGGCACAACCTTATGACGCATACGATAAAATAGACTTTGACATACCAGTCGGTAGTAACGGTGATTGTTACGATCGATACCTGTGTCGGGTTGCGGAAATGCGTGAATCTATCAGAATCATCAATCAGTGCCTGGACCAAATGCCTGAGGGTGAAATTAAAGTCGATGATCATAAAATATGTCCACCCAGACGTGCCGAAATGAAGACCTCAATGGAGGATCTGATTCATCACTTTAAATATTTCAGTTCGGGATTTCCTGTGCCACCAGGACAGACGTATACAGCAATTGAATCGCCTAAGGGAGAGTTCGGTGTGTACCTTGTGTCGAATGGCAGCAACCGTCCATATCGATGTAAAATCAGAGCTGCCAGTTATCCTCATTTGGCATTGATGTCACATCTGGCACCAAATCACTTTCTGGCAGATATGCCAGCGATCATAGGTTCATTGGATATTGTTTTCGGGGAGATTGACCGTTAACTGAAACTTTAAGTTATATCTTGTTTTTTTTTTATGAATAAACTCGTATAAAATATGAAACTCATCAACGTTGCTTATTGTCTATCCCTTGACGGTAATTACATCCTCATCAAGTAGCCAATTATCGTAACCCTCGGGCCAATTAATTCTTTAATCCTGGGAGATACATACATACATACAAAAACTATCCAGGACACGAGAGAGGAAAACAGTGGAGAAAATCTAATTAATCAACTAGAGGTAGATGGATTAATTGAAATGGGCCATCGGAGATTGGTTGGATGTGTGTGGAAGTAGTGTGTAGTACATGATGAAGGACATTTTTAAGTTGACAGTTTGATGAAGATGCTACTCGAAGTTCTGAAAAAAAAGGAAATAAAAGGGGTAAATAAGGGAAGAACGATAGGGTTGGGGGAATAGAACAGGATTCGCTTTCGGTTTTAATTGGGTATTGGCCATGCGAGAAGGGATCCTTTGGCAGCTAATGAGTGCAGCATCTAGAGTAGGTGATTAGGAGAGATAGAGTTGCATGCGACTAATTGGAAATTCAATTAGCATCTTCGAATGTACTGCAATTGCGTTGTGTATTTAGATTTTTATTACCAAGTGAGTGTCAATAAATTTGGCATCAATTCATTGATCCTTTAGACTGCCCCTTGTCTTCCTTTTGCAGGTTTTAGTTAGAGGCATAGTCCGGCTGAGCCGGGAAAAGGCTTTTATTCAGCCGCTAAATGCAGGTTGCCCACAAAAGCTCGTCTGAGTGATGACGTAGTCTTTGGAAGCAAAGGAGAGTAAAGATCAAGGTCGTGAAGGAACCTTAGGATCGTTTTTGCGGGTGACTGGTTGACTATGTTTGGGGAACTGATCTCCCTTCCAAAGTGTCGTTGTCTGCTTCGAGCCATCGCATAGGATATGCTCGGCAGTCTCTTGATCTTCCAGACAAAGTCGGCACATGTCCGTAGGACTTATGCCCATCTTGTGGAGATGGTAGTTGAGTGAACAGTGTCTGGTGAGGAAGTCCGTGAGGAGCTTAGCATCACGCTTGTTCAATGTGAGAATTTTCTGACTTCTCTTGCTATCGGAAGCATTGATGAATCTCTTGGCTTGACATAGCCCAGTTGTTGAGTTCCATTTAGAGAGTCTCTCTTGATGATCCCATGAGTTGAGCTCCATTTTTATGTGGCTGGTGGATAAGCCGCAAAACGGAGATGGGCCAATCATTGAAGATTGCGATCCTAGTCTGGCTAGCTCATCAGCAATCTCTATTCCCTCATGTCCTGGAACCCAATGAATTGTGATTCGATTATGAGCAGCGAGCTGCTTTAGAGCTGCAGTTCCAGACGAGCTTGGACTCAAAACAAAAGGAGTTCAGTGCCTTTATCGCCGCCTGACTGTCGGAAAAGATGACAATCTGTTTTCTACGGAGTTTGAAGTTGCACGAAAGATGGGGCTGCGGCCGACTTCTTGCTACTTGTGTGCAAGAGGAAGATCTAAAAGAGCTTCCAGAACTGCTGGGGGGTACTAACGCATAGCACCAGTGATGCCAGTGCTCGCGAGCCTTTGGAGCTTTTGGTGTGCGTTTTGGTTGGAAGTTTGTTCAGCCTTTTCCCTCCACACTTGTGAAGCGGAAGTTATAATAGGGACTATGATAGTGAGGTAGGTCCAGTATATCATTTTTGGTTTTAGACCCCACTTCTTCCCGAAACGTCTTGAGCAAGCCCATAACGCTGAGGTAGCCTTGGCTAGGGTTTTGTCAAGATGCGGATTCCAAGTAAGTCTTTGGGCTAGGATTACTCCCAGGAATTTTACTTCCTTTGAGAATGGAATTTGAACGCCATTTGGCGATATGTTTGGAAGATTCAGTGTTCTCTTTCTAGTGAAGGGAATGATGACAGTTTTATTGGGGCTTACACTTAACCCCTCAGTTTGACACCATCTCCATACCTTGCTTTGCAATAGACTTGTCAGGGTAGTCTCCTTGAGTAAGAAAGGCTGAGTCATTTAGGTCGTTTAGCAGCTGCTCGACCACTATGGACCATAGGAGAGGGGAGAGAACCCCTCCCTGGGGGCAACCTTTAATGACTGGTAGTATACTGAATGCAAATCTTGTGCTTCCTAAACCATTTACATTTTCGCTTTTCCTTGCGTGCATCTATTTAGGTGCCAAAGATAACACTTCCTAGGCCTAAGTCGAGACTGGAATTCCTTAGAATGGCCCGTAGCCACAACTTTGGTATCATACGCTTCAGGGTACTTAAATTGAATTGGGAAATGTAAGCAGTTATCTAGCACTTTCTAGATTTTGTTTCGTCAACAAACTGGGCCAACTCGTAAGCTGTGATTCAGCTCAGATCTCTCATCATAAACGAGAGTGACTATGGCACACTTATCGGTCTACTCTACTCTACTTCATTTAAACTTGTACACTGAATCTATTCTAATAACCTTTAACATTAAAGGCACCTCTTCTCCATCACCAGTCTGTTTCTCCGTGAAATCCTTATTGATTTGATAAGGACAACCTCCTTGCCAATTATCTCATCTCTTTGTGTATGCCTCAGTTATTGATTAAGCTAGTTAACCCATTCCCACACCCATTGCACACACGTAGTTATAATGGTAATTGGTTATGCTCCACCAGTCAAGTGTATACGCTTGTACCTTTCCTGAATATCTACATATGTATCCATACGACATCAGAATATCAATGGTCCTGTCACGATATGTGAACACAACTCAACCGGTTGTATGTGCGTCTACGCGTATATCAGATGTTAAATTTTATTAACTAAATCCTTGAGGCGTTTTTTTTTCTCTACTTTTTTGTTATGTATTTTTATGTATTACACGGGTGACTTGATGTTCATCCATGAAGACAGTTCTGGAAAATTTTTATTAACATAGCTTGTACCAGTAGGTTGTTGTACACGTAATAACGTTGGTGAACCCTTTTATTGGGTCACTAACAGTTCATCGAATTAATTACGAAATTGAAATGCCTTCTCTTTTGCATGGAATATCCTTTCAGCAAAAATGAAAATCCTTTGAATGTAAAAATTTGTTTTTCTGACTTTCATTCACAAACAAAAAAAAAACGTCTTTCGAGAGCTCTTTTGAGTAGTCCTCATCATGATGGCAATCCTTTCATATGCTTTCTCTTACTAGCATGCAATTAAAATGTACTTTTATCCCCGCTCTCTATAGTAAAAGATCCTTAACCGACAAATGGAGTTAATGAATTATTTTGCGGATCTATTGTGTGTCGAGTGGAGGTTTCCTCATCTTAAAAGGCGGACGAAAAACAAAAAAAAAAAAAAAAACATTTTCTGTTCCCAGGAAAGAAAAATCAGCGTGACGCCCAAGGAAATGCTTAACATGTACATATGCAGTGTGCCACCGACAGGATAGAGGAGGAAATCTATTATCCTTTTGAATGCGCGCGGTTACAAGAAGTGAAATGTTTTCCTCTGTAGCACACTCTCAAAGGAAATGTTGTTTTGCTCTAATTGCTTCCGTAGTTGACTTGATCCTGGGAGGGGTTTGTGAGACATCCGAAAGCGCTGGAAGAATAAGGGATTTCAAATCTTGGTGAAGGATAATTGTAAACATTTGCTATGGCAACATGTATCTTGGTTAACAACGGTTGTCAAATTTGACACCTAAAAGTGGTAAAACTAAATGCAGATGTGGAGTCCTTGAAAGGAATCAAACAACAAACACGGGATGGAACAAATACTTTTGCTAATATCAGTAGCTGCCCTAGTGCCGGTAATTTAGCAATTTTGTGCAACCTGCCGGGATTTCGCACTGCTACGGAAATTTATAAAAAAAAAAACAGATAGTCCCATGCGCTGTCACCCTTACGCCAAAGCTCAAAGAGTGTCATTAGCGTTGCAGAAAGAACAACGTGTTGCGAATAGAGTTCCTTTCTTTGGATGGATTTCAGTTTTTCCGTAATAGAATCATTGCTTCGTCTTTCTATGCCCTCTTCTCTCGGCTTCTTGCTTCTTGCTTCAATGGCCTTGAAGATGTTCTATTCTCTATTGGCTTTGAACTGTTCGTCTTCGGTCTTCTTCTCTCTGGTTAAGCCCTTGAGGTATTCTCCTTAGTGCCAACATTTTGTTGTATTAATCCTCCCCGTGAACATCTGATTCGGTTTGCAAGTCAGTCTGGCTTAACCTGGTTTCGAAAACGTTTCGTTTGACTACAGTCCCATCATTCAATGGGTATGGTCTTACCGTCACCGTGTATTAGTGAGTGCCAGTTCCTTGCTCGTTAGCCCTCGCATTCAGACGCATTCAGAGACTAGGACTTTAGTTAATACTCACGTCAGCCACCTGAGATCTTTGACATTGTACAAGATGGCTGTGTCCATGGTATAATACCCGTTACCTGGAGAGCACTAAAGAATATACCATCGCATAGCTCGTGCAGATATTCCGATGCTGTATGTACCGCTTTCATGGAGAGAAGTACATAACTCTATCCCTTAATGCATCGTCTTCTAAATTTCAAGTTGAAACTAATTAAAAGCCATCGAATCATAAAGGCAAAAGCTTGCCCCATATTCAGTAACGCAGTCTGGCTATAAACAAATTGCTAGCCCATACGATCACTTAGAATCTCTACAAATTTCATTCATAAACTCTTCAAAAACTAATGGTCTTCTGTTTTCTTTTCAGATCTTCGACGATCACTATCACTTCGCGCATGAAAGAGTATCGAAACGTTCTCTCCAGCCAGCGGATCATCATCAGAAGCGTCTCGAAAATGATGATCGAGTGCATTGGGCGAAACAGCAAACCGCTAAGCGACGACAAAAGAGAGACTTCATTCGAATGCGGCCCTCAAGAACGTCATCACGATCGCTGTCGCTGGTGGATACCATTCAGTTTAGCGATCCAAAATGGCCGCAAATGTGGTACTTGGTAAGTTTTCCCTTAAAAATTTCCCTCCCACCGAGCATTCTTCAAATATTTTTTTTTTTTTATTTACAGAACCGCGGTGGTGGCTTGGACATGAATGTGATACCAGCCTGGAAAGAAGGCATCACCGGAAAGGGGGTGGTTGTGACGATACTCGACGATGGGCTGGAATCCGATCATCCTGACATTGAAGCGAATTATGTAAGTCCTGGACGATCTTTAAGCTCAAACACAAATCACTTATTTGTTTCTCCCCTAGGATCCTGATGCGTCTTACGATGTCAACGGCCACGATCCAGATCCGATGCCACACTACGACATGACGGATTCAAATCGCCACGGGACTCGTTGTGCTGGTGAGGTTGCCGCCACGGCGAATAACTCAATATGCGCTGTGGGCATTGCTTATGGCGCCAGTGTGGGTGGAGTTCGTATGTTAGATGGCGATGTGACCGATGCCGTTGAAGCTCGATCGCTGAGCTTGAATCCCCAGCACATTGATATTTACAGTGCCTCCTGGGGACCAGATGATGATGGGAAAACTGTCGACGGTCCCGGTGAGCTTGCCTCAAGAGCCTTCATTGAAGGTGTGACGAAAGGTCGCAGCGGCAAAGGTAGCATTTTCATTTGGGCCTCAGGCAATGGTGGTCGCGAACTGGACAACTGCAACTGTGATGGATATACGAATTCCATCTGGACGCTGTCGATATCTAGTGCCACAGAGGAGGGACACGTTCCTTGGTATTCAGAAAAATGTAGTTCCACACTAGCCACCACATACAGCAGTGGTGGACAGAGTGAAAAACAGGTTGTGACGACAGATCTACATCATTCCTGTACGGTGTCGCATACGGGAACTTCAGCTTCGGCACCTTTAGCCGCTGGTATAGCAGCTTTAGTTTTGGAATCAAATCAAAACCTCACATGGCGAGATCTCCAGCATATAGTCGTACGCACAGCGAAGCCGGCAAATCTAAAAGACTCCACATGGTCTAAAAACGGTGTGGGTCGGCGGATTAGTCATTCATTTGGCTATGGACTGATGGATGCCGCTGCTATGGTACAACTTGCACGTAACTGGAAGATGGTGCCAGAACAGCAAAGATGTGAAATCAATGCGCCACATGTCGACAAGTATGTCCTTGAAGACTAAAAAGTAAAAGAAAAATGCGAATTTAATGTGTTGCCTCTTTTTAGGATTATTCCAGCAAAAGGATACATCACATTACAGCTAACGGTTAAGCATTGCTTATCCGTAAATTATTTAGAACATGTACAAGCGAAAATCACACTTACATCCCACCGCCGAGGAGATATACAACTTTATCTGAAATCACCAGCTGGCACGAAAGTGACACTTCTGACATCGAGGTAAGTCCTGCGTCGTGTAAGAGAGTGTGTCCTCCAAGTGGATTTCTTTCACTCTCTGTGTAGAACGTGTCTTAAAATCACTGCGAAACGCTTTACTTGGGTACAGATTGTGGGATTTAATTTTTGATTTATTACGTGCGTAGAGGACTGGCCACGTTTCCGCTTTTGTGGTAGAAACATTTAAAAAAGAAACGGTGGGTGTGGAGAGAATTTGAGGAAAATGATATAAAGGACGACGGCAGCATTCGTTTAATATTAATGAAATTTTAAATAATTTCCCATTGAGACTTTTCAAGATTTGAGTGTTTTTGAATAGGTGAGGGTCTACCAGAGGTTGAATGTGATACAGGACTCCAACTATAGATTTTCTGTTGAATAGTCACAGAGGCACTCATGAGATGCTGGAATTACTTAACGGATTTCTCCAGCAAACACTGTAGATGATTAGTGGTCAGACGGTGGTTGCATAATTCTTCCTAAGGCTATGTAGTGGGATAACGAAAAGTTTGCTAGCTTCCTATGCAATGGTTCGAGGTTTTTATTAACCAACCGACGTTTTAAGCTGTTGCCACTCGTGACTTCTGAACTGAGTCATCTGATCAGCGTGGTCAAGATTCATCGATTTCTTCTGCTGACAGATTGACATGGCGGTCTGAAAGACAAATTCTCCCCTCACATACTTTTCTTTAACTTTGACAAGCAACTCACTTAGACCACACGTAACGTAACACCTTTACAGGAACCGTGAGGGGGCTGCTCAATGCCTGACAAGTAACCAAATGTCTTGAACGTTTGAACGAAATTCGTGTTCAAAAATCAAAACACTCGACGAAACCAGTAAGTTCGAAAATTGGTAAAGATGACAACGCCCTCGCCAAGAGTTTCAGGCCTTTAACTGCTGAAAATCTTGAAGCTCCTGGTCGAAGTCCACGTGTAAAGGGTAAGTCTAAGGATGCACACTTCTCATTTCATTCACTTCACTTCATTTAAAAGTGATTTTGGCTAAAAATACTCTGGATCTACATATAAGCTATGATAAGACCGTTTCTAGTTTATGCGGCGGTTGCTTAGGGGGAGGGGCCTTTCGCATTAGTATGTGGCTGCTATCTATACTAAACTACGAATAATGGACTGTCTCGACTGCACGCTACTCTAGGTACCCTACTGCTGTACTGTACAATTAAATCAAACTATCGTCTTAAAAGACGCGGTTTTTTGCATTATCCGCACCGGATTTGTGGTAACATTGCGCGGCACTTATCCTACGGCCATGGTCTCATCAAGCAAAAGCTCGTCAAGTTGTTGAACAGACCATAAAAAGCACTGATGAGCCAGAATCCTATTCTGAGACAGCACTAGAACGCTCAAGTGCTCAATTGCGCAATTCAGAGGCATGAGAGTATAACCCTGGAGGACATTGGCTCGAAATCTAAATGAATGGAATATGATTATTGAACAGTCTAAGTCTCACCTCAAGCTGTAACGCCAATTGACGATGATGATGGTGTCATTGGTATGCAGTCTAAGCCCTGAATAGATGTATTGAGGTTTTCATTAATGGCAATCAAAGGTCCGTTGTTGGTGTCCTAGTGGCGGACGACCTATGCTCTCCTAATTGCCATGTGTTATATTGCGAGGAATACTTACTTACTTATGTCCTGTATCCCCTTGTGGGTCCTAGGGCCTCTAATACGCCTACGCGCCATCGTGTACGGTTTCTGGCAATGTGTCTCAGCTCTCGCCAACTTTTCCCCAACTGCCGTGCTTCCTTCTCGACTGTTCTGCGCCATGTTCTCCTTGGACCACCAGGTCTTCTGCCGTCCTGACTGAAGGGGTTCCATTGCATAGCATGATTCGCTATAGAGCTGTCACCCTTTCGGAGCGTGTGACCAATCCACTGCCACTGTTGTGCCTATTGGCTCCTGACCCGTTCTCTCGTAAAGGTGTTCGTTAGAGATACGATTGGCCAGAAAATCCTTAAGATGTTGCACAGGCACCTATTAACGAACGTTTGCAGCTTTCTGGTGATAGCAGTGGTCACTGTCCACGTACGCTGCATCCATATAACAACACGGATTCAACGTTGGAGCGGAACAGTCTTAGCTTGGTGTTCAAACTGATTGCATTGCTTCGCCATATTTTGGACAACATCCCAAACGCAGACTTTGCTTTGGCGATTCTGTTGGCTATATCCAGTTCGGTTCCACCATCGGTCGAGACAATACTCCCGAGATACTGGAAATCCTCTACTCTCTCTACCGATTGCCCAGCAATGCATATTTGAGCCGATGAGTTCGTTCCAAGACTAATAATTTTTGTTTTTGCGGTATTAATTTTCAGCCCGACGACGCCAGCCTGCTGTCATTTGGTGGAGGTCCATAATTCTATGAGAGAGTAAGCATACGTCGTCAGCGTAGTCAAGATGTTTAAGTTGGGATGTAAGAGTCCATCGAATTCCTCCGTTTTCCGTCGACAAAGCTGGACGAAGCACATCGCTAATCACCAATAGGAATAGTATTGGTGAAAGAATGCAGCCTTGTCTTACCCCACTTCGGATCTCAAATTCCTCAGACAACCTTCCTCTGTGCAGAACGTGACATTTGGACCCTTCGTATGTAGCTTTGACAATAGCAATTAGTTTATCAGGAATACCTCTCCTGCGTAAGGCACGCCAAATAAACTCCCTGTTAACACTATCGAACGCCTTTTCAAAATCGATGAACAGCAGGTGAAGTGGCGATCGATATTCAACGCACTGTTCGATGATAATCCGCAGGGTGTTGATGTGGTCGACACAGGAGGATCCAGAGCGGCAACCCGCTTGTTTGGCATCGAGTGTGTCTTCGAGATGTTGTTTGATTCGCTCCAGGATGATTTTAACTATTATCTTAGCTACAGCAGGCAGCACGCAGATACCTCTCCAGTTTCCGCACTCCATTAGACTACCTTTCTTAGGAAGCTTCATGATCATTCCCTTTTTCCAGTCGTCAGGAAAGCTCTCGGCTTCCCATTGCAAGGAATAGTTAAAGCTGTCGAATTATCTCCATCTATAACGGCAGACAGGCCCTGCTCAACTCAGATACAAAATAGAGTGCAAGAACTCTTTGAAATCATTCGTGAGGCTGAGCTCTTTGACTCTCCATGAGATTGCTAGACAAGGCTCAAAAGATGAAGTTGACGCGTTTCAGGTGAAATTCTTCATTGCCGATTGGATTTGTGTGCGGTACGGCTCTCCACTTCGGGACACTTTGTTTTTGCTCACATCTCAGTGCGCTGGACTAGGTTAGACGACTCTACAGTCAGCGACGCTTGTGGATAGGCCTCGGATCTTTTCCTCTCTGATTGTCCTACCTTCGACTGTTTCAGGTAGAAAATGTACGGTGTTGATGTGGTGAGCTTTTCTTCGCTGAATTCCCAACTCGGCTCTGTAAGCAAGAAAATTATTGTCAAATGGAAGAGGGTCTTGCTTCGTCATAGTAGGACCAGCTGCGCCTTACTGCTCTAGTGGAATGTATGTATGTATATGTGAAACAAGGAAACAAACACTTTTTTGTAAAAACTAAAAAAGATTTAATATCAACAAAACTCCTAGGCCATTAAATAAATAAATTAAACAAAAGAAAACAATAAAAAATAAACTTTGATCGATAGACAAGTTTTCTACTTACAAAATAAAAAAAGGCTACAAGAACCTTACATAAATCCTCGGAAAAAAAAATCCCTACAAAAATATTCTAAAAGTGCTTGAAAGGCTTAAGAACCGATTGCACAAAGGACAACGTGCCGACCGTCGAATTATAACTTCGATACAAGCCTTGCAGAATACATGTCCACAAATTGTCGCCACAGGTACTTTGTTCGAATATGACTCCAGGCAGATGGCACACATATGCTTGTAGATGTGATCATTGCTCCTAGTCGATGTTGAGGGTGCATTTTTATCTACCATCCAGTTAGGATTCTTCCTTGTAAGCAGAAGTCTGGTATTCACATTGGTATCTTGATGTTGTGCTCGTGAAAGTCCTCCTGCTCTCAACTGTCTCTGCTGTTGCTGGTAAGGATGGTTCCATCGACGACTGGTATTATCCCTCAATCGGATGCCATTGCTGACAGCAGCGGTAGCAGTGGGAGTACTGGAAGCATGGTTATTCCGTTCAATTTTGATCACTGTCATAATTTCCTCAGCGATTTGCAGGAGTTTCTGGAGGGTTCTCAGCCTGCTGTCTTCCTCTGTAGCCATTGTTGATGGTAACTGTTACCGTTTCTCGTTTGATTTCAGGAGATAGAAAAATATAACAACGAGCTGTTTCTCGAGTTGCAAAAATGTGGAGAAAAAATTTGATATTATTCTAGGCATAGCCAGTGAAAACTATTCCAAGGATATCTACATATTTCTTCCTGGATGGAATGTCAGTGTTTTTTTTTTTTTGCCTTTTCATTCGTTGGTGTGCGCTCCGTTAATTAAAGAAAGTTTTTGCGTGTGCATCTCAAAGTTTTTTCTTTGAATGAAAATCGAAAGGAAGACGGAGCTAACCTGTCCCTGGGTCATTGAGTTGGTCTTCACATAAAAGAATACTTTTTGGTGCTCCGGAAGAAAAGGGAACGGCGCTTTTGTGTCCATTTTTTTTTTTTTAGAAAAAGAAATTCTATCCAGTTTAGAAGAAAAAGGATATAGAACCGAAAAATAAAGGAAATGAGCCGAAGAAGGAGGTGGTCGAATCAAAGCCATCATTTTGTGGCAACAATTGCCAAAGGACAAACATTGCCACTTAAAGGCCTGGGTGTGGTCTCTCTTTGTCGTTTATCCTCGGTCTACTTCTACTTCTTTGGATATAAGAGGTAGAGGATGAGTCAGTTTTCCTTCTTTTCTTTTATTTCCCACACTTTTGAGTGTCAGCGAATTAATAAGTCGTAAAAAAAAAAGTTTTTTTTTTCCATTATTATCCTTCTTCTTTTATTTGTAACATTGAGAGCGAGTGCCATGGTATAAATTTCAATTGAAGGTGGAATAATCAAATTAGGAAGCGAAATGGTAAAACTTTTTCTACTGTTTCCATCCAGGCTAGAGGGTTCATTATTTTTAGATTCATTCTGTGTCAGCTGGTACAATGAATGGCGAAGCGGTGTGTAATTCTCCTGCGAAGGATATATGTATACATAAATCGAAATTGTATGTCTCTGTGTCTGTGTTTGTGTCAGAAGGAGTGCGAAAGACTACATAAAAACATCACTTTTGGATGATACATTGGAAATTTATTATATACTTACAGGAATGGTGGCAACAGTCGGAGACACTATGAAACTCTTCATCCGTAGCCAACTGCCTGAAACATTTCAAGCTGATTTACGTTCTACTTTGCCAGCTCTATGATCAGAGTTAATTCAGGAATTTTAAGGCGATAGAGCGTAGATGTATTTACGGGAGCCTTATTCAATGGTTAACGCTCTAAGGGGCGTGGAGTTAATGATTTTTTTGCTCCAGTTACTTTGTTATAAATTGAACCATTGGACATGTGAATGGTACTTCAAACGGAGCTATGGATTTATATCGTATGCCAAGGATGGGATTGTGTTAGCCAGGGTTGATGGCTATCATAGGATACACAAAATTGTTACAGTACTGGCATTGAGTTTTTCGTTTAATTGTGTGAGTCCTAGCAAAGAAGGTCAATACAAGCAGAGCAGCAACGATATCGCTTTAATGGCTCATTCAGGACCGTTGAGCATGGAACACCAAGTAAACCACTAGATTATTACGGTTTTTATTGTGGAACTGCAGACTTTTAACAATGTACGACATATCCACTGCTATTTCCGCTGGCGAATGGTGGTGCCTCATGTCTTATGATCCATTCTCTTACGATATTAGAGAAAGGGTCATTCACCTTACTTTCTTATGTCTTTGTTGTCGATTTTTGTAGAACCTGTGTGGTCGAAGAAGAAGAAAGCATTGATCACCTTCTTGGTTCCTGCCCAGGAATTTGGGAGCTTTCTATTACACCTGATAAGTACACATATTAGGAGCCTTTGTGTGGCAGCACAATGGTTCTTCCTTTGCAATAAGTGTGCCGGCGACAGCTGAGAGCTTCAACCTAACCTAGTCACTTATGTGCTTTTGTGATTGTAAACTCGGGAGGTTCATTCTGATTTGGATGTATGTACATATGTATATCACTGCGAAAGAGACGGTTAGGAACCTAAGGGAAATTCTCCTTTCACTGCATGTGAACCGTCAAAACTATTTAGCGCTTGCCATGTCACACGCTACGCTTTCTCTCATCCTGACCGGAAAACTGGTACGAATGTGTACCAGCCCTGGGGTTTCTTCAACATCCCCGCAGAATCTACATTCTTCGCGTTGCTCTATGCCTAGTTTCCTGAGGTGTTGCTTAAGTCTACAGTGACCCGTTAGGAAGGCTGTGAGGATGCGCAATCGATTCTTATTGATGTTCATGCAGACCCTACTTCTTTTCCGGTTATAATTCCCGAGAAGTTCTTTGGCCTGTCTCAGTTTTAGTGTTTCTTCCCAAAGCTTAATTCTTTTGCAATCCTCTTCCTTCTTTAGCTCCCTCCGTGTCGTGTGCGGTCCAAGCCCGCAGAAGGGCTCCGGACCGATAAAGGTAGCCTTCGAGCCTTTTCTAGCTCATCAGCTGCTTCATTTCCCTCTACTCCCCCGTGACCTGGTACCCAGTAGAGAGTGACTCTGTTGATTTCACTCAGTTGGTTTAGTTTGTTTAGGCACTCCCATACCAGTGTAGACCTGATTATAAGAGCTTAACGCCTTGATACTGACTATCCGACAGTATCGCAATGTCTTGCGACCGATATTTCTTATCGAGGTTGAATTGGGCGCATCTTTCAATGGCGTAGACCCCTGCTTGGAAGATACCGGGGTATGTTCCCATGGCTTCCGAGTACTTGGTTCTGGGCCCGTGTACACCTGCCCCAGTACTTGTGGATGTTTTGGATCCATCTGTGTACCACTTTATTGTGTTCTGTTTTAGTTGGTACATTTCGATTCCATTCCATTCTCTCTTGCTGCTCAGCTTCCAGTTGAATTTCCTCCTTTCGAAGCAGTAACTCTTGACCATATCATCGCTGGGCCGTCCAGAAGCGGAACTGATTTGGAAAGAAGTTCTCGCTGTTTGTGAGCGATGCATTTTCCTTTCCCGACGCCCTCCTTGATTATTCTCAGTATGGTTTCTTTTGCAATTTCTAGCACTAAGTGTAGAGGAGTAAGTCCTAAAAACACTTCCAGTGCCGCTGTGGGACAGATGCAAGCTAGCCTTTGTACTTTGCCAAGGGTTTTCCTTGTTGTGTTCAGCCTGGTTTTATTAGCCCAGGCCACAGCTCCGTACATTACAATAGGCCTGACCTAGATACATATTTGACCTGTTTTTGTGGGTCTACTCTAATACCGTTTAATATTATGTACTACACAGTAACCGCTATGGCTATGTTCTGCTCTACGTAGTTTTGTATTCACAGGTGTTCTATTCTCCTGATTTCGATCTGGACGCTGTTTACTACTCCATTCACTTCGCGCCAAGTTTCTGCCGACCTGATCATACATATGTATCTCTAATGACGTTTGTAGTCTATGAGGTTGCTATACATTATTGTGAAGTATGGACAGTGGAACATAACGTGTTCTGCATCTCCATTTTGTTTAGGTCAAGATGGATAAAGTGGTGAGCTGTGGTTCCTAAACTTGCTGTATCCACAGTGACTAGTTCGAAGCTGCGTGACGTTGTACAGTCAGTCCTTAGGGCGCGGAGTCTATACACCGCCGTTAATATTTTTCTTGATTATTGTCATGGCATCAGTCCATACTGGGGACCCGCTAGGCTTACTACTCTAGACAATAAGATTCCACGACTGTATCTAGGTTTACCATGTTTAACCCACGGTCACAACAACGATATAATCTGCCAAGTCGTAGACCCCTTCTAGTACTGATTCGTGTGGATCTCCTGTTGATATATTTCAGTGTTTGGTACCGTCATTCTTTCATAACTTAACTTTTTATTCCTAAAGTAGCTCGATACTATCCTAAAAGTATTCATCCTGTCAGAGGAATACATTACACAAGACCCACTTGCTAAATTGAAAGCGTTCTTAATACGTAACTATGGCACAGTACAGTGTGCCCTTATATGAAGTTATTGACGCACTGAGGAAGCTTGACGATGTTATGGGTGGGATTTATGGTGCTGTCCC
This sequence comes from Blera fallax, assembly GCA_946965025.1. Classification (NCBI taxonomy): domain Eukaryota; kingdom Metazoa; phylum Arthropoda; class Insecta; order Diptera; family Syrphidae; genus Blera; species Blera fallax. The sequence goes on along the minus strand of OX337244.1, from coordinate 105,932,100 downwards.
GTGGTTTTCGAACTGATACAGGGCGGTAGCTATTAAAAGATTTCGAACATCCAGGAGACCTAGCAGCCTTATGAAATTTTCAGGTCCGGATAGTCTTTTATTATTTTCCAGGAGCCCATATGTGTCCATCGACGGTCTGTCATCGTTTTCGAAAGTTGCTAATGCACTTATAGTGTTGTGTTGCATGGTGTCAGCATCATCTTCGGTGACTTTTACGTTTCAAACATTTTGTTGGGACAGGGCTCTGACTCGAGTTTCAATTTCTAAGGGGGGTCGCCAACTAGTGTTAGCACCAGCTATTCCTCTCGACAAGCTCCTTGAGCGGAAAAGACGTCATCAACATCAACTTACGAGTTTCTCAATTTTTCTTCTCCAAACGTTTAACCACAGAACAGTGATATCCCTGGAGAGAGGTTCTACCTTCATCGCAAACATGCTTCTATCTTGTGGCTGACGTTTTTCAATTAAATTTATCTTCTTCCATTTTAGAGTTCATGATGTTTCCCGTTCTGGCTTCAATCAGTGGCCGTTTATGTCCGTTCACACGTGGGGAGAATCACCGCATGGCAACTGGCAGCTCGAGATTCACAATGAAGGACGTTATATGGGTAAGTTCACATCCTTCACTCCTTGCTTGTTTTATTCACAAATTGCACATTTAATCTTAACGAATTTTCAAATAAAATTCCTAACTAACAATCTTTAACCGTTTCATGCTGCTATCGGATTAATCAATCCCACACAAAAACACTCTGGTGGCGGTTGCAACTATTTATCTTTTCTATTTCTTGTAAATAACATTTAAATAATAAGTAGGTCATGCCTTACTGCGGGAATGGTCTCTTATATTTTACGGTACAACACTTCCAATCGATCCCAACGATCCGGTATCGATTCGCACAAATCCGTCCGAAGACACAACAACTTCGTCATCGTCATCGCAATCATCATCATCGTCAACATCAACGAATCTTCATCAGGTCTATTCGCCACAGTATCCAAGAATGCCACCATCCAACTTCAATTCATTTTCTACACAAAGTAAACTAAATGCAAAGGTCAGCTCTGTAAAAGGAGCTAATGGGACGACGACTATTGTGGTGGGTGGGCCTGGTAGCAAGAAACAACAACAGCAGTACCATCAAGTCTCTGCAACGTATGGGGTTATCCTTGGTTCTGCCAAAAATAAATCAAAGAACGGAAAGAATGGCAATTCGGGTGGTGGTGGCAAGAATAAAGGTTCAAAGTCATCAAATCGTCCTAGTAATTCCCAACAACAACAACAACAGTCGTCACAGCCATCAACATCATCAAAAAGTAACTTCTATCGCATTCCAGCTTCGAATAGCAAGTCTTCATCGTCCAAACAACAACAGCAGAGTGCTGGTTCAACACAAAAGCCTAAAATGTCCCAACAAGCGAATTACAATTCGAATTTAGGCAGTGTTGCAGCAGCTTCTAGTAAGTCCAGTCAAAGTGTCGGACAAACAGTATCAGCTGGTAAACTTCCAATCAAAGCACCAAAACAAGTGAAAGATAATAACGCCTACAATGGTAGTGGTACTGGCAGTAGTAGTTCTATAGCAACATCATCATCAAAAATTGCCGCACTATTGGCAGCTGGTGGTGCAGCATCCGCATCATCATCATCGCCTTCGTCGTCGTTGTTGTTGCCATCGTCATCGTTGTCGATGCCAGAGAAGACAAATCACCGGATACCGAAACTTTTTGAACATTATGAAAAAATTCAGCAAATTTTCCCAGAATTCCATCCTTATATGGGCGCAGCCAGTGGAGGAGTTGTCCCAGGACAAAAAGATGCAGCATCATCATTGCCATCATTATCCTCTTCAGGCGTACCATCGGCATCGGCCTCCTCTTCATCGTCATCGTCATCGTCGTCATTGTCCTTGTCATCCTCAACCAGGCAGGGACCTAATCGGAAGCAATTTCAATTCTACGATCCATCAGTCGGCACTGTGCTTAGTGGTGGTGGTGTTGCTGGTGCTAGTAGCTCCTCATCCCGACCATCATCATCATCATCCTCAAATGTGAATAATGGCAGAGGTGGCAGTATCGTCACAAATCCTAAACCATCCCGAGAGAATTCAAAAAAATCCTCACCACCAAACGGATATCAACTACAACAACAGCAGCAGCACCAGCTACAACAGCAACTAACTCAGAAACAGCTGTCGTCGCAACAGCAGCAACCACTGCCAAGACCACCACCGCCAACACGTACAGCCACACAACGACCCGGTGAAAAGATTTATATACCAAATAGGAAAAGCACTAACGGTACAGAAATTTCCTAGGGGGGAAATTAATTTGATATCAATTTTTTTTTTTCCTCTTTTTTTCAAATTCGTTGAGTTATCATTTTGCTGTCTTACTCACTATTTTGTTTGCTCTTCATTTTGGTTCTGGGTTTTAAGCAAATTTTTTAAAATTTTACTTGTATTCTTTAAATGTAAATATATTTAAAATATTGTTCATTATTTGATAGAAATTAAGTTCTTAAAATAAATTTTTATTATTTGATTATACTTTAAAATTTTGATTTTTTATTTTCCTTTTAAAGAGTCCTTTTAGTAAATTTTTATTTTAGAATTGGGAAAAGGATACTTAGAAACCCTGTTTTCTTTTCATCACTCGTCTTAAGGGAAAGCAGAAAAATTGATGAAAGACTTGATTACAATTTAATTTAGGAAATGCGTATTTAGTTTGTGTCAATGTTGTTTTGTTTTGTCTCGTATCGTCTTGTCCTGTGTATAATTTTTTGTCATGATTGTTTCTAGTATTTAAGGTCCTGAAACATGTAGTTATTCTCGATTTAGATTTGTAATTGGTTGTGTCCTTTAAAATTCCACGAAAATATCTGAAATTCGTCAAATTTTAATGGGTTTCGTTCAGTTTTATTTTGTTTTGTTTTGCATGGTGTCTCATATTTAAATCGTTTGCGTGTTATTTCGTTAAATTATTTGCAGATTGCGGCAATCTTTTTTTAGTTGGCTGTTGCTATTAAGAAGTGTGCACGATAAAATAAGAATAATCACGCATTGAGGGTTCCGCTAAAAGGAAATTTATTGCAATTAGGAATTATTCTTCCACACAACATTTTTTCAGCTGACAAAATGATTTTGAGTGATGGAATGTTTGCCCAGTTGGCGCGACACGATTAGGAAATCGACGTCGAAATTCACGCTGCGCTAACACCACCGACCAATTATTGGTCAAAAAAATCGACACAATTATTCCACGCTCTTGCGGAGTATAGCGCTCCATTGCTTGTATGTTTGTATACTGCACCTGTCTAGTTCACAAATGCAAAATTATCATCATTTGCAAAAATTATAACATCTTCCGATAGGATGATTAATTTTGCGCCACCTTGTACATACATAGCTTCTTCGTATGGTGGCCGTTAATATTTAAAAAAAAAATTGACTCGCAATTTGAGTAGTGTCTTTTTAATAAAGCATCCTTTTAAGCACAAATTTAGATCCTCCTCCAAGACAGTCTTTGACCCTGTCCTAAAATGTCTGAAGTTTTTGTTAAAATCGTTGCAATACCAATTTTTAAATAAGCCCTGTCATCTGTCAAGTGTCGTAGAACATCACCTACGCCTGCACTCCAACGCGTTCAGAGTTCTGCATCACAGTTTCTGGATTCCTCCTCAACTGTTCTGCGCCACTTTTCATAAGGGCGGGCCACTATTCTCCCTGACTGGCTGTGTGAATTACACCGCATGGCATATTTAATGACTGACCCGTTTTCGCACTGTAAGGTGTCATTGTATACTGATAATTATGTACACATGCACTGCCGGCCATAAGTTTGGAGTCTCCATCTAATTTTTGGTATTTTTTTATATTTGGGCTCGTCAGTCCATAGCACCTTGCTCCAGTCCTCCATCGTCCAATTTTTATGCTCTTTGGCCCACAGCAATATTTTAGGTCTATTTTGAGACCAGAGCGGCCTGTTAAGCCTCCTTCAATCAAGCGCCTTTTCACGGTAGTTAGAGAAACAGGCTGATGGAAACCAAGAAGTGATTCCAAACTTATGGCCGGCAGTGTATGTTCTTGTCCCGTCCTCTGGAAAACTGGACCTTGGAGTTGCTCATCCTTAAAATGTTACCTACACGTCTGTTTACAAAGGTTTGTAAATTAGGAGTGACACTGCTGATGACCTTCCAAACGATTAACTCATAGAGCAATCCGAATGCAGCTGTAGCTTTCCCAGTTCTGTTGTCGACATCCAATTCCACGTTATCTACGGCCGAGATGATGCATAGATATAGAAAGTTTTCAATTTTTCCGAATTAATTTCCGGCAATGTTGACTTCTACAAATATCTTGCGCAACAAGCCATATGTGGTCCAAGGTTAGGTTCTTGCGATCATTCGTGTTGTGCGTGATATCTTTTTGTCACACAATTGGAAGGCACCTACAGTTTAGAGCCATTTCTGGAAGATTTATGACAGTTATGAGAACTTTTGTAAGAAATTTACAAGAGGTGAGACCGTGAAAAATCTTCTTGGATTCGAACCTCGAACCTCCCGCTCAGTCGTCCAACGCACCAACCACTGACCCACGACGCTCTCATGATTGCACATAATGTTGATAACTTACGGTTTGGGGTATCGCCACATTTATTCTTTGACCAATTTTATTGGCCTGAGATTTAAAATTTCGGACCATTTGGTGAAAATCTGTAGTTTGTGAGAAAACAGACAAACATCGTCAGCATGGTCAAGGTGATTGCGGTACGTTGACTTTATCCACATCAATCATTGCATCACGGATGACTACGACAAACAATAAAGGCGAAATTCTGCAACCTTGACGTACTCCACTTCGCACTCTAAAGCCCTCTTACACCTTATATTTATGCAGAATATGACATTTTCAACTTTTATATCTATGTACCTGTTAATAGCTATGATTTTTTCGAGGATACTCTCCTGCATGCTACCCAGATACCATCTCGGTTTAATCTGTCTTTTCGAACAAAATGGACCTGAGACCTACACTTGGCGCATTGTTTTATAATTATCCTCGAGGTGTTGATGTGTTGATATGATCAGCCCTAGGTATTGATTCTGCGGCTAGAAAAACCCTGGTGATTGTTTTTACAACAACTTTCGACTAAGTGGAGAGAATACCTTACGACATTGAATACTTTCATTTCACAGCTCTTTAGCAAATGTCGAATTAAGTGTATTTATAGCGAGCTTACCTCTACTATAGCCACCATATTTGCATCAGGGTACATATGCTTTATTTTATATACAACCAGATAGTGTGGCCTCTTGACTTGGCTAATGCGTTAGACTATATGTCGCTTCCGTTTGTGAGGAAAAAATATACCAAGCACAACACGACCAGCTGCTAGGAGCCACGTATAAGCTCAAAATGGATTATTTATGTTGAAATATCTCTTTTTGTGTACATGAGACCAACCGTCACTATAATGAAGGCACATATGTATGTATGTAGATGTATGTTCAGTATCATTGAACTACGCCATTTCAAAGCCATAAACCACACACGGCTTAGTTATCCTAACATAAAGGCTTAATTTTTCGATTATGCGTCTCTTTTTTTCGTTGCTGAGCTTTATATACAACGGGAAGATTGCAAACAGACAGTTCTGGCTGAGCATTTCCCTCTTTTGTTGCAGAGTATTTAAAATGAATTTTACCTCACGTAGGTCTTCCGCATACCGATGCTTAGTAAAAGTCATTACCTTAGGGTTAGTTGATAAATGTCTTTTTAGTAATAGCTCCAAGGACTACTACTCAGCGGTTTCCGAAAAACATCGATCAGCGGTGGAAATGACATATGTACCTTAATGACATGTCGACTAGAAACACCTAAACGTCAAACTCATCATTCATTTACATATGTATGTTGTCACCGTCAATAATATTGATTGAGGATTAGGCTCTTCATTTTAAAGTAGAATTTAACAGCTGCCACACATGTACATAACCTGCTTGTCAAAATGGTGACCTGAATAGCATAGCAAAATTAGTTCAGACGCTCGCCTTGTTTCAAAGGACATCCCTTCATACCCAATAAATTGTATCGTTTTCTATTTTTTTTTTATTTTGACATTTTCTCTATTCCTTCTTTCTTTTCATTGACGTTCTACATATTTTATTTAAATTTAAAAAGATTGCAACAAAATATTTTTTTTTTCTATTTACAAATTTTTTTCTCAAAATCTTTCCATGTTTACTACTCTGGCATCGGTGTCTATCCATCGACCTACAAATAACAGCACAAATCACACAATGGGACTTAATTTTCTATGGAACCGAGGCACCCGCCCAACCAGATGATCCCGTTCAAATCAGCCCCGGACAATTTGGGTCGTCCTTCGGCGGCGATATGGAGCACAATCTTCTTGAATATGACCCGGATACGGCCAGCGGTCAATGGAGGAATGTGCAGCAGGTATGTTTATGTTGTGAGCTATCGGAGGTTTCACCCTTTATTTTGATTTTTCAATTTAAATTTTTTTTTCCTCATTTTTTATTAATAATCAATCGTGATGCACCACCACCGTTACCGGAGTGGGTCACACTTTGACAGGAGAATGACTACCTAACGGAATAGTGGGAATGAATTTGCATGGAGAAAAGTTTTTCTGCTGCGAAAGCGGATTGTTTATTTTTTTACTGTTTTCTGTTGGAATTTTTGAAATTATCTTCTTCAGGAGTCAACTCTCTCTGATATAGCGCAGCAGTGAGCCCATTCATGTAGCATAGATGCCAATGGGCATTGTGCCAGGAATTTTAAGCACTATGGCAGGGAGGAGAGGTTGAAGTTCAGTGTGGGATGAGGCGGAAATCTCGTGCAATACTGCCATTAGTTTGAACAACTTTTCATTTGTTGTTTGTATATGTGTGTGTGTGTGTGTGTGTAGTAGTAGTGTTGGAGAAAAATAGGATATTTCTCTGAAAAATAAATGCTTTTCCATAAATTTATTTATTTGTTGTTTCTCGAGTTGATTTTCGGTGTTAAAGTCCAACCAAAAAGGACTAAAACTGTATACAGAGCGAGGAGATTGAAAGAGTACTGCACTTTAGTAAAGTTGAATGTCCTTGGCATAGTAAATTTTGTTTGAAATTATCCTCAGTTCTGTGCAATGCCTCAGTTTGTTTCGCTGTGCACACATAGGATGGCATTTTAATTTTAATTTTAATGAATGTCCTGTCATCGTTAATATTTGTGATGAAAGTTATATGACGGAGTGTTTTAAAAAAATATCATGATTGTTATCATTCATGTCGTAATGGAATGGGATACATGTTGAGTGGACTGAATATTGTTGGTTTTCGTGGTGGTGGGGTATTATTTACCGACATTCTTCAGTCAAACCTCAAAATATTTTCCCAAATTTGTAGTAAAACAAATGGGGACGTTTTTTGCATTGTTTTGATTATTCCCACATGACGGGTCGCATGGAATTTTAGAACAACGGATGGACTAAATTAGAAATTGTACATGTATATGTACATACCGCTACTCGTTCACTCTTGCATGCGAAATTCCTGTGGCTACCTTGAGACCAATATTACCATCAAATCAGCATTTGGTTGTGAAACTAATCACTGGATGCTTCTGCTCTAGTTAGTTAGCGGATGCTTGAAAAGGTGAACATAATTTCCTATACGGAGATGAAAACCTATTACTCCTCGAGCTGGTTATGGATGCCTGTTGTATGTATGTATGTACACTGAGAGGAAATTAAAAAAATTATTATCTGTTTTTAACAAAAATTAAAGCCCTAACAGCTTTCCTAGAACGATGCCCAAATGACGTATTTCCAGAAATGATTCCATTGAGTTTTTTGGAACATCTCCCGTGATAGCATCTAAAGTAAATACATAACCTTCAGTGAGCCAACGTGCAGATTATAGTGCGGAATATTTCAGTAAACGAACCGAACAATACTTTGAGCCTTGATCTATACTAGCCGTGCCATATTAGTTGACTGTCACGCGAAGAAGAAACTACATAGTTTCAGACCTATAAGTCTGTCTTCCTTCTTACTGAAAAGACTAATAGAAATTCACACGCGGAGGTTTGCACTAAAGATTCATCCTCTATCTGAGATGCAACTTGCATACCAGGGTGGAAAATCCTGTGAGACGGTGTTTCAAAACTTAACTGCTAGAATTAAGTACTCACTTGTCAGGACATCTTCATCGACATAGAAGGCACTTTCGACAATGCCATATTTGACTGCATGTGGCAAGGTGATGTTCTACATATGTACATATATCCACTGTCTTGGTGTATGGTGTTTGACTCTCTGTGGCATGCTCTTAATAGTTTAAACGCCGACGCTCAGGCATACGCGGATGATATTGCTATACATTTTGCCGGGCCTTGCCTAGCGACGGTCTATGCTAACGTGCAGACAACTCTAGATAGGATCGATGAATGATGGACTAGGAGTGGGGCTTTCAGTCAGTTTGTTCACTTTACGAGAAGGAGGTTAAATATCTAAGGGTGATCCTAGATAGGATACTTATTTGGGCAAATCATGTCAATTCGAAGACGTCAAAGGCTTCTGGCAATGTAAGGATGGTTTTGGCAAGACATGGGGCTCATCACCGAAAAAGGTTCTTTGGATCTATATGGCTGTGATAAGACGTTTTCTAGCTTATGCGTCGGCTTTCTGGTGGAGAGGCCAGAGTCTGAGTCTGGACTGGGCTAAAATGGAATCTTCACAGATGGCTCCAAAATTGGTTAAGGGCCTGATGCGGGTGTTTTAGTGGAGACTGACAGCACTAGATTTCACTACTCATTAGGTAGATATGCCACTTTTTTTTTAAGTGGAGGCTTATGTCTATGCCCACCGACTACATTGTAAAGAATAGTTGGAGTGGTCGGAGAGTTTGCGTCTGTAGTGACCGTCAGCCCTTGTTCACCCTGAATGAATTCTGTCGCAAGACTGAACTCTTTGACTCTTGTCTGGGTCTCAGGTAACACTGGGATTGCGGGAAATGAGATCTCCGATAAGATTGCTAAGCAAGGCTCAGAGGATGTTTACTCAGGAACTGAACCTGCGTCCTCGATCAGGACCTCCATTGACGATTGGTTTTTGTCATGAACACAATTGTGTACGGCACTACTCTCCACGATGCATGTGGTCTAAATGAAAGCTTCCGTTTGTAAGAAAGTAGCATTCTTGCTGCCTCTCAGCAGAAAAGACTGTAAACACCTTGTTGGTATCCTCAACGGATATTTTCCTTTTGCTTAGCTTCCTTTTTTGTCTGCGACACTTGTGGAGAGGGCGAAAATACTTCGGATCATACTTACATAGGTTGACGCCGAAATATTTGACCTCACTGGAATAAACTCATCTGTAAAACGTGTAGTAAAGCTCCCTGCAAGACACCAGTTATGGTCGTGCTGTGGTTAACATCGATAAAGATCGTCAAGTCATCATCATAACCAATGGCAATGTAGCCTAATATTTGTAGATCGATTATCGATGACTAGTGACCACAGAGGGAGAAGCAAACTCCTTTTTGGGGGACGCCATTTGACTGCAGTTACAAACACCGGCACTCCTCCGGAAGAGGAAGTTATAATTCGACTTTCCAGCATGGGTCTTATCCATTGGTTGGTCGAATCTTCGTAAGCTTATATTATCGAAAGCACCCTCGATGTCTAGGAAGACACCTAACGCGATTCCCTTAGAACAGATCTTTTTCATGAAATGGTGGAGACCACCGTCAGAGGCCTTGCCTTTTCTGTACGCGCACTGACTGGAGTGTAGAATGGTGGATGGATCCAATCGGCCTCCAATGTTGACGTCAATGCGTCTGTCCACAGTTTTGACGGCAAATGATGATGGACATATAGGTCTATATGATTTATGCTAGTCCTAGAATAAGATCGATTATCTTCTGTAAAAGAGGCCGAAAATACACGGTTTCTGCCGGGGAATTCAATTAGTTTGAAAGAATCTACCGCCCATTTCATGTCAACAATGTTTTCGCAGCATTTTCTCCATGTAGCGTGTTTAGATCGGCTCAATTTTGCATCGCATTCTATTAGAGCGGACTTGTATTCGTCCCATCTCTGGTCTAAACTACATCGCAGTACTTAAGTTTAGTTCCGATTCATCGACTTTTCCGTTTTCTCCTGAAAATAGTCTAATACAATTCCCCCTCCTTATTATAAGCATTTTTTCTGTTTTATCTCTTAAACGATTGAATTAAATAAAACAATAAAACTTTAAATTTTTTTTTTAATATTTCCAGGTTGGCGAATCACTAGCTGACATTCAGCATGCAAACGATCGAACCAACACCGCGTGTCTACGGGTAACACTTGACCAAAGATGCATAGGTTTGTGTTTTATTCTTTACGTTCTATCACAACTTTATTTAACAATATCAACAACCAGATGCGTTCAATTAAAATTAACCAATAGAAAACTTAGTAGAAATATTATTCCAAGCAATAGACAATTACTAATACCAACAAATTTCTCATAACTACCGCGAAAAAGAGAACGCAAACGCAAAAAGAACACCACAATAATAACCAAAAAAACCAAATCCCTCTTGTATTTGTTTTTAACCGGATCCTCTACAGACACACACTAAAAAACTACTACGTTCTAAGTGTAAAATAAAATAAAAATCAAAAACAAAAAAAAAATACTTTCAATGAATTCTATCTCTATGTTCTACTAAATATATTTTAGTTAAATTTTCTTTTATACATAAAAATAAAACAAATAGGTGATATGTAAATTTCTTTTTTTTTTAATTGTTTTAATATTTTATGTTATATATACTTAACACTCATTTTTTTCATTTGTACAAAGAAAAAAAAAAGAATGATAGAATGTTTTTTAAGGTTAACTTGACAACCATTTATAAAAAAAATAGAAGCAGCTACTAAAATCAAGAAATGTATAAAAAAAAATGTAAAAAGTTTAAGCATAGCATAACTTAGATATCGATGTAAGAATTTAAGTAAAAAAATAAATATAAAAAGAAAAACACTGTGCCAACAACACTTTTTATAAGATGAACATGAAAAAAAAACAACAACACTCAATACACAAGTAAATTAAACTAAAAAAATAAAAATTAACAACAAACAGTTAGGGTTGAGGGTAAATTTTAGGAATTTAATTATAAAAAACTAAAAATTTAGGCTTAGATTTCGATTTAGATAAAAAAAAACAACAACAATAAAACGGAAATAAACAAACAAAAACGAAACAAAACAAAACGTATGTATAATGAGGTGAAATGCGCCATTAAAGATACTAATTAAGTGCAATTACTTATAGTTTCTCGGCATGATCACACCACATAAACATGCGACAAAGTGGACAGAAAAGTTCACACCAAAATATCAACGATTCGAAACTATACTCACTTTGTGATGAGTAAAAAAAACGTACGGAGACAAACAAAATTTTTAAAAAATGAACGCGTTTCACTGGTGATTTTTGACGTGAAAAAAAAATCACTGACACTGAATGATGCAAGTTGTTATAACGAAACAATTTTAGGCTTAGACTTTATGATGTGCTCGCAAGAGCTCCATTTCACTTAAGATAGCTAGAACTTTCGGCCAGATTTCGTAAATTCGTAATTTTTTTTAAACTTTGTGTTCATTTTCTTATATTTTTTATGCAGTTTAAAAAGGGGAAAAAACTTTTAAGCTCGCATTTTAAAAGGTGTACAATCCCATAGTCTTCGAGCAACGATCATCTTAACAAAGTTATAAAGCAGGAACGCCGTTTTGGAAAAGTTGTTTGTGAGTATATTTTCAATTGTCTGTCCCTAAATGTCTCTATAGTTTTCTATTGAGTATTTTCTCAAGCAATGCTCAGTTTTATTTAAAAGGCCACTTTTAAATAGAAGATTTCTCATCACGAAAACAGCATTAAAAACAGGGCATTCTTTTTTTTGGATAGTGTCAGCATTATTATACGAGTATTCTGAAAACGTCAACTTTAAAGTTGAATCTTTTTTAACTTCGGTTGCGTGCAACTTAATCGTCTTCCAATAATCCTGATCATCGATGCTATAGTCCCATGTTTCTAGGATTATATTAGTAAATCTCCCCTAACGCTCTTCCCCCGATTGCCCATCAGTTTGGTTTGCATATCCTGGTCAAGTTATGTAGGCTATTCATCTTAAAGTGTCTTAAACTTCATGCCCATTCTTTTAAGAGTTATTTCAAAGAATCCATCTCACGTGACAGCGAAATCTTTGAGTTGTCATATATTGCGACTTGAATTATACCCTTCCTTCAAGGCTCACCAAATAGGGATAATTTTTCAGTGTTGATGGAGAGAAAATCCTGGCAATGATTACCTCTTTGCATGATCAACATTGCAGCTTACATTCTGGAAGACGATATCTTTACCTGAAGTACTGCCATTTATATTCTTTAAGCCCACTGCTGCTTATCTGGTCGCATTTAAAAAGCTGCATCCCCGACTCTGGCGAAACTCTCCAGCTATGCCCTCGAAATCATTCCGTAAATCACTTGCTCAGCAATGAAGTGAAAGAAGTACATATGTTACAAAAAATTGGTGATAGAGAATTTATAAAAATGACTTAAAGTTACGAAGCGGCAATCCTATTCCGAATTCATCAGCTTCCCCTGCTGATCTGGTTGGATATCTGTTTCGATTTTGACAGCATTTTTACAGTGTTGCCAAGTATCAAGACATCATGACTGACGTACTCGGTTCGAATAAACGTTTTCTGTTTCGTAATGAGTTCAAGCATTAAATGAAACTTCTGGTACTTTATATTCTCCATGGAACTCAATTTGGTGATCTGGTTTGATTTTCTTTTGCCACTATTTTGTCTGTGCTGCCAAGTCGCATGTTCATTTTTGGTTAATTCTACTACTAATTCTGTTTAAATAAAGGTTTTCTCTTTCGCAATAAGTGCAAGCACGCTTTAAATCTCTTAGATTTCAATTTTGATATGTATCACTTGCCATTACGTTAAGAGGGCAATCAACTTTGTATTGTATACTTTTCATACTCATTGAATTTGTACAACTTGGACATCCTTGCTCCTATCTTTGAGCCGTTGTTTATATAATTTAAAGTTCATAAAAAAGTAGACCATATCTTACATATGTTGACGGACATGTCAACACCTAAATAAAATATGACAAACATTCCAAGCAATAGTTGGCAGTAATATAAACATACAAGCCATGCCAAATCGATTGGCATACAACTACCAATTGATTGCGTGCTAGTGACAGCCTCATCATCAGATATATCAATGAACTTTAATGCCACTCTTTTTCTCATTTCCAATGAATAAACCATACCATACCAGGCCAAGTTTTATCTTGAACGTCTTCCGCACATAAACTTTTAACGACCATCAATTCCCTAGATTTTCTGTGTATGTTTCGGTCGCCCTCTTCACTTAAAATATTCCAACAAAAGGAGGAAGTGACTCTTCCAAGCTGCCGTCGTCCTTTCAAATGCAAAATAACGATGCCAAAAAGTACACATAATCACATAACTTCTAACCTAAAAGTGGATATGGAGGACATTGCTCCTACATCTACATCTGTCAGTAGTAGTAGTGTAGAGTAACAGAGTGTGGTACTCGGGGTTGTTCATTTCATTTAAAAATTTCCTCCCTTCTCTCTATACCCTTGCAGGCAAAAAAAAAGGACAAAATTGGTAAAAAAAAAAATACAAAAGCCAAATAAAAGTAAAGAAAAGTGGATCCCGTTTTTCCCATTTAACGTACATAACGTGAAAATTATTCGCGCTGGAATTTGTTCCCTATTTTTTTTTGCCAAACTCACTGGTCGCAGTTCTAGGCTCCTGGTACAGGGTGGAATAATTCCCTGTCATGCATCTGTCGTTTTAGTAAATTGTTCGCGACTACAATAAGCTGTCCTGCATTCAGTTTTTTTTTCGCCATCTTTCTGATATTTTTTGTCTCCTTTCCTATTAGAAGGAGGAGGTAGGGTGTTTAAAAGAGAACCGCTGCCTGCACAAAATAAAAAAAAAAGGATGGATAACTCAAAATGGACTTTTGCCATTAGAGTGGATAGTTGATGATGGCGTTCGTCAGCATCGCCATTATCATCATCATGGTGGTCGTCCTCGTCGCCGTCATCATCATTGTCAGCAGTAGTAAGAGAATGAGTTTTATGCTAGTGGACGGTTCTTCTTCATTTATATTGTCTCTCTGGTGGTGGGAATGGTCCTTTTTTTTTTTTCTTTTTTGTCATTCTCTTTTGCTTTCAATAATCGGAGACAATTTCTCATGCGACTAACTTAGAAGGGTGGTAGGCATAAAACTTATTTAACTTTAGCATAATTTTTCTACAGAAATAGCGCTTGCGATAGAGAGGTAGAGAGTTTTAATGAGAATTCTTTTGCAGTGAAATGTACCCATTTAGGGGAAAAGATTGAAGCAAGTGAAGAAAATTGTCGAGGTTTTTTTTTCCTTCATTTAAAATAAAATTACAATACGCGCAATTAGGAACATTAGCTTGTGTTACTCAACAATTTAAATACAGTACTTTTACTTCATTTGCCGGCTTTGATGGGTAATAACAAATCTTTTTTTACAGTGCATTCTTCGCCTTTTATTGCTTTTCGCAATTATTCCTTACTCTCCGTGGAATAATATTTGAATCACTTTTTATTAGTTTTACTTTATAATTAACTTTTTGTCATTGCCACTCCTTATAGACATCTGTTTGTAGCAAATAGTCAGTAGGTTTGCTAATTTAAGTTTAGCTTCCATGATGGATGTATTAGTGCGACCCTATTGCTCCCGGGAATTTGACTAATGTCAGAATTCATAGTGAATTTGTTGAAGTAGAGGCTACGTAGGTAGTTTAGTCATATTGGTTTCATAAACAAGCTCATTGTGATATCCGTTAATAAAACCAGAAATCTTCGGTTGCTTAACAACGTTTAGCTCTTTGAAGAGTTGGCCTCTAAATCTTGTCCTATAACGCCATCAATAAGGTACGAAAATGTATTCTGGAAGAATTTTTCTAAATCTAGGATTAGACCTTTATCAGCGCAAGCTCTCACGAAGTAGAATGTCAGAATGATTATGAGTCAGAATGCCAAAATTTCTTTGGCTTTGATACTTTTGTCAGAAAATGGCGTTGCAAATATTTCTTCATGAATTCGTCCGATTTCTCATGTTTTTAGGATTTGAACGCTTTCTTTCTAAGTGAACCATTCGCTGTCGAGGTTTCAATCAGTAGTCCAAAAACTGTGAATGAACTCGGTAGTCTTTACATCCTTGCAAGTTGCATCTACCCCGGATCACCAAACAACCACAACACTAAAAAGGGCGTTTTCGACTGGTAGTACAATAGACTGAGAAGACTCGAATTCTCTGGATTCCCTTATATGTATATTTATACAAAAAAAATATTTTAAAATACCTGTGCTATCGTCTCTGTTCTTCCCAGGTATAGTATACAACTATTCGCTTCTAGGAACTCAATCTGAATGGATGATTCTGAAAAAAGATAGACTTAACTTACAGGGCGTGTTCCTAAATTACGCCCTTGGCAGAGCCTCTACTGCCCTGCATTTCGAATCTGATCTAATTTTACTGTCCCGAGACTGCCAGATTTGTACCTATTTTTCGATCTATTTGTCTTCCGTCATTTGCAGACCTTTTCATTCATAAAGTAGTTAAAATCTGCAGCTTAATTTAATTTTTTTCCAATAAGAAAATGAACACAATATCAACCGGTCGCGTTAGCTTATTTGAAACAAAACCCCTAGTGGCTATATTTCCTTTGTCTATACTGTGCTCAATTTTATAGAAATTACTAAAAACAAGAAAAGCATTTTTTTTTTGTATCGAAAAAATCTCTTAGGCTAAAAAATCGTAATTTTTTTCATCGCCAAATTAAAAAGAAAAGAAAAATACATTAAATTATTTGTAACTATTTAAACGTTTAAAGTCGCCAATTAAGACTGTTTATACATTAAAAATAAAACGTAAAAAAAGTAACACATAAACTAGTATTTAAAAAAAATAAAAAAAATAAAATTGTGTCTGAATATATTAAATTAAAAAACTTTAAAAAGAAATAAAAATCAACCTAATCTTATATACATAATTGGAATGGATAATCGCACTAAATATATACGTATATTTATATAAAAAAAAAGTTCCTGGAAACGCACAAAATCGAGTATAAAAAAAAAGTCAAAATAAAAAATATTCTACTGAACGCGTGTTGCAAATTTTTAATCAAAATATTTAACAAAACAAATTAATAACACTCTCATTTCATATCGTTTGAATGTCAATAATGAATTAATGCATATCTGTAATCCTAAATTGATGTTACCTTGTTTTTTTTTTCGTTATGCATAGCTCCTTTTTTGTTGTTAAATATGATATAAAAAAAGTAAAAATTAATAATAATGTGAACATTTATTTCTCGAAAATGTTTAATGCAATTTATTTCCATATCAAAAGCAAACAATGAAAAAATATTAAAAACCCAGATCAAATTATATTCAATGTGTTTGTTGTTTTTTTTTTTTTAAATTTAAGTGAAAAATAACGATGATTAATTAAATTATATTGTATTTATGTATGTGTTAAGACTTTTTTCTATTAATTATAATAATAAATTAATGAATATAGCAAATAGTTCAATGATGATAATAATACCTTTCTCTTCCATGCAATTTGTGATTGTTTTTGTTTTTTTTTTTTTTTTTTCGTAAATATCAATAACAGAAATAAATTGTGAAAAAACAACACAGCCACTCAATGATAAACAATAAATTTTTAAATCATTATAATGCGTATACATAGTTACACAAAACATATTTATATTTATTCAAGTTGTATATAATCTGTTAATCTCTAATTTATAAAACAAAAGAAACCTATTTAAATAATTTTAATTTATATTGGCATTTTGTTTGCACTAGCAAATCACGCGCAGCACAATAAATAGAAATTATAAAAGAATAAAAGCAGTACAGGGTGGGTCTTAAATCGCCTGTGATAATGAATCGATTTAAATTTATTCTGTTGCCAAATTGTTTAGGGGTTAAAAGATTAAAAAATGTTGTGTAAACTTGTATCTTCGACCAGTTCTACACTAAGTCTTTCTATAAGGTGGGCATTTGACCTTATGTCAAATATCGGCTAGGATATGATACCGGATGATGTCCAAAGTGAAAGTGGGGTATTTTACGACTTTTTAGAGTGTTTATTCCGTTTACTCTAAGTGGATTGCGATCACTTCCCTTGTGTCATAATTGGAAATTATTTACGTTTGAGGCTTGAATCGGAAAACTAGTACTTAATCACCGAACATATGAGAAGTGCATCAAGGCCATGTATTTTGCAGAAAACACCTTTTTTCATGCATAGTGTTTATTGTTCGAAAAAGTCAAAGATTCCGGGTTTCAATATTATCTCCACTTATACATATATAAACCCTTAACTCTCCTCCATTCTCATTAGTTAAACTTGCATCAAAATTTATACCTGCTCACTGCTCACTTTAATAAGAGT
This sequence comes from Blera fallax, assembly GCA_946965025.1. Taxonomy (NCBI): domain Eukaryota; kingdom Metazoa; phylum Arthropoda; class Insecta; order Diptera; family Syrphidae; genus Blera; species Blera fallax. The sequence goes on along the minus strand of OX337244.1, from coordinate 105,914,531 downwards.
ACTGCCAGGTTTATATCAGACAAACTTTTTATCGATTGCCTTTGATTCAGATTGAAAAAAAAAAATCAGTTCAATTTTGCTTTGCAGAACTTGCCATATCTCACGATTAGTAGTTGCAAAAATCTATACTTCGCTACGTAACTACGACGTCTATTCTGGGGATAGGAATAAGCTTTATGATAATGATGTGGGAGATGAATGTGCATGCTTACAGGTTCTAGTTTGAGCGGATTTCAGAATCATTTGTACTCCTGAAAGCTGATATTTTTCTGTGGACATTCGTGTTCTCTCATGGGCCCCGTGGCGCTGTGGATTTTGCATTGGACTACGAGCGGATGAATCGTTGTTCAAATCCACGAAAATACCAAAACGTCTTTTCACGGTCGCATCTCGCGTGAATGTCTGACAAACATATGAATTCATAACTATCATGTCATCCTTCTCAATTACGCCCTTTGAATATGATAAATAGGATTAAACGTACAAAAAATTAGCACACAAAACACGAATGGTTTAGAAAAGCTGGGCACTTTTTTGGGCCAAATATTGTATTTTTTCCGGAGCGAATCCCAAGCTATTTGGCTGATAATCAATATCAGCAAATTTTTCATACAATTTAGTACAAATGCTCTCCCTTTTCCAAAAGTATTGTCATGATAGCTCACAATTTTGACTGAGCATTCTAGGTGTCTCCAATTTATTACATCTGACATATACAACTCAACTAATATCAGCTATTGTTTTTGAATCTCTGAGACAAATGTTTCTGGTTTGATTTCGTATTTTTCACCAAATTTCAGCTCTCATCCACGTTTTTCTTTTTTTTTTACAAGCTTAAGCTCAAGGCAGAAGAAGGAATATTAATACCACTTCCAATCCACATTTTTCATCCATTTTTTGACAAGAGTTCAATCATTTTGTTGAAATTTGTAACCAAACAATTTTGTTTAACTATAAACGAGATCAGTCTGAGGTCTTCCGCCCAGCACTTAAAACTTATAATTGAGAAAGTATGGGAAATTGAGATTTACCCAAAGCTCACATAAAATCCTTCTCAAATTTTGAATATTCTGTATCCTGCAAATTTTTTCAATTTCCTTAAAAAATGTAACCTCACCATAAAATTCAATGGAAATCATATTGATAAGCATAAATCAAAAGCAGCTGCTTTGACCCATCCTATACTGCCGATAGAAATCTAAAAGAATGGCGAAGCATATAAAAATAAAACTTACCGTTAAAACATAATAATAATTATATATTTATTTGTTAATACCGATAGAAATATTTATCGATTTTCTGTTTTGTTTTATCGATTTTTACACAAACAAATACACCAAACCACGGTGAATTTCGTTACATTCTTGCACACCCTGTTTTTTTGTTGTTGAATATTGTACGAACATATATTTTAATATTTTATTATTATTACATTGATATTCTCTTAGTTCAATTTTTCGTTTTATTGAATATTATTTGTTACGTTATGATACTCGTAATAGAAGTGAAAACAATATTCAGGGTGACATTTAAGTTAGTCTTTCTTATTATTTAAAAAAAAAGAACAATTCCCTCAAATAAAACGAAAAAAACAATCAGAACTGGCTTAATTGTCACCTTGTATGCAGTGTACACTTACAGTAGCTATAGAAATATTTTTTGATTTGTGTTTTTATTTCTGATTTAAAATTACAATTCATTTTCGATAATACTCGATAAAGAGTGCACTTGAGGAATAAACTTCACAATAAATATTTGATTTTTATTCTCTTTTTTTAACAGTTTTGGTAGAGTTTAGGTATAAATAAATTGTATTTAACGGTCAATTGAGTACTCAAATGGATGGTGTATGACGCTAATATGATTTGATTTGGTTTCAATGACAGAAACTGGATGATTAATACGATGGGATGCCGAGCGTATTTCATTATATAATTTTCGGCTTTTAAAGAGATTGTAGTGGCTTTTAAATGTTACGAGTATCTATGGCATGATTTGCAATTAAGGAGCGTCAATGCATAGTTAAATATTCGCGTGGGCTTATGATATCTGTCATAAAGTTAGCTATTTGGTGTAAATTGGGTTGGAATTAGATAACTCTTTGTGATGAGAATTTTAATTAATTACTTTTCTGATGGAGGGTGGAGTAGGGACATCTATTGAAGCTGCTACAATTGAATGTTGAAAATGTACTGCAATAGAGTCATATTTTAACTGTCGTTAAAGAAAAAACAATGATATTTTGAACGTACATCCATGCAAATTATAGCGTATTATGCTTGAGAGCGTTTGATAATGCTTGAAAACGCTAAAATATTCCACCACTGTTGTATCGTACTAGAAAGCACTTTGTGAGCGCAGTCTTAGTATGCCAATTATAACTTCGATTGACAATTTCCACGTTACCTAAATGATAAGAAGTAGAAATTGTTTGAGAATACAGGACAGTCGCCGTATTATTTATTTTTGAGTTTAAAGTATTTTATGAAAATGTACAAATGTAAAGAGTGCCACCAAGTTTTCGTAAAACTAAGCACTTACTGAACTTTCAGAATACGGATTACCTTCCAGCTGGAGTTAGAGTATACATCAGAGGAAGTCTATTGAAATTGAGATTATCTTAACAAAATTTCATTCTAAAACTGCTCTTAAATTGCTTCGCCTAATTGGATTTTAAGACTGATAGAATGAGTTCCTGTTGCGAAGTCTTATCACGTTGAGACTGTAAGATATACTCATTGTTGGTACTCTCAAAAGTTTATCTATGTACCTGTTTATGCTTCATGTGCATTTATACTCTACATCTACGACCAGCTGTAGGGTTAAGTGTACTACTTCCTCTCTTTCTTTAGTCTTCCTTCTCAAGATGTTGTTGGATAAGTTGATACCCTCTCTTTTACTAGCCTCCACATTACCATCAACTATTAAGGACCATATAGGGTCAGATAATAGCTTCTTGCATTATCGTGCATGTGATAATTTCCGCACTAGTGAAAGGGACCAACAGTTTCAGGTCGAGAAGCTTTCATATGCACTTATAACGTTCTCGGACGTTTTCCAGATTTCCAGAGAGGTGACACAGTAAAAAAAACTTTTTTATGCACGCAGACACGTATGAATGTAGACAAACTTCCGACCGTCTACCAATGAAAGTAAAGATTTTTATTAAAATATTTTTATTTGTCAACTTAAAAACTCTTTAATGATTCAAAACCTCAGAAAATGAGCTCTCAATCTTTGTCATCAAAGTACTCGAAACAGTGGCAAGAATCTCTTCATAGGACGAAAATCACTTTCTCCCTTGAATTTATTTTAGGTTTGTAATTAGGAAATAAATGCTAGGGGCCAGGTGTGGAGAATACGGTGGGTGAATGAGACTTTGGAACCTGTAATTCTTCGATGCTCGCAGTAGAAAATGTCACATTGGAATCGATCCGTTGTTGTACAAAAAGAGCACACTACAGCGTATGAGTGCAAGTATCATCTGAAAGATGATGTCGCATGGTCGTGGTTTTGTGCGGTAGTTAATCAATTCCTAATATTCTCTCACATCCCTGAAACCGAAGGCCATAATTTTGCTGGCACTTGATTAAGCCTTGAACCTTATTTTCGCTTTGCTGCCACTACATGATTTTTTGTTTGACCTTGCGGTCGTAGTGGTACATCGAAGATTTATTACATGCCATAAAGCAACAGATTTTTTTCGAATTCTCTTGCACGTGCCGAGGCATTCTTTCCTTTGTCAGCGCTTTTCGGGGGTCAGCATTCTGGCCGCCCAGTGGCAACTGACCAATGTTCATGCACAATTTTTCGTCCAAAATCGGCATTTCGTCTTCAATTGAGGTGTGTAGCAAATCAGAGCAACTATTGCTTAGTCAAAGGATTGTTCTCCATGATGAGATCATCAACGTTTTTAACGATTTCATCACCAGACACCTTACCCTTCTCCATTAAAGGGATCGTCGTCTAGTGACTGATGCCTGATGACATTTCATCCAGCAAAATTAGACCGCTACTTCTTTATTGGACCGGAAAAATTTCTAAAATTTTCCAAAACATTAGTGGAGCCAGAAGAGTGAAATCGTCTGTTATACAAAATTATCAGAATCTCATCGGGCACTCTCTTAACTTAAAGACTTAGTTGTTTCTAATCGTCATATAACACCAACCTTGGAAACATACGTAATTATCACTGATACATGCAATATTTTAACCCGTCCTCAATTTGTCCCAAAATTTACATTTTTTCAAGTTGCCTGACTTACGTATTAAAAAGCTTCCAAGACTCAGTTCACAAGAAGCATTTCTTAATTTTCTTAAGCAATTATCTTGCCGTCCTTACTAATTTTTTATTTTCCTTCTCGTGCACTCAATTAAGTAAAAAAATATATTTTATAATTATTTATTGCATTTAAGGATATTTCTATATTTTATTCCATTTTTTTGTAGTTTAAAAGGGCAATGGTACTTTTTAAAAATGAAAAGAAATAGGTATAACGAAAATAAATATATTCAAAGCCAAAAACCAACTATAAAAACAAAAAAAAAATATAAGAATCAATAGTTAAATATACCTTTTTAAAAAAATAGCATAATCTAAAGAATAACTTGAAAACTACATAAAAAATGAGCATTTCGGGGAAAATGGTGAGGTAAAAACTAAGTGCATGCACCAAAAATTAATAAAACATAAAAAAAAACATAACAGGACAGAAAAATAAATTTAAAAAAAGAAATAAACTCAAAATATCAATCATAGGAAATGTTAAAGAATTGTATCTTAAAGAAATTTTTTTTACGAAAACAAAAAATTTTCCTACAACATAAACAAAATGAAAAAATTTAATAAATTAAACTTAATGTTTAAAAATCGTATTTAGTTTTCTAAGTATGTTATTGTAAAAGTAACAATTAAATATTTAATATATAATAAACAAACACAAGATTATAATATAAAATAAAAATAAGAGTGAATATCATGTAAAAAAAAATCCGTATAATTCGTAAAAAATGTGAAATGAGATAAAAAAAAAATTAAAAATATATATAGAGGTATGATAAAAAATGAATATGTTTTCACAAAATAAAAAAAAAAAAACAAGAAAAATGTAAATTGTTTCATTTAAAAAAAAAATAAAGAACAAATAATAAATTTCTCCTTATTGTGATCGCTACTAAAAAATGACGAAATTTCAAAACAGCATTGAGAAAATATTCCTATTTCAAAAATGATATCTTTCTTGTGAGGCTTTGTAGGCAATCTTCTCTGATCCCGCCCAGCTTTAGCAAATTTTTGTTTGAAATTAAAGAAAAAAAAATAATAATTTTTAGATAAAGAATAAAATAGAAACTGGTGAGTTTAATAAAAATTCGAAATAATAGTTAAATTCGTTTATTTTTTTTGTGTTAATGGATGCTTATTAATTTCATATTTTGGATTTATTGTGTTTTTATAAAATATTAACAATTGCACAGTGGCGGTGGGACTTATTTATTTGTTCCATTATTAAAATTCTTAAAAATAATTAGAAAAAACATTTCATTAACAATTCCTGGTGCAATTTATTGCCTTTAAAATTTTTTCATTTTCACTCTTTCATGCTTACAAAAAAAAAGTTCCCTAGATCCAATTGCACACATAAATGGTTTTGGAAAAAAAATCATTTAAACAAATTTCATTTCTATAGTTTCCACCTTAAGAATGTATGCTAGAAGCACCTCTGACAGCAGGCATATCAAAGAGTCACGTGTGGCGGATATACATACATATGTATCTACATACTATCCGCCTCTAATTTACTGAGACCCTCTATCACTATTGTCTATAGTATTAATTTATTAATTTAAGCTTTCTAAGCTCCTCGATTCCCTTTGCACAAATTTTTTCAATCTTCTGGCTTAACTTTCAGTTTACCAATACAATTCTCTCATATTTGTCCATAATATCAGCCGTGCTCCTCAGTTTTGACTTTGAAAACTTGATTTCTTACAATTTTGTGTCAATGTTCATGTTTACTGTCAATAAACTTTAACATATCCATCTGATTCTCGAATTTCGAAATTTATAATTTCGATTATTCTAATGTCATTCTTCTTAAGTAGAAACTGTAGAAACCGATAATTCTCTAACTCTGCTATAAAGCATGTTTGCAAAATCTACCAAATATTAATTTTTTTTTTGTTTTTTTCCACATGTTTAACTTTTGTATTAATTTTGACACGTCTATTTTGTTTTTCTAAGTTGTGTTGTTGTTTTTCGTTGTATCCCTACACATTTTTTAGTAGCGAAAATTTTATTTTATTTCATTTGTATGTAATATTTCTTTATGTTATAATTTTGTTTTGTAAAACTTAAATAAAAAAAAAAAAAAAAAAAACAATGGATAGGAGCCACAATTTATAAATGAAATGTTCTCCATTGTAATTGGTAGATTTGTAAACAATTTTTTTTATTCCTACGCATGCATCAAATACTAAAATTTCTTTGTGGTTGGTTATTTTTTTGGCTTTACATAATGATTGGTTGCCCTGTTTTTATATAAACATATTTTATTCTAATGTATTTTATTTGCAGTAGTTTAGTTTAATAATAATGCTTACGTTTTAATCCTTGCAAAAGTAGTGTTTTAGTTGATAATATTCGGCGATCTCTTATGAAATGGATAGTGTAAATATAGGCTGCATTTATAGAGATGTAGAAGGTTCATAAAAATCAATGGAAAAGAGGTGCTTTTGGAACCATTTGAGATTCGTTAAAGTTAAAAAAAATGGCAATAAATGATCAGTCTTGTTTACCTTTTCAAATTTCGCATTTGCATTTAAATTTGCTTACTTACTCACTCGATTACAAAAGCGTTAAATTTGGTCAGCGTCCAATAAGGACGTCAGATTGCTTTTTTGGAATTTAAAGAACTGAACACAATGTGCATCTGCGTCTGCCACTAAGTCGCAAGCTGTCAAATTTTTAAACGTATGGAAAGTCGTAAGTGGTAGCTCAATGTGCATCTGAGTTATGCATCGTGGAGTTGAATTACGTTAAACTTCAAGCAGCTTCGCAAATTTGACGTTTATAAATATTAGAAGCCTTATGCACAACGGCTCATATTCGCCGGAATGGCTGTCGAAAATTTACATTTTGTTCAGCCCAGAATATTGAATAAAATGTAACATAAATGCACCTCACAGCTCTGCTTGCAAACTCTTTCTCTTTTGATGAAATTTTCGATGACATCGTTACTCAATAGTTGCAAAAATACGTTAGATCTCCGCCTTAAGCTCAGAAATTTATTGACATGTAAAAGCGACTTCAAAGAAAAAACTTGTACGATGTCAAATCACACTTCTCTTCATTTCTTGAGATTGCACGACCTGAAATTTTTCTGGCAGCTATTTATTTTGCTCGTAGTGTAACAAGTTGCGCCGTCCAGAAACTGCACTGCACTATCACTCTACCAGGCTAAAAGCGACACCAAACCAGCCTTCTTTTAAACCTCTTTTGGATTTTTCGCACAAGAAATTCGACAATTCGGTTTATTTACGTAGCTATTGCACTAAAAAATTGTTTTATCGCTAAAGATGATTTCCTCAGAAATATTGCCGATTTTTCATTTTCCGATTTGTAGAACTATTCTTCATGAATAATAAATTTACTTTGGAAACCGATTATCTAATTATATTTGATCGCAGAAAGGAGAGTATGGCAAGCTAATTTGATTTACTTAGAAGAGAGAAGAAGGAGAGAAGGAGAAGTATCGTAAACAATACGCCTCTCCAGTCAACTCCATCTATAGAAACCTGCCTTCGGTATGTACACCAAGTTGGTTGAAGCTCCTGTCCACACATGCGCTCTATCCAGTGTGGGATTTTCCTTGGCTGCATTGTTCTATCCAAGTAGATTGATAGATTCTTCGGGCGGTGTTCATACGCTCTTAATGTGTCAACCATCTTAGGCGTCACACATTTTCTTTGTTGAATCTTCTTTGTCAATACAACAAAGTGTACGCTCTTTGTTAATGTTGATACTCAAATTTCTGCACCAAACAGCATGACTGAAATCATGAGGTTCTGATTTACTTGAAGAATTAACAGAGCTACAAAACGTTTAGCTTCAGTACGTCATTTTAAGCGTATATCGAGAAGTGCTAATCTTCCATGAGCCCATTTAGGCTTTCTACATTTGCTTAATTTTTCAATAGAATCATAATGTGGCACCTTGCCCTGCGTTTATCATCTAGGCGGTCAGAATAGTGATACTGCTCTTTTTATCCATTTCATAAGACTGCATTACTATTTCTAGTCTTAAGCTTATTCTATCCCTTTGGTTGCATATCATTTTGCATACATTTTGTAAATATATCTTACAAACTAACGACATACATAGCACCAATCAACTTATAATGATTATTTTTCTTATTCAGCCTATTAACGTTATTTTTGTACTAAATTTCTTTCTAACAGCTTGCAGTGAGCCAACGTACCTCTTCGATGGTCGATGCTATACAAACTGTCCCGATCAAACTTTCTCCGTAACCGAAGAACTCACCAACGACCGTGATGCCTCAATAGCCTTTACTGATTTGGAAGAAGCTCAACGACTAATGAATGTCCGTTCAGTATCGGATGACCCATCTGTCGATGGAAATATACAAAAACTGTGTGCGGCCTGTGACAAAAGTTGCCTTCATTGTAGTGGACCAAGTACAGCGCACTGTACTGCTTGTTTTCCTGGCAGTCAGCTAAGAGTAATCAATAACCAAGAATCCTACTGCTATGTATTTGCCGAAAGAAGTTCCGGTAATAATCAGGATGAGGGTTCCAGTCTGATGAGCAATTGGAAAACTGCAACGCCAATTTTCTTATTGATTCTTGTACCATCCATGATGATAATAGTGGTTGTAGCTTTTGCTATGATTACCGGTAAAAGATTGGGATTTCGAAAAGAATACTCATACGACCGAGTAGCCTTCAGCATAGCAAATGAGGAAACATGTGCATTGACAGCAGAAGAGGAAGTCAATCCCGATGAAACAGATCCAGATGGACAAATGAAATCAGAGCAGCTATTTATACCGAATCGAGAACAACCAGCGCCTCATCATCGATTAATTATTGACAGTGAGTCATCCGACTCAGAAAATGGCAACTATTTATAAGACTTAGAGAAAATAGGATTCCATTAAAAATTCCATTAGTTAAATTAAAAAAAAAAAAAAAAACATTTTGGTTGTAATTTATTCAAGCGTTGATCATGTTAAATTATTAAAAGTCACAAACTGCAAGCGTACTACGCAAATTTAATTTTTTATTTTTTGTTTTTTTTTTTATTGTAAAATACACATTTTTAATTTTTAATTTAGAATAAGAAATATTTAGGAAAATAAAGTGCATTTGTTTTTAAACTTTAGAAAATGTTTTATTCTAAAGATTTTAAGGCGAAGATTTAACGAAGGATACTTACGTAGAGATTGATGAGGTCTTACTTCGACAAGGACCATTACGTCATCTACTGAAATAAAATGATATAAGAAGTTAAGTTTTAATAGGCGTTATGACACTTATGTCACGTACATGAATATTTTGAGGAAGGTTGTATGTCCCAATTCAAAAGAAGTACTGCGGAGGTAGTAACGAGCTCCAAAATGCAACATTTAGCGGTAGAAAATAAAAGAAGTGGGGGCTTTAATATATTTTTAGCTCCTGGGAAATGAGACATATGATTTAAAATGAGAACAATAATTCATAACACGAATTTGAATGCGAGAAGTGTAGAAGAGTTCATTCTGAAATGAGTAAAGAATATATCGTCGGGGTATTCTGCAAACGATTCAATTATTTTCAGCACTGATATTCTTCTTTGTTTGGCCTCCTTTTTATTATTTACAAGATATTTTGTTAATTACGTTTTCCATTCTTTTTTTGCAATATAGCCGTTGGCCTGTCGCCGTTGGCGACTTAGGCGTTGTGAAGTTTAGAAATGACAATTTTGACCCTAAGCATGGACCGCGTTCGGGTGGGCCAGAAGAACTAGACCATGAGCTCCTGAGGTCTTCCGTCGAAAGAAATTCCACTGCTATGGCAAGTGAACTTACAAGGAAACTCAACGTAAGCCAGATGACCATCCATCGGCACTTTACAGATATGAAAGTCATAAAGTGGGGCAGATGGATTCCACACCACCTATCGCAAAATAATCTTCAACACAGAATCGTCTTCAAACAGCTAGAACCACCTGCATACAGTTACAGGAGTTCAGTTGAGAAAAAATGGTGCATCCGCCTTATTATCCAGATTTAGCACCTTCAGATTTCCACTTGTTCCGAAGTCTGCAAAACTTCTTTGATTGAAAAAGTTTTAGATTTCGGGATGACGTCCAAGAGGCTCTTGGGGTTTTTTTTTTTCGTCACAACCAAACAAATTTTTTAGTGACAGAATTAAGAAGTTTCCCGAGAGGTGGACAGCCATTCTTTCGCCGACTGGAAACTAAAACAGTTGCAAGCGTCCTTATTTAATTCCAGAACTGTGCGATGCGACTCCAAAAATTGTCACATATTGAGTGGCAGCAATCCACAAGACACACCCTGGATTCAAATGTTTGAAGAAAATCCTTTAGGATTAGAATACTTTTGAAGACTAGAGCCATCTCAAAACTTTTTGAATGAGCTTGACAGATTTATGTGAATAATAATTGCAACTAGGTATCCACTAGTACTGCATCATCTGTTTGGTACTTGGTATGTCGGCAACGCCACGACGATATTTCAGCGCTGCGAGTGCGAGCACATTTCCGCCGTTAGGTACATACATGCAAAGCCGTTTCGCAGGAGCACCTATTCAAGCTATTAGAGAAAGACGCAGAGTTGGGTTCACATTGCTAACAGTTTGCGGTTGCCGATCGACTTCAGTACACTCTTCTTGCTATTCCCTATCCTTTATTTTCTCCTCCGCTGTTTCTCGAGTCAATTCGTCCGCAGCAACAATTAAATCAATTGTCTGTATTGTAAGGCGAAGATTGAGCGAACTAGCCTGGCCTCATACTGAGGTATATTCCAAGAACGTGGAGAGAGGTTAAGGTTATATTTATTCCCAAGGCTGGCAACGCAAGTCACACCACTGCGAAAGACTTCAGGCCAATAAGCCTCACCTCTTTCATTCTGAAAACCTTCGAAAGACTGATCGACATACACATTCGTAGCAGACTTCGGCCAGGGGACCTTTCCTCAGCCCAGCATGCCTACACGAAAGGGAGAAGTGTGGAGACAGCGCTACACTGTGTTGTCAGCTCAATAGCTGTACCTAGGGCTTGTATTAGACAAGAAACTAAACTGGAGAATGAACATTAATGAAAGGATTAAAAAACCAACTATAGCCTTCTATTCATGCAGCATAATCTTTGGGAAAACCTGGGGTCCTCTCCTAAAATAATTCTCCGGATGTATAAGGCTATAATAAGATCCATACTGACATACGGCAGTCTTGTTTGGTGGCCGGCGATGAACAGCGCCACTAACCTAATGGCCGTCACGAAGATTCAAAGACTAGCGTGCATCGGGACCACCAGTGCGATGAGGGCAACTCCAACCGCTGGACTTGAGGCTATTCTCAACCTGCTTCCGCTAGATATCGACATCAAAACATCTGCAGCCATAAGCGCCATCAGAATCAGCCAGTCAGGAACATGGAGGTCGAATGCAGTAGGGCATACGACCATCCTTTAGAAGTATATTGGCCATGTACCCATTACGGACTACATCACGCCATACTTAGACTTTAATAAACCTTTCTCAAGCACCTATCCTAGCAGGGAGGAGTGGTTAAGAGGTCTGATACCAAACGCGCAATCCATTGCCATATATACCGACGGATCTAAAATGGACACTGGCGTAGGGTCAGGCACCTTCTCCGAATCGCTGGGAATATCGAAATCAATACGCCTCCCAAACCACAGCAGCGTTTTCCAAGCGGAGGTCTTGGCAGTGACAACAGCCGCCCGTGAGTCTGCAGTAAGGGCAATACCACAAGAGGGTATCACCTTCTTTATTGACAGCCAGGCAGCTATAAAAGCAATAACTGCCACAGAAATTAAATCTAAACTTGTGAAGTGCTGTAGAGAAGAGCTTAAGGTTCTTGGAACACAGCACAAGGTATCGCTCTGCTGGATCCCTGGACATGAGGGTATGCCAGGCAACGAGAAAGCATACAGGAGGCAAAAACCAGATAAACCTCCTTGGATTCCTGTGTAATCACAAGGAAACTATGGCCGTCCTTCGATAAAAGCAGAACTGAGAGACTTATACGGGAAGACAGGAAATCCCTTTCCACCCTCGTTGGGGTTATCACGGGGCATAACTCTCTACGGTATCATTTGAAAAAACTACGTCTGACGGAAGAAGAAGAGGTTGCGGTGACGAGGGAGCTTTTGAGGACACAACCCACTTCCTATGTCACTGCCCTGGCCTCCAACACAGCAGGAACAGGTTCCTAGGGAGCTACTTCTTCCAAGACCTACATATATGAACTCGTCAGCACGCCATCAGACAAGATAATGAAATTTATCAGGTCCTCAGGATGGTTTGTATGCAAAGACTCGCATCAATAACTATCGGAGCATATTAGAATCGGTATCGGGTTTCAATGGGCAAGGGCCATCCTTTCCCCCAAAGGGCATCACAATGGGTCAGCATTGACCCACATACCTAACCTAACCTAACTGCACCTGGTGGCCACAACTTCTATGTCAACGCCATAGAATATCCCGCCATATACGGGAATATGGTAATTGAATCCCTTAACCCCAGTAACGGTTGAGATGACCACGAGCGGATTTATTGCTCTTACGAGTTTCTCCTGGAGTGTTTAAATTCGCTGATTGTTTCATCATTTCGACTTCCTTATCTCCTAAGTTGATACACCTTTAACCCCAGTCCGAGAAGGCTTAATAAATTTATTTTTTTAAGTATCTTTTCACATCATAATCATGTAACTCTTGTCATACTTAAACTATACAAGTGCACAGTGTTCTTTCATGACGAATAGTAAATTAAAATTAATTTTTCATATAGCACTGAGTTCAAATTATTTCTTCCTTCAAATTCACTGAACTGAATCCTTTCCTCTGCTCATTCGTGTGCGAACATAGAAACCTAGGGCAGGCAAATCTATGTGGATAACACAGTTTCCTGAAAAAGAAAACCACACTGCTAGGATTCATTGTATGACCGCAGGAATTCACTTCAAGCAGAAAATAACCACATCTCACGCACACACACTCAAAAAGTATTTTCTTTGCAATGCGGGCATGACTGGCTGTCCTGACATTACCTAACTCAAGAATGTATACTTTCACGTGCGCTCTCTCACTTTCGCTCCAGCTTACATACGTTTCCTCTTATATAACGACATTTTCAAAACAAATGCTAATAAACATTGGTAAAAGTCCAGGACGTGGCAAAAGTTCACAGGCCTAGGGCAACCTTAATGGTATAATTATAACAATGATGCACTTTAGGGCGGTAATTAAATGTGCAAATGTAAATGTTTATGGGGTGGCAATTATTTAATTAAAGACACCATTTAGCTAACCCATTTTCAACAGCATTTTCTTGCGCCTGCAAGCGCGGGACCGCGAAACCGACCGCTATCAGGACACTGGATGTAATTAAAATTCAAACCAACTCTAATTGAAATGTTTTTAATTAATCGTTTTTGTGGCTAGAATGAATAGAACTTTGATTTAATTTTAGCAGAGAAAAATATTCAAAAACCGTTAAATCACTAGTACAAAATCATAGAGCTAAATGTCCATCCCATTGTCATTTAATACTTTGTTGCATAAAATAGTTGACTAGGCGATAACTATAACTACTATTGTCCAGTTATTAGAACGAAAAAAATACTGGCAAAACTGGTTTCAAAAGTGACAAACATTTGACATTTTACGTTTGCACAATGTGTCAAAACTTGACTTGACTTGAAACGAAAAATTTATAAAGTGGTGTTGTAAAGAAGGGCGAGGACTGTTCGCGAGTTCTACGATCGCTCGAAAAAAATTAATTTTAATCGAGAATCGCTTTTTATTCGAAAGATCAATTTATGACATTAATGCCTGAAGATATTAGCCTATAGCTATCACGGCTGTTCTTGATGAAACGCTCTCTGTGCGTTCACTTTTAATTGAATTTTTCAAGCAATCATGGCTGTGTGTCACGAATAACACGAACAATGTTGAATTATCAGATGATTATTAATAATCGCACGACCTTGAAGGCCAATTGAAATTAATTTATCCTCATATTGTGATTTCAATAAGTCAATTGATTCGGTGTCCGTATAGCACGCAGAGTCATCTCGAATCTGCTCCTGATAAATGTCATCCATATTTCCAAAAAACTGTTCATTTATAAGGTACCGTAACGGGTGAAAATGAGCCTCATCGCTTAACACAATTATGCGATAAATCAACGGGCCAGCTTGTAACTGCTCTAGAACCCAATCAGCGAAAGATCGAAGCGTGTTAGTCTCTTGTGGACTTAATTTCTACACCAGCTAGTCCAAATTCGTTTACAGAAACGATATTCTCCTCAAGAAGCACATTCCTTTGACATGTTGGTGTTATTGCATCACTTAGAGTGAATGTGGTGCTACATCTATCCACATTACGATGGATGACTTGCTCAAATGGACGTTTAAGTTTCCTGAATCGGCGAGCGATTTTCAAAAAAATTTGGTAGCGTTATTCAAGTGCCACCATTTATGATGATTTGCAGGCTTCAAAGAGCTTAGATGTCAGTAAGGCCGACGCAGTTTCCAGAATAGGCAGACCATTTCCGAAAACCACTGTACGTCATGGAAAATGAGTGCACATTAAAATATCCAGCAGATTTTCATGCGAGTCAGCTCAATTACCATCGCTGGCGCTGGTGTCCTGGTAAGGATATTCTCTAGATCATACGTTTCAGTAGTAGACCCACAAAAATTCTTACATGAGTGTTTCCACTCGATGACACCTTCTTTAAAGACGTCCCAACTTACTCGTGATTTCGCCATAAGCTCAATATTCGCGTGCACTTTATTCACCAGAGTCTACCATTTATTTCGCTGTCACTTCAGCAGTGCTGCCAAGTATCGTTGACTGCGAAAACAAGTATTAAACTCTAACCTAAGGAGTGGTCAGATCAGTCCTTGGGAAACTTTTCAACTGACAACTTCAACGAAATTGCGTATAAAAATGAATGTTGTATCCAAAACATCTGTTCTATTTAATGTTGCAAAAATATGCTCAATGCCCCCATTGGGTATGAGTAGATTGCAGTCCACCATAAAATTTTAAATCGGTCAGTAAAATCAGCGATGCGACAACCATGTAATGGTTGTATCGTTACAGATTGGCTACATTCCAGTTAGCTACTCAAAATATGTCAACCTAGCTTAGCGTCCAAATTAAATACGATAAAACTCTAAAATACTGCTCCAAAAAGCTATAAGTCGGTTGGTTTTTATCGACTTTTCGACAGAAGAGCCATTAATAAAATGTAATCCCCCAAAAGCATGCATCACAAGATGTTTTAATGAAATAGAAATAATAAAAGCAAACCGAACAATTTATCTGTTATAGCATCGCAAACCCCTTTTATAGCCCCAATGATGTATTTCTGTGGTATGCGATAAATTTTTATTGTATCCATTTGACATCATGGAGTACATTACTTCGAAATGTCACCAAGTCACAACCCAATACCGACACATAACAACTATAAAATATGTTTTTCGTCCTTAATCCCTACCGCATAAACATATGTATGTATGTGTGTACAAGTATACAAATTCGCAAAGCCGATGGATCATCAATGCGATTCCGGGACACAACTAGTCTCAAAATGTTTAATTTTCGAATTTCCCAATGGCGACAAATGCCGGTACAGTTTTGACCTCCGCGCTCAGGTATAGATATACGCCGTCATGGGATTAAAAATAAATTACGGAAATGTAATTGTAGCAACGAAATGGACAAAATCATTACAAACGTGGCTTTAGCAAGCGACCACTAATCGGAACTTCAACATTTTATGATCCAGTGCCATTGTAGCGGTCGATGAAATTTGATATTAATTACGATTTCGAAATTCCATCTAACATATTCGAGTTAAGGGTGCGCTCAACTATGAAAATAACCCCACCACCCAGCATCAACAGTGGAACAGAAAAGTTTTGCCAACTATTCCAAATTAAACATTTTCCTCTTTTTTTTTAAAAAAAAAAAAAACTTTTTTTTATTTTAATGTTAACTTTTGGATTGAAGTTTGTGAATCGTATTAAAAGTCTTACGATGCATCCATATGAAACTGAACTTTTCAAATACTTACTAGTGTGCTTTTAGCAAGTGAAAGTGAATGAAAGAGAATCAGCGAATAAAGAACTAACAAACTTTTGGTGTATAACCTGTGTGCCTGAATGTGAGTGGGTTTTTCGGGAATGATTAAGTGATCCAGAGAATAGATACTCTTCGTAATTAGTTCGTTTCGTTAGATGACGTGCCGTGGAGCGTGAGTTCGCTCTTCGAGTGTAATATTCGAATGGTTGGCATGATTTTTAGTTAAATATTTGATAAAACGTGTGGGATGTTAAAACGAGATCGAGTACTGCAGGCGCTGAAAAGAATATACATATGTATAACCGAATTCCACTAAAGTTTTGCTTTATTGATTGATTGGATAAAGGACCTTAATCCATGCATGTT
Organism: Blera fallax; assembly: GCA_946965025.1. NCBI lineage: Eukaryota > Metazoa > Arthropoda > Insecta > Diptera > Syrphidae > Blera > Blera fallax. The sequence goes on along the minus strand of OX337244.1, from coordinate 105,897,799 downwards.
ATTTGGAAAATGTTGATGTTAATTGCATAAGAGAAAACTTAACCTCAATATTGCAAATTATTAGCTCTGATAATACAGTTTAGATGATGTTGTCATCGAGGTTATTTATTACTTGACATGATTTGTTTATACTAAATTCCGCTAAGGTTCAGTTTATATTGATTCTGCACAAATACAAACAAAGTGGATATTTGGCAAAACTGTAGTGTATAAAGGGTGAACAATCGGAGTTTCTTTTTAGTTTCAACGGAAATCTTTTAATGGAGTGAGGCAGGGTTGCAATCTCAGTCTTATATTATTTACCTTGTTTCTTGATGATTTAGTTTAGAAGCCTCAATGCGGAGAAGATATTGGATCCTTAAAAATTAAAGTCATTAAGCACGCGGATGACATAGTGCTCCTTGCAGAGTCTTCGACATGCCTCCAACTAATGATTAACCGGCTTTCACAGTTCTGCAAAATGTGGAGCTTAAAACAATGGTTTTAAAAATGGCCGTGAAAGAAGTACTATGTAGAAACGAAAATTGGAGTTTCGAAGGAAAAGTCCTTGATGTTATCAAGCAATATTCCTACCTAGGAATGAAAGTAAACTTCAACCTGAAGTGGGAAAGAAATCCCAAGTAGAATCTAGAAAAAGCCAAAGCCGCCATTTGTGCGAATTAGAAACGAATGAATAATAACAATCTAATATCAGTTAATACCAAATATATTGTTTTCAAAACAATTATAGATGGCGCTAGGCTCCCAAATCCGATGCTAAAGGATATAAAGAGATTTTTTTTCAGCAAAGATGTCTTACAAGAGGAGGAGGTTTTTTAATTTTTAAACGGAGCCAACAGGATGCTGTTGGTTGAGTACTACAGGGAATTAAAAATCAAATTTTGATGAAAACAATATGCATATCTCTCCATCTATCTAGTTTCTTGCTGAAGCGTATTATTTACTAGCCATACAAAGATAACGCACTTGAAATATTGATGAATAGGGAAGTCACAGAGATGGCTCTGCCATTAATGAATTTATTTTTGTGATGTTGGTACGCGTGTCACAATAATGAACATCAATTTCATCTGTCAAATAACTTCAGCAGGGCAATGCGCCTGTCCATAAAGGTGTTTTGGCAATGGAAACACTAAGGAATTTGAAGTAGCAATTGTTGGAACATCCGCCCTGTTCATCGGATTTGCAAAGCTTTATCACGCTTCTACCTGAAACTTGAAACTTCCAAAGGAAACTTGTGAAACTTCTTAATGATACCAAATTGAATCCAAATTTAGATCAATTCAGTAACCTGATACTCGGGATAGCCATATTTCAGTCATCTTTGTAAGTGATAGACAATAATCGACTAATCTAGGAGGGTCTTGTAATTGAAGGCGACTGATTCCTGGATTTTAATTGGGGCTTGACCGTCTAATAAAATGCAAATATTACTTTCTACTTTAGCCACAATAGAATCTCGTGAATTCCCATATTTTCTACCTGGGAAATATTTGGAGGCAGTCACCGATCCTTATATTAAGATCTTATGTGAAGAAGTTTATGAAACTGTTCGTTTAAAAGCTCGTGAATACTTTTTTTTGATATCAAGTCTCTTTTCCATTTCTTCCAGGAGAAGTGTATAGTCTTACATTTGCTAGTAAAAATGTTTTTTAACAGGGCATACTCTACTGGTAACTGATTGAACAAGATGTTGAAAGCAGATGAAGAAGTAATCCTTTCTACCCACACTTAAAACAATGTTATCTGCGTGTGCGATAACCCTGCAATTTTCCACTTTTAGGTTTAGCAGCAGCTCTGGAATGAACCTAAGATACATATGTACATCTTCCAGATTCTATAGAAATGTCCCGGCAGCGAAAAATTCTAGTTACGAGTAAATAAAAATGTTTGCTTACAAAAGCTTTACACTATGGAATATATAATCATTCAACCAACCCTTACCAGGAAATATTATATTGGAGACGAAAAATTTATATAATTCATTAGTCACTTTTTATTCACCCTCAGAGAAATAATAAAAAAAAAAGACTACAGCTTTTCCAAAGAGTAGTTCAAGTGTCCCTACACCCCATTGTAGTAAAATGCACATGCACTTGAAGCCGCAAAATATACAAAAAACAAATTAACTACCCTCATTCCCTATCGTCCACCAGCAAACACTATTATCCTGACAAACTATGCAAAATACTTTTTCATTAGTTTCATCCCAGCGGAGTGCGGACTCTCTTTGACTCTCAAATTATTTTAACTAATATTCAGCAACAAAAAGCCCCAAACCAATCCCCAAGCCTGTGATAGTTTGCCCACCCTCGCGTCTATCATTTGCAGCTGCTATGTCTGGTTGAATCAACCATTGTTTGCCATTATTTCCACCACCCACTCGACCCACTGGGTGTATTATTTATTCAACTCAAATGCCATTTCCGACTGACGAATGTGTTCCAAGGATTATTGTGTGGCGAAACATTTTCCTCACACAGAATTGCAATATACGAAAAGTTATACCCTTCGGTATGTTTCATCAACTGGAAGAAGATATGTACACTGTACTATAAAACTTTTGTATTTGCTAAGTAAAAATTATCCTTATGCATTTCGTTTCCTTTACGAAGAAGATACACAAAGTAACATTCCCTGACCATTCCCACACCGCAATAGCTACTATGTATGTATGAATTAACCCTCGGTTACTGCTAAAGTCATAGATCCTTTTGCGCTTTAGAATCCCAACCTATGATGGTCGTTCTTACTCGTAGCTGTGTGCATTGTTGGGTATTTGCCGACCACTTAGTGTGAAGTGGAATACACTTTACTGATTTGATTATGAAATGGCGTTTTATTTGGTTCATGTTACTCTCCTGGCGCAGGATGCGGTTTTGTTTACTCTGGACACAGATGGCCAAAGCATACATTCCCAATCACCAGGGAGAATTCGAACGCAAAGAGGACACAATTGCGATGGCAATCGTGCAGTAACGGGTGGGTGTGTTCGATGTTTCGAATTAATTACCGCCATATTGCTTGGGGACTGTCAGTTAAATGACATATTGTTATTCTAAAACTGTCCTCCACAAGGCAGTGGAATAAGCCATTCATTTACACACACACACACATCAAGTTGAATGCATAGCACCTCTTACGAGTATGTGCCCGTCTGTTACTTTGGCAGGAAGTTTAAAGAAGAGCCAACCATTGAGTGGTTTCACACCGGAAATGTACCCCATTTTCTGGCATTAAATGGTGTCCGCTTATCTGAATTGTAAATTAAGTTCCGAAAGTCGTCTCTAAAGTTAAAGAGTTTAACCTGTTATGGTCGTACTGAGGTTGCACATAGTACGCCTAAGGCACACATTACATTCGGTACTACCTTTGAACAAATTGTTTGTATTGAACTTCTTCACCTTGGAAGGTAGGGAGGACTAGTGAATCACACACACACACACATACAACATATACACAAATGTTTATGAGGCACAGGTCAATATTTATTACCGGTATTTCTAAGGACTTGTGTGCTAACTTGAATGACATATATTGGAATTCTTGTGGTTGGTTGTGGCTGTTGGGCTCAATCAATTTACTGAGGAAACGTAGATAATTGATTTTTGGATCTTGGAACGGAATGTATTTGAATTAGTGTTTGGAAGTTGAATGAAATTGGGTACTGAATGCTTTTAAGTCAGTTGTTAGGGTTGGGGGTAAATAAAATTAAGTTCGTCTTATGTTGTGAGTTTATAAAGTCATGGAATGATTTGATTAACTAGTTTATATTAAATATGCATGCATGACCAAAGCAAATACCCACATGGTACATAATGAAAGGGTGTAAGCTAAACGACAGATTTTAGATAGAAATAGGCTCTCACCAGTCTGTGTTTATCAAAGTAAATACAAAATTAAATTTAAAGCAAATCTCTTTAAAATTAAATGTTTTAGAAGCTTGTTGCAATGAAGGCTCTCAAAGGATACCGAATTGTCAAAGCAAAAACTTGTCAAAACCTTGCATAGTTGCCTTTTTATGGATAAAAATGTATTAAGCACGAAGCTGTAAATCAGAAGGCAACAGTTCATTGTTGGATGCTTTGACATAGATAAAGGAGTCAGAGTCATCATAGAGCTCCTGGGCAAAAAATGTTTCAACATGCCTCAGCTCGGTATAGATTTTATAAATGCAAACAACCAGTGAATCCAATGTCACGACTTCATGAAAGAGGTAGCTGAAATAACCACAGATTAAAGGATGCCCAGGTTTAAAAATAGTGACCGAAAATGCTCACTTGCAAGAGCTTCGACACAACACAAGAGTCGTATATAAATTACGGAGTGAGATGAATGGAAGAGAAGAAAACCCTGCTCAGGGAAATCGAAAAGTAATGGTTAACTAACTCAACCTGAAACGCAGGCTCTTCGCAATAGTAAAGAAAATCTAGTCACTGACACACAAAGAATGGTTGGTCGGTTAGTTTGGAGTGGCATTGGTGAGATTAAAAAAAAAATACAAATACTTGCCGCAACAGACGTATATGGTCCAGGGCCTAACTTCTCACGACCATTCGTGTTGTGCGTGTTATATTTTTCACACAAATGGAAGGGACCTACAGTTTAGAGCCATATCCGAAAGGCAAATTGAGAAGCTTTCTGTTGACAGTTATTACTCTCGGACGTTTATCAGACATTCGCGAGAAGTGGGACCGTGAAAAAACTTTTTGGTGTTTCTGGGATTCGAACGTCGAACCTCCCGCTCAGCGATCCAACGCACTAACCACTTGAGCCATGGCGTTCACGTGAGGTTTACTTAGACCAAAGGTAGGTCCATTATGGGTCACACCACCCACTCCTCGAACAATCTTTTTGCATAAATTTTAGAATGTCTTAGGTAATTGAAGGTAATTGACGTGCGAATAATACCTTAAAATATCCTTCATGGTATTAGGGAATTGAAAGCACGTGCACAGGAATAGGAATATAGTCTCCTCCTCCTTTTCATCTCTGCAGCCTTTGAAGAAGTTGATACGTGGAATACTCAGCCTTTGAGCATGAAAAAGCTTCTCAATTCGTTATTTTAAGGGCTAAGTGAGAATTATTTTGCCTTCGAAGGATTGACAACTGAATATCACAGCAAGTAAGAAGAACGCCCTCTTGAGAAGTCCTTCGATGTGATATTGTTCTTACACTGCAACGGCTGAAGGAAGCATGCATTATTCTATTCTCCAGAATATGCTCTTTAAGGCTGGAAATAGCTCACATAAGGAGCACAATGTCCCATTTTAGCAAGAGGGTTGCAACCTTATAAGCGGCTACCAGTTGCTTTCCTGTAGAACTGCCGGATGCTATACTGCGCGACATCCTTAAACTGGGAGACTGCGTATGTCCTCCTCCTCCTACGCATGATTTTCTTCTCCACCCTTCTTCTGTTGCTCTTGTTCTACGTTGGAGGCTTTTCAGATTTGCATCTTCTGTCACCTTTTTCCGGTCTTCGCATTGTCAATTTGATTAGCCGTTTTGACCATCTGGAGACAGCCAGGTTGCTGTAGTCTTGAGAAACTAGTGCTTTTTATCACCGTATTATGAGCAGTTAGAAAGTCAATCTGTTGGAGGCTATGCATTCCAACTTATCCGCCAAAGATGTTTCCCTTACGGATTTTAGCACTGAAGTCCGCCATTGATTACGATTTTGATTAAGTACTCCAGACAGACTCTGTAGGTACCATCGAGGAAGTCATTTAAGAACTAATGACGGCTTAAACATATATTGGTCTTGATTTGGATATCAGAATGCGAATATTAGCTGGTACTCGGCATTAGCTGCACCCTCAAAATCGGTTGCCAAGCTGCGTTAATATCTGGATTAAAAAAAAAAAATAGCTGGATTAGTCGAATTTTTATTCTTCACCACAAGAGATAGATTTGAGATAGTACGCACCGAAGGATAAGAATCATATTGAAAACGGCCTTCTCTATTTCATTGGTCCTGCCATTTGTAAAAAATAAATTAACAGGAATTCAAGCCCAATTTATGGCATGAGGTCGCATGTAACATCGATCTCGTTTTGACTTCAATTTGCAGAGCGAGGCTTTTTCTTATCATTGACATTGGTTTTTGGTACTTGTTTCTTCATTTTTCAATCGCACTGAACCAAAATAAAAGGTCTGTTCCCTTACTTTCTGCTCCAAAAATAGCAAGTAAATAAATTTCAAGGAGTGGGGGTAAAATTCTCTCAGAGAAAGGTAAAATTACGAAAATGTAAAGGAACGCTTTCAACCACAAAAGTTGCAACAAACGAGATGTCATAAACATATATGAAGCAAAAGCAAACAGAGTGGTGTTATCCGAGTATTCTTCTTCTTGTTATTGAATTCAAATGTCCACTTACCTGTATGAATTCGTTGGAATGTCTTAGGAGAACATTCAGCTTTCATTTGCTCTCCTTTTTTTCCATTTTTCAGTTTTTGCAGCAAGTGAAAAATTAGAACATCCAAAGTAACAGCTGACTTTGACAGATAATACACTTCTCACCGGCAAAAATTTGTAAGATTTTTACCTGAGGGGAAATTTGTACTCTCTCGTTGTCTCTCTCTTTAACGATTTTTTTGTGTTAAGAAACGGGGTTAATCTAAAATTTTCGTACGAATTCGTACAAATTTTCAGATAAAGGAACAGACCTAAAGATTTCTGCAAATTGGTAAAAGAAAAACAAACGCACTTTCATTTTTTTAACTAATCGAACAACAGTTTGACGTGCGGAAAACGACTGAAATGGCATTAACATGACATTTCAAATGTAAAAGTACTACTTGGCCAATTTAGATCAGGTACTAACGAAGTGAAAAATTGTTTTCAACTTTTCGTTGATACCAAGAACCAGAGATAGTATCTGGTCTCGCTGGACTGGGTACTAAGGCAGCTTAGTAATCACGTGAAGAGATCGTCTTTAAACTGCATCTACATCGTCATTCTACTTACGAGTACAGTGTTCACAATTGTGTGTTCAATGAGAAAGTGGCTTGGTTTCCTCTACAAACTGCCTGAGTGTGCCTGCGTATTAGAAGCATATTATTTAGTTTAATCTAAGAACGTTCCACTTCATATTAATGACTGATAATTATTGTATTCTAGACTGTATACGCTCACAAAACTAAAAAACTTCCAAATTGTGTATACATTTCAAAAATTATGAACAGAAATGTGATAGTCCTCCGGACTTAGCCCGCAGCCTAAACATTTCGTAACATTTCCTTTGGTTGACATGGTATGACAACAAATATCAATATTGAAGGACCAACTTATCTATGTACATACATACATCGTTTCCCAAAGTGGTTTCATAACTTTTTTAGTGCAAAAAAAATTTAAATTTTCTTGTAAATTGAATACTCAAAGAGGCGCCATAATTTACTCATGGAGATTGAAATATTTGCCATAAATCAGTCATAAAATGGAAAGCACCAAATCCAATTTTCATGAAAATGATATTCATTTCCTTTTTTTGCCTTGATGTGGTTATGTATCTTTTTTTTTGTTGCTGCCCTGAATTAGATTATCCTCTAATGGAAGCCTTTTACCAGCTAATTCAGTTAAGAGCTAGTGTTCGTAGTTCAATCAATTTCATTCCTATGATCTGAATGTTTTCACAAAACGTCCTTTTTGTACGTTTAGCTGCTTTATTTTTGAATATATTGCTAATCTGATGAAAAAACGTTTAATTAACTAGCAAATGAACACAGTTCAGAATTTCAACAATAGAAATCGTCTGTCACCCAAAAAGGTGGAAATTCTTTCAAAATGGAGTGTGTGGAACGGGCTGAGAATTGTATTTAGAGACACAATCATGGCTCGGTGATTTCCAGTGACTGATATGTTATACGGATGCACAGCGGTTAATGAGGATTGGCAATCGGACTGAACTCAATCAGAGCAAAACCAAACACAAAACCTAGTAATTGACCAAAATTCACCGTTCGACTGAATACCCCTTGGCTCCTGTATACCGGATACAGCCGATGCTGCTGCTGACCGAACCCTCATTTGTCTGTGTCTCCACAAGCTACGGTTCGAAGGAAGATAAACGGTTTTAATTATAGGAATGTGATTGACAGACTTACAGTTGCCGCATCTAGCTCTATCTCTGTGTGAATAGAGTTTCCTCTTTTTTTTCCGGGTCAACTAGGATGGGGAATGTCAGCTAACGTAGCATTAGGATAGAAACCACTAAAGTTCATAAACACCCCAATGGAAAGGTGGTTATTTCGTTTGGATACAGTTCAGATCGTTTATTCTCAATGGGAATAGGACTAATAAAGGATGTGTGTATGAAAAATTAATTTCCAAATTGGTACATTTTTATGCTGAAATATGTATGTATAGAAACGCGTCCTTGGTTATTTTAATGGTTAAATTGAGTATTTGATGCTTGGGAGTGAGATAATTATGTACACGGGTTGGTAATTAAAAATGTAATGGACTGAGTTCATTTAGTTTTTGTGGTCATTTGCATCGCTAAGTTGAGTAACTAAAACGAAACTGAACTAAAATAATACGTAAGCGGAATTTTATCTTTACACACAATTTCTGAGTTAAGGAATGCTTGAGTAAGGAGTTTTGTCTACCAATATAATTCACGTCTTCAGAGTCATTAAATTTATTTGCATGCTGGATCTGTACTTACTTACTCTACTTAATGGGTTTTCAACTCATATTAAGCCAGATAAACGGAAGCCTTCCATACTACTCGGTCTCATGCATAATTCTTACAGTTCTTCAGATCAAACTGCCTGTAGCTAGTACCTAAAATTTAAGATTCGGTCTTCTTGAATATTCTGACTCTGGGGCTGGTATTCGAATATCCTCTTCGGTACAGCATTTTCTTTTCTCTCGCTGTGACCCATCCCATGTAGTTGTCGGGTCTATGGGAACCATTTGATGTCAAAAACTTTTTAAGGCAAGGCGAAGCACTATCTTTAACATCTCACTTGCAACCATTATAAGAAACTCACAAGCCAGAGATACATATGTTGTTTCAAAAGTCTGTAAAATTCTTCGCATATGTTGAACATATTGACATCATTGGATGATCCGAGTGGGTTTTCAGCGAGGCGTTTGAAACGATGGCAGCAAAGACGGGTTTGACAGTAAAGAAAGCCAAAACAAAATATGTGCTACTAACAAGAAGGAACACGCAATATGGGCAAATCGAACAGAATGTCACCATATACATAATTAAAGATTTCCTCTACTTAGGTAATTAATTCTGAGATTCATTCTTGCCAACCTCTGTTCATTTACTCTAAGACGGCCCTCTCTAGAAAGGATCATCCCAGTTCTGCTTATGGCACAGAAGTATAAATGCAAACAAGAGCTAATGAAAGTAGTTTTAATTGTTTTGAAGGATTGATTGATTATTTTAAAGGAAAGACTCTTTGAATAGTCCAAGAGAAGGAAACGGTTGAATGACGTGTAATTCGTCTTCATAGCGACATCAACCTAACCAAAATCGAATACCTAAGATGGTGGGATACGTGAAATACATTGTCACCAGCGCGCTTTCAGTCTACCATGGCGGGACAACGGAGGTTTCAAAGACCCCAGCTTAATTGGACAGCCAGACTTCACCAAAAACGAAAAGTTTAGGGAAATAGCAATAGAGATGGGATTGCTCAGGAAAAGGACGCTGAACATAAAAAAATTACATCCACCATCGAATTGTTGATTAATCAGAAATCATGGATTTAAAGTTCTATCTGGCGCAGATGCTTTCAGGACATGGATTCTTTACGGCACATCTTCACAGGTTTAGACATGACGATATATGATACAGATTGTCCAACCTGTCCGGGAACAATTGAAGACGCTGAACATATCCAGTTCCATAGCCCGCGGTCCGAAGCAAAATGGCATCTACTGGCACAGAGACTGGGAGAAGTTTTAGCCCCAGAAAACTTGGAAACTTGGAAGGTAGTTGGGATGCCCTCGATAACATAGTGTCATTCATTATGATGAAGCATCGTCAAAGGAGGGATAACGAAATGCAGTCCAGAAGCCTGCAACGACAAATACAACCAGACAAGCGGAGGTATTTTGTGAAAGGAGAGCCGTAGAAAAAATAACTACGAGTACCAAAGTACATCTCCAGATCTAGCCAGAGGTATGGATTAATACGTAAGAGTATTCCTGAGGCCGATTATTTAGGTTTGCGATATTACATAAAATCAGTAATGGGTCGATTTGATACTTCAAATTGAGTTGGATGACGAATTCAATCTGATTATCTCAGTCAAGAAGCCTCTAGAAGAAAGCATTGCATTTTGCTGTATGCATGCATCACAATAAGATCAGGGGATTACTTTTCTTGGTCACATGGATCCAATCTATACATAGTATAGTAAACAGTAGTTGCGGGCCCTCCCTTATGTAGTAACCCCAATCAGTTCCTTATGGAAAAAGATAGAAGATGAAGCCATCGGTCGAGCAAACAGACACTGGGTTCATCTGGAAACATGCGCAACGGCTAGGACGCTATGGCCGGCCTTCAGCAAGGAGAGATCAACATCTCTGGTAAAACTTAGTCGTTATAACACGGGTTGTTTCTGGCATAATTAATGGACACTGTGCTATCGGCCTTCATGCAGAATGACTCGGTGTGCTACATAACGACTTTTGCAGAAGTTGCAGGGACGAAGAAGAAATTGAATCTGTTCGTCATCTGCTGTGTGATTGTCCTGCCCTATCCGTCATAAGAATGAGGACTCTTTGGAGTTACTTCTTTTCGGAACTGGAGGACTTAGGAAATGTAGAGCTGGCGGACCTCCTGAGATTCATATCATTATCTGGGTGGTTCTAACAGCGGTTTCACATGTTTCCAGGGTTAAAAAGATTGGGCACAATGGACCGACCTGGTCTAAGTGAGCAGTGATTATATGTCACAAGGCACCCATCTACCTACCTACCTACCATAGTAAACAGTAAGAGGAAATTACAATTTTAAAGATAAAAATAACTGAATTCCTATTACTAATAGTATCTGATTAAAGCAAAATCATTATTCTTCAGTTATGAGGATAAATAAAAAACTGCATTCTAACAATGAAGTATCACTCAAGAAAGAACATACAAATACTCAAATATGATTACACTGTAGTAAACACTTATGTATTATACCACACGTTATCACGTTTATCCTTCTGAATCAATCATGCACATACACAAACAAGCGCACAATCAGTCATTATGAAATCATTTATCGCAATCTATTGATTTCACGAATAGTTACCGTGATAATGGCGCTGTAAATATCAAAATAATCCCCGAAATACAGTGATCAGTATCAATAACTTCTTGTTCAAGTATCTCAAATATTTACAAGATTCTTCAAGGCAATGTATCGGAAATAGGAATTTATTTTGCGGTTTAACCTGATGTCTCAAATTTGTTACTCCAATGAAGGCAAGGGGTACCGTATACATACGAGTCTATCCATAGACATGGCAACTACTAGAATAGGACTTCGAAAGGAAAATAAAATTGTCCTAAAGGTGAAGTAAATATTCGGTGAGTTATAGATTAAACTACAACGGTGTCATCAAAAGTAGGACTTTGCATTAGTTACTCTGACATAGGTATTGGGAGCTTGTGTCAGTAAAGATTTCCATGGCTAAGTCAGGACCGTGGAAAAATATGGTGGCAAATGAAGCCTTAGTGAGCCAATTCATGACAATCTCATGACAGTTATTAAGCTACGATTACACGGTCAAGACAAGCCATCAACGAGTTGATTCACTGATGTTACAAGAAACTGCGTCAATACACCGTCAACGGTCAATGTGTTAACGCATGAAACGTTGACAATCACACGAAAGACGCGAGACAGTCAATGAGCGCGTTCCGCATCCTAGGCACTAGGTAGTCAAACGTTTCTGATTGGTCGAGAGATTCAGTTTTGACTGTAAAGTAAGGCATTTTTTATTCAGGTAGTGGACTGGATTTGAAGGTAAGAAAATTCTCCCTACATTTTAAGTCAATCTGCCAATTGTCAAAAACAGCTGATTCACTTGTATTTCTTTCACTGTTCGGTTGTTGTTTGCGAATTACGGGTACTTATATAAAAAAAATTAAATTCCAAGTGAATTGTGACGGAGTGCTCTACGATTTCGACTAATCGGAGGAGACAATTAACAGGCTGAGGGTAAAATGTTTGAGGCATTAATAGATAATAAATTAAGCAAATTTAAATTAATTTTCAGATCCAAATTTTGCTTTACATGTATAAATAATGTTATATTACTTACAGAGGATCTCATCTTCCATTTTTCGCACATACGTATGTATACCTTTATTTACTTATTGATTTCTTTTGCACTGCAATTCACAATTTATAAATGATCTCAAGTAAAATCAGAAAGTAATTATGTCAAATATGACACACGAACAGATGTGAAATGTCACCTACTTTTTCAGTCAGTTTTCCGTTCCATATGTTAGGCCTTACCTCAAAAAGTAGGCCTAGAATCCGGAACGCTCCCAATGTTGTCATAAAATGCACTGACGGAAAATCTATGTCAATACGATTTGCTCCCTTTGTTGATTATCACATGACGTTGACAAGTTATATCTTATATCAGTGTGCACCATAAACTCAGAATTTTATTTCCCTGTGATTCCCATAAACAAAATATGTCCTCTTCGTAGAAAACATACCAAGCGTCAACGCAGTGTACAAAAAAAACACCACGTGGAAAAGTATTCAACACAGATTACGTTAACGCCACAGAAAATCCTGTCTTGTCAACGTTGGGACACAGTCAACGCGTTGACAAGCATTCCGAAAAAAAACTGTCAAATACATAGTCCAAACGCGTTGACTAAAAAATCCGTGTCGATACGGCTCTGAACGCAGCCGTCAACGCGTTGACATCGTTTTGCGTTGACTACTTTGGGACAAATTCTGACGTCATTATGACGTCGGCAAATGCGCAGTTTTTTACTAGGTCGATGTCGCTGTACAGCTCGTATATTTCGTCGTTGAATCTTCTCTCCATCGGCTCACGATTGTAATTTCGTATTCACTCTGGGTGGGAAACTGACACTGATGTCGTTCCCAAAATTCAGCTTGAGTGTTTTATAGTCGCTAAGAGTTGCTGTCATATCCCTTGCTAGCTTATTCAGGATGTTGCTGTAAACATACGGTTTACTACACCAGCAGTCTGGATGCACTATATGCTGATACATACTTAATATATGCAGAATATGACGGTCAAATGGTATAAAATGCAATTTTACATTCAAGGCTTCGGTTGGATATGTCCCCATGACCCTAGTTGTACCTTAAACCTCTGTTCTCTACACTTTATTGATTAGTTTGATGGAGTTGTCTTTTCTTAGCGCGGGCCACCAAACTAGTGACCCATTGGTAGGTATAGGGCGTTCCAATGTATATCCATAACATCATTTTCGATCGAAGCCGTCACTTCTTACCTAAGGTTTTGCAAGTAAACAAATCGCGCAGGTTTTCTTAATCCGCTTCTGTATGTCAAGGTTGAAAAGGACGACTTATCATTGGTATAAGGTTGGAGTCTTGCAACACGTTTGAGTCATTGGGAAGCCAGAAGTATATTTGTTGCTTCGGAAGGCTTATTTGAATTCTAAAACATGGATAATGCAGTCGTCTAAGTGTTTTAACACTATAACGAAATTCTCTCCATCTCCAGAGCTGATTCTCAACTGAACACAGAAGGTTACCGTCTAGACACTTGATATTGCTTGGCGTTCCGACCACCTCAGAGCTTTTTAATGATGCAGTAAACAGTCCTACTATCGCAGTTGCTTCCTGCTTCTTCAGCTTTCGAGGCAAATAAGTTGATGTGCCAAATAACACTTGTCATTTTATCGCATCTTCGTCGGTTTCGGTGCAATAAAAATATTTGGATGGCGTGAGTCTTGGATTGGAAAACACTAGAGTTTTTCCAAGTATGTAGTATCGAAATTTTGCGATTGGGTTCATACATATATCCCAATAGCAACGCCAGAATCCAATTTTGATCCGGTTCGTCCATAAACCCCGGATAGGGATTTCAAACCTCCTGCCAAAACAAAGTGACTTAGGAATAAAGTCGGAAACGGTGTTAAGCATTTCCAGTTCGGGCAATCCGGATAGCAAATCAATAAGATCCATTTCAGATCCACCTAATCACCAGGAGAATTTTAACCGTCTTTCGGAGACTGACCGTACTACGAATTGCAGGGGGTGAACTCGACAATGTAGAGCAGGTATTCATTGCACCTGTTATACCAAGGTATGCAATTCGTTTAAGCTTATTGATGGTTGTAACTTCCTTGGCTTTTGTCCACCAGAAAATTGATGGGATACATGATACATGATGATTACAGGCAAACGATGCTAAGGTCAACTGTTGGCGTATGCTCAAAAACTCGATCCCTTGTTCAAAAAAAGTCTTTCGGATATGGCTCTAAGCTGTAGGTGTCTTCCATTTGTGTAAAAAAAAATATAACGCGCACAAAATGAATGGTCGCGAGGAGTTAGGCGCTGGACCACATATGGTCTGTTGCACCAATTATATGTATGGAGATTATTACAGGATTTAAAACTACCCGCTAGGTAGATCCAGTCACCTGCAAAGTGGGCCGATATGTATATAAAAATAGCACCGTGTCCTTGTCCTAGTCTCAGGCCTTGAATATAATGCAAGAAGTTATTCCCCCTTATTGTCAGGTTTCAAATTTGTCTGTGCGTCAGACTTCCTGTTTAACAGTATTAAATATTTCACCCAGTAGAGTGGTCTACATTGAAATAAAATATGTTAATTTTCAGCCAAGTTCTGCGCAGAATTTAGAAAGCCTGCGGGAACGTTTTCTCTACACCAATTCCCTGTTTGATTGACAAGTAAAACAAAACCTTATCGCTATCGCCCACGATTACCATCAATGCACACTTAACGTTCAAGTTCAAGTGGATAAAATGAATGAAGTAGTTGTGATTGATTGCTTCTTTATTCATCGCAGGGGAGTCTTTGAAAGATTATAAAAGTCATTTGCACGAGCCCAACCCTTTCAGTATCTATTTGTCGTTCCATCGAAATGCGTGAACGAATAGGTTTATCGTTTGTATTGCTTCTGTATGCAATTCCATTACAAGTCGTGTTATCCTGCCAAAATGTAGAACAACGTTTTAAATTTCCCAACTCGGATGTCTACATTAGACTTCTACGTTCCACAAAGTTAAAGTATTCCATCATGAGAGGTAAGAAAAACGAAAGTTCCTATTGCAAGCTTTTACAAATTGTTTCGACTTATAGGTAGTGATACCTTACAAACTGTCACTTTTGATAACTTTAACACGGATAGTAATTTTGTACTGAACAATAATGGAAGCTACACTCTCCAGTCGAGGGATTCTTCAATCCTGTTCGAACTGGTCTCCAAATCGAATGAAATAACACATCTTCGAGTGTCGCGAAACTTTGTGGCACGATCCTCTCAGCCAATGGACTGTATAGATCTAGACATTGGTCAAACACATTGGTATGGTGGTCCACAAGATCGTCACCAGTACTGGCCGGTGGAACGTTTGAACTTCACTAAGTACTCCTACCTTACAAAGGAGGACCATAATGCCGGAATTGCTGAACGTTATTGGTTAAACTCACGAGGTGTGTTTTTCTATGTTGAAGATCAAACACCGTTATTCATCGACCAAAACGCAGAAGGTCACGCGAACCAACTCTGTTTCAGTGCTCAAAGTGGGTTACCATATAGTCGAGACGCGCAAATCATAACATTCCGCTATCAGATTGGAATTGGGAATAATGCTAAGGCAGCCCATATGTATGCTGTTAAAAATATACTTGGTATCCCCACGGGCCATCCCGATCAACGAATGGTGGAACAACCAATTTGGTCAACTTGGGCACTCTACAAAACGAATATCAACGATGGTATCATAAGAGAATTTGGAAATAAAATATTGCACTATAAGTTCAACAACAGTCAACTGGAAATAGATGACGACTGGGAGGATTGTTACGGCGCTCTGACATTCCGTAAGAGTAAATTCCCTAACATTAAGCAACTGACAGATGATTTGAAAGCGCAAGGATTCCGCGTAACCCTATGGATTCATCCATTCATCAATAAAAACTGTACCGCCATCTACACGGAAGCTTTACAGAAGGGCTTCCTAGTGACAGATCACAACAACAATCCAGACACTCAGTGGTGGAATAGCGACGCCAAAGATGCCGCTTATATAGATTTCAGTAAGCAGGCAGCAGTCGATTGGTATGTGAACAGATTGAAACGGTTACAAACGGAAGATGGAATTGACAGCTTCAAATTCGATGCCGGTGAGAGCAGTTGGGTGCCCTCTGATCCTGTTTTACAAGGACCTGCAAATTTTCACCCAAGCACCATTACTAGAGACTATGTTAAAGCTGTGTCACAATTTGGCCCATTAGTTGAGGTGCGATCAGGACAGGGTACACAGAATTTGCCGATATTTGTTCGAATGATTGACAAAGACTCCGAATGGAGTTGGAAAAACGGCCTTGTGACACTGATAACAACCCTGTTGCAGTTAAATATGAACGGATATCCTTTCGTGCTGCCCGATATGATTGGAGGAAATGGCTATGACAATAAGCCGCCATCAGAAGAGCTTTTCATTCGATGGTTACAGGCTAATGTTTTTATGCCGAGTTTACAGTTCTCTTATGTCCCGTGGTACTTTAATGATGAAACTGTGGCGATAAGTTGGAAATTTACGTCTTTGCACACTGCATACTCACCAGAGATAATGAAACGATTCAAACTAGCGACAGAGACTGGAGAGCCGGTTAATCCACCACTGTGGTGGGTAGATCCCGAAGATAAGGTGGCGCAAGGAATTTTCGATCGTAAGTAGGATATTTTTGATTTTACCTAGTTTTTATAAATACATTTCCGTTTTTCGAGATACTCTACAAAACTTGTCAAGTATTTGTAATTCTTCAGGGTTTTGCTTCGGGTGTAGCTAGATGGATGGAACTGGTTTTTATAAGTTTTTGACAAAATGGGATTACAGCCTATCTGACCATAAACTATCCTCAGTTTACTTATGTAACTTGAGCGACTTTCTCCCAAACAATTTTAATTGCCGTGTCCTGGCGTTTTGCGGATTAGTAAATTTTAGTTAAATTTTTTTTATCCAGAATGCCTGACTTCAGGGTCGGGGACCTCATTCCATGGAATGGTTCCTTTTGGTTTATATTATATTCACTGGATGCCTTGTGAGTCCCAAAACACTATTTCTATGTTTTTCTAAGCCAATGCTACAACCTTTAACTTTTAGGCGTTGCATCATTCCTTTTATGACACTGCATGTACTCCTTCTTTGACTCAGGTCAATAATAATCATCCCAAGTTTCATCAGTAATAATTTTGTTGATAACTTTTGCATGAACATTGTCACACGACCACACGACTTCGAAAACTGCTTACAACGTTTCACAAGGTATTTTTCTTTTTATGTGGTGTAAGCATTCTGCGCATCAATTGCGCTTATTTTTGGTCTTCCAGGTCATCATCTTCTCTTCATGATCTCCGGATGACTCTTTATCTTGTTTAAATAAGATCAACTCTTATAAAACCACCAAAGACAAAGGGTTCCATAAACTGCTTGCATGCCACTTAGGATATATTTACTGGTATTCCGTCCGCCATGAACAGGATATTGCTGTGAAACCTTACGATCAACGTAATGGATATGGATCTAGTTTATTTGAACGTAGGCAGAGCTTGGAATCTGGATTTAGTATGTGATCATAGCCCTTCAGTATACTACGCACGCGTATGAAGTATGGTTTTTGATAGCCAGCTTAGAATTGGTTAAAGCTGTACTTAACAAATAAAATTTACACACTATTTCTCTTTGTTTAACAGAATTTCTGCTTGGTGATAAAATAATTGCTGCACCAGTTATAGAAGATGGAGCTAGACTGCGTGATGTATACCTGCCCAAAGGTAAATGGAGAGATGGCAACACAGGAATTGTATATCAAGGGCCCCGTTGGTTGATGGATTATCCAGCACCACTTGATGTATTGCCACATTTTATACGACAAGAATGAAAAATTAAAACAAAATAGAAATTATTTTTGTACAAATATATAATTAAAGATTCAAAAAAATAAATCAAGTTTGAGTGTAAAATATCACAGTTAATTTGTCATTTGGCATCATTTCTAGGATTCGCTGCTACTCTTGGACGCATCACTATCCGAGGTCAGAGCATTTTTGATAGATTCTAATTTGCCGCGATCTGAAAGTAATTCTGTACGCTCTTTATATATCATGCTTCGAAGGTCCTTTATGTTTTCTATTCTGCAAAAGAAGAGCGTAAACGTTTATTAGTTTGTAAAATTTTCTTTTTATTTTAAGGTTAATGTGAACGCTATCCTTTACCAAACAGCACTAAAAAAATCAAAACTAAACAAGATAATTATAATGCTTGTGTCGCACCCATTAAGTTGGAGCAGATGCCAAATTACACATCTAATAATTCTATACAAGAACAATAACGAAAGGCGAAATGGAAAGGGCCTTTACTAAAAAGAGGGTTATCCAAAGAACATGAGGTCATACATGAATTTTTTTGTAGACTAACATGCAAAAATGCTGAAGAGATATAAAGAAAACGATTTATGAACGTGGAACGTTCGCCTCCTAACTGGCCTAGTGCAGCCAATTAGCAGAGATCCACAACTGCCAGAAAGCAGAGTTCTGTAGAAGAACAGAGATTTAATTGTCCGAAGAGACCAGAGAATAACACTACCACCAGAAAAAGCGCTTGGAGTAATGACGATTAAACACAATTTCCATAGCACCCGTCTTATCCCTTTCAGTACCGACGAAAGTAAAAATCTTTCGATGGAGCTCCAGACATGTCGTTGTTTGCATACGCGCTTTTCACACAAAACACAAAAATGTCAAGAACAAGAAATTTTTAATGTGTAACCAACACAATTGATGCATTTGGAACTTTAAAATTAAGAAATTGCAGATAGAACTAAAAAAATAAAAAAGAAAAAAGAGACAAATTTACCCGCACAAATGTGTAAGTGGGTACTGAAAGGGTTATTTGGAACGACGTTGACTTGCAAACATTCCTTCTGACGACTGCAGTACAACACTGACAAATAATTGCAGAAAAAAATTCGTTGGAAATCTGAATCGGCGTCTGAGCGCCAAAATTGGAAAGGAAGACAGTTTTTAGTAAAACCTAAATACAACGGAGCTTGTACGATAGCCACCTTCGAAAGTGGCCTCAAGATGGCCGATTTAGTGAAGGGACAAAAATCTTTAATCATAACAAAACCCATAACCTAAAAAAAGAGAAAAAGCAGCTTGTGCTAAGCTATATTGAAGAATCCCAACCAGTGGAAAACTGAATCATAAAATCAGATATAATTTTTTTCTCAGATGAAAGAGACAAAGCTACAAAAGACTGTTTCTACGAGCTCTTCGACTTCTCCAACGAGCAATGCCCCAAGCAAGCCCTTAAAATATTGTTAGATGATTTAAACAACAAAATGTCTGATGAATGGAATCTCAGCATCGTTTGCCCGAACCGCAATATAGAAGACCTTTCAACTCCTTCAACAACAGAGGTATCAGCCTCCTCAAAGTCACGTTAAAAGTCTTATCTGTAAATTTAAGATGCAAAAGGTTGCAAGCATAACAGAGAAATGGCTAAGGTGAAAAGAACCGGAAGACAGACTCATTATATTACCAACCATAGTAAAACGGATTAATCTGCCAAAGGGCACAATTACTTCTGCGCATACTTGCACGGGTGCCAACGCGATAACTCGAGACAAGTGTTATACTATAAATTTTCGGAGGATCTGGCGGCAACCATATTGGAGTAAGGACACGTTGATGCCTATACACATGCCGCGAATAAAAAATAGTACTCAAATAAAAGGATTTGGTAAGGGAGGGTCCGTGGGGTACTGCGTAAGAATCCACACCCTTGTTGGCACAGAGCATTCATTTTCGAAGATTTTCACATTGTTCTTCACTAATTCACAAGAATAATGCAGAAGAACTGCATTAGAACTCACCCTAAACAGCTAGTCTGCTTGAGTTTCTCCTCTTGAATTTTAAGCGCATGCAATTTCAACTTGTGAACTTCTTTCGAAAGTTTCGCCCACTGATCCTTGTAGAATTTCTTTGATTTTTCCATTTCAGTGTAGCGCTCCGATTGTTTTCGCTGTAAACAAAAAAAAGCTCACATCACAACCAAAACACTGAACAAAACACCATTCATACCAAATCTTTAAACAACCCAGTAAGCTGTTCCCTCGGAAGGGTATGTCTCCTCATCTCTTCCAATTCCTCCTTCAACTGTTTAATTTTCGCACGCATTTTTTCATTTTCAGATGCTTCACGATCCTTCTCCATTTGCAGTTCCTTAAAACGCAGGTCCTGACGCTTCAACTCATATTCCATTTCATCTTGGATTCTCCTCGCCTTCTCTTCGATTTCCATAAACCGTACGGTATAACGTTTATCTAACTCATGTTTAGTCTTCTCAAATGCTCGTTCTTCTTCGTATTGCTTTTGGGTCTTAGCGCGCACCACCGCCTGAGCCGCTTCCAGTGACTTAGTCAGACGGGTGCAATCTTCCAGCTTATCGTGCAACTGCTGAGATAATTCTCCCTTCTGTCGCTCCCACTCAGCTGAAAGCTTATTCAAATGGGTGACTTCTTTTCGTTTCAACTCAACCAAAAAATTATCCATTTGTTGGCACTTCCAGTCTTCCAACTCAGTGACAACCTTATAGGCTATGTCGTTTTGTAATACCTCCTCTTCTGGTTTGAAGCTAACTTGAGGATCCGATTGGGAGACCATTAAGTTGCTTTCTGTTTCTCGATAGGTCTTGTGTTTTGCACTTTGAACTTCATGTTCTTCTTCAGTTTTTGCTTTGACTGGTGTGGGAGGTAACTCAATTACACTATTCTTGTCACCCATATCACCGCGTGCTCCCTTATCAAAGCAATCAGGCGTATCCAACTGGCTTATACCACTGTTTAAAGTTGGAATAAAACTCAAATTAAAGACGTAGTCCACTGTGGGCCTGTCAGACGAGACGAAGTTATCGAAAAGTGTCTGCAGGGTGAAGGAATCTTTCACTTCCCATGTGTTGTCATTGTTGAAAACATCAAGAGATGAGGGTAGAAGGCCGGCGCAGGTGAATTTATAGTTTCCTATTTGAAACGGAGCATGAGAGAAAGTATTGCGAACTGCAGCCTCTTACCTATGATATTGTCTTTGTAATACAATTCTATGGGAATATAAAACACTCGCCAGAAATAGTCCCTCAAGCTCTCCAGCGATGACCTAAAATTTACTGAAATCTTCTCGTGAATGCTGTACACTCCATCGCCGGTCGGATCCAAAATCAAATCTGAAAGACCGCCTAGAAAATCATAATGAAAGCGAAACACTGAATCCCCGCTGTCAGTAGATCCGAAATGTTCATCCAAGTGTTTGGCTTCCTTTAGACTCAGTGTAACGACAAATGTGTCACAGTCATTTGGACCATTTCCTACTTGCAGAAGGCCCTCATCATCAAGGAGTTCCACATGGATTCCCTGTTGCGACTTTAGCATGAGAACAGTCTTCGACGGTCGAATATAAATAGACTCCGAACTGTCCAAGGGTTTCTAGAGAAAGTAAATCGTATAATTTATAATTAGTGCACCGCCTCCCCCTTACCGGTTCCAGAAACTCTTCTAGTTGCCCTGTTTCCATGAGGTCTTTCGTCGTAATAATGGCTGATAGGTATATTTCCGGTTTTGCCGAACGCCATTCTGCTGCCAGGCCGCACAGTTTGTACCAATGGAGTTTTATCTAGGGAAAGGTTACCCATAAGATTGTGAATACTAAAAATTCCTAACTAACCTGAAGATTCCTCAATGTTTTAATAGTCTGCAGGCTGCGAATAGGTAGTAAAACAAAGCCTATTGCCTTTTTTATTTCTTTATCGTGCTTTTGAGCCTTATGAAAGCATTCTATTTTAATTGGGCGATTGTCAGTTTTCATCCTAGAGAAATTCTACTTATGAAGCGAACCTATTGAAAGTGAATTAGTCACTCACCTCTTTAAATCATCAAACATGCACTCCCAAATGCAATTACTATTGAAAATCGTTGCACATTCCGTATTGTGGCCTTCTATTTCGAATTTTACACCATTTAAAGTAACATTCAGGCTTATTTCATCGTTTTTCTCAGTAAATCCGATTCCTTCATGCAAGACTCCATTTAAATGGAAACCTTTTGAAAATTGCTATTTGATATATGCACATACCTTCTATAATATGTAAAAATATACTGTATTCGGTTTCGCAGCCCATGTTTTAACCTATTTTTTATTATTTTATTATTAGTGAAAGGCTCACGATTTCATGTATATTAATTTGAGGAATATAAGAATATAAAAAAAAAAAAATATTTTCACACAACACGTCAAATGTTGAGAAATATGTTTTTGAAAATTTCAGCGAACCCTAGTGGCAAGAAGTGGCACTGAAAAGTTATGGCTACGGTTGCACTCTTGGAGAATAAATGTGGCAAAATATTTATGAGGCATTCTTATTTTTTCGTTCAAGTATTTGTATTTTTAAATGGAAAAGGGGCATCAGCTATCAGTCTCGCAACCATTCTTTGCTGTTAGAAGTGTTATAAATAATTTTTAAAATTGCAATTAAAACTAGGCCTTCAATATATTTCAAGGATCGTTGGTGACTTAGAAAAGAAGAACGTACGTGGTATATTTGAACACTCTTATTGGTGTAACCCTCCCCAACTTACTTGTTTTTTATGAGGCGTGGGGTTCATTAGTTTTTACTTAATAATCTGCGTAGTTATGGTTATTTGTCAAATTGGAAATGGAGACAGTGAAACAACGGCGTAAAGAGGGTAAACTGGCTGCCACCGTACGCTTTTAGAATATGTACTTGCACTTAAAAGTTCAAGTATTGATTTCGCGATAAATTTCGATTTGGAGATTTTTATTTTTCATGATTTTAGTGTTATAGAGAAACTCGAAAAAGTGGGTATTTAAACATACCTCTATGGGTAAAATTTCATGATTTCTCTGTTACAATCCATCCAAACTTTTGTGGAATGAATTTAACGCTTTTTTTGGTTTTTGGCAGTTTTTTCTTTCTACAAAATGAGTGCGCTAAAAGTACTATTTTCTATTTGGTAATACTACAGCGGTATTTCAGGGTTTCATCGCTGTGCTTTTTATAAAAGAGATGATTTGTGTACCATGCTAACCACATAGTAACAAGCAGAACAACGTTGCCGTTGGATTTAACGTAATCATATGTCTAAAAAAAGTTAAGAAAACTCCTCATAAAAGCACTGCCATTTGCGAACAAACCCAAATACTGTGCACTCCATGTTCACTTGATCACCCTGTCCTTTTGCGCAAAAAGGCGGAGGTCTCGCGGTCTCGTTTTCATCAGCCATCTCACTTTACATTGGTATTGGTCCTGCCATGGGTAAATTCGGTTTTGTCGTGCGAAGTAGCAGCGCTCTTCTAGTAGTTGGTTTTGTTTAATTTTTCGTTCCTTTTATTTATAAAACTCATTACAACTAGGGACATCGCACCCCCACAGGCGTACAAGACCCGCCGCTTCAATCGGTCTCGTCGAGGAAAGTTCTCTACGGTATTTAAACCATTAAATAATCGAAGGTGATTTAGATTTTATTTAAAAAAAATTGAATTTGCACGAAACTTGGAAAAAAAAAAATCAGTGAATTTTCTTTGTACCAAATGTGGTGTGAAATAAACATATGTACATACTATCCGCTTGAAAAGTAGAGTGTTCCCTGTCGCGGAAATGACATTTCTCGACCATACACCGGTCTCAGTTATTCATAAACTAGAGGAGAACGAAGCTAAAGTAGGCAGAGAGGTGTCACATTGGCAATGTGAGTAAGAATGATTGAATTAAAGAAGTGCGTGCAACAGAAAGAATCGGTGGTATGAGACGTGTCTGTGTGTACATACACAAAATTCCCGATAGAGAAAAAGAAAACCTTTAACGTTGTCTCGTTTGCACACATGACTTGTCCTCCCCGTCAAGAAAGAGTAGGAAAAAAGAAACGAATAAGGAGAAAAATAATGGCGAGCACTTGGTTTGGACGTAGTTTCGTTCACCGGTAACAAATATTTGCGATTATTTAAGAATTTTCATAGAAAAAAAGCCCGAAAAAGTTATCAGAGTTTGCAGCGAAAATGCGTTTCATTGTATGCCGTTCGTGTGTAGTTAGAATTTCTCCTAAAATTGTGCTGTGATTTGGTTAAGTTTTCATCCTGTGAAAAGTGCGAACCACCTTAGTTTTTTTTTTTCGTATTTTCTTTCGAAATTCTTGCATTCATCGTCGTCGCTGTCGTTTGTCGTTGCCCGTCGTATTTGTCGCTATCCCTCTGGCATGCAGTTTTTCTCCTATCACCTGGTGCGAAATTATCCTTTCGATTGTATTTTCTGCTCCAGATTTGCCTTTTGCCCACTTCGTCTCTGTGTGTGATGTGAAGTACATACTAAAAGTGAAGTTTGTGGAGATATATGTAAAAATGTAGCCTTTTGTGCATTATATACCCAAAAAAGGTAAATAAGACAAATGACGAATGATATTTAATTTTTTTTTTCATTTCATCTTCAATGGGAATTTTTTTCATTATTCAGTGGGGAATAACTTTTTTTTATGTTAAGTGTGTGTGCAAAAGAAGGACAAGTCCAGATAGAGTGGCATAAAATCGATGTCAGGTGTGCGCGTGAATGTTTATCCCTTTTTAGCGTGTTGGATTGAAGTATTTTCTCGCTTTCGCGTGGGATCTGTCAGTGTTCGTTTTGGGTTTTGTGGGGCTTAAGGCTGCGTTGCCACTTGACGGGGGAAAAAAAGTTGAAGGTACTACAAAAAAAAAAAAAGGATTAAAAAGGAAAAACAAGAAAATTCATTCTCATTTCTGATAAAAACTTGATTTTGATTTCGAGACACGAATGGAACAACACACCCACTTTCTGTTCTCTTCTGTCAGTCAAACCACTATCACCACCATCGCAACCACATTGTACAATAAGTTTGCAGTTGCGCTATATGATTCCCTCTACTCAGAGCATTCTTTTTTTTTAGAATTTTGTTTGTCGTTTGTTTTAAAATAGCTATAAAGACAGGTTGATGAATCCATAAAGAAAATAGAGTCTATCTATAGATTGTGTTAAGAAGAATTAAGTGTAGTCACATGTATGTATGTACATATGCATTTGGCTAGTTTTGTCACCACATTACCAGTCAGCTAGCTGATGGAGTAGGTAATCTAATCAGATGATTAGCTTGACGACTACAACGACTATTACTATTTGGGTGAAGGTGGAGATGATTTAGTGACAACTTGGAGTGCAGTATTATTAAGCAAATGATATGATTAGTGTCTGTCTTTTTTTTTTTTTTTTTTAAAGGAATGTATAGTTGAGTATGAATGGACGCATTGTGCATAGTGTATTCGAGAAAGGGCGGTAAACGAGTGCCGTCATCTGTCATTTTAACTGACGTACACAGTTGGTAAAATCGATAGGGATGATGACAAAAGGGAGTTATACATGTGGAAAAATATGTTAAAAAAAGTTTATAGCAAAAGACTGGCATATGGTTAACTTGATGCTTTTAAAAGTGGGTTTCCTTTTCAACTTAGGAACAATGTGTTTGTTTAAGCTTTTTTCCACTGGATCTTAAGATTGCGACCCAGGAGACATTACATATGTACATATATCTCCTCAATAAGGCTCATTAAGTCTATCTTAGGAAGTTCTGATCTCAATGAGCATAATTCTTTCTCTGTTGAAGATGAGTGCCTGACATTAATGCGCTGCTTTGCCAGCCAAACAGTGTTTGGGTTTTACTTGTTACGATGGTATCTTGTGAAGATAATGTCGTGTGAAGACGCTTAACAGTTTTCTTATTGTATGTAATTATAAAACTACAATATTTGGCGCAACAGACCGTATGAGGACTTAACTTCTGGCGACAATTCGTGTTGTGTGTTTTATTTGTTTGCACAAATGGAAAGTCCTATAGTTTAAAATCAGCTTGGAAGCTTTTTCATGTCAGTTATAACTCTTGAACATTTGTCAGACAATTGCGAGAAGTGTGACTGAAAAAAACTTAGTTGGTGTTTTCTAGGATTCGAACTCGAACCTCCTCAGTAGTTCAATGCACTGACCACTGAGCTTAACATTGGTGTTGGATCCAGACACACTAGCTTCAAATGTTGAAGTAGTATCGGTGCGCAAGTAATTTCTTTTGTCAAACCATAGTTGCGTATGTGATAATGAGCCAAACCTTCGGATGGAGGCTTAAGGAGTGGATACGTCTGTTTACCAACTGACATAAACTCACGGTGATAGTAAATCTATTACTTGCCATTCATAACATACATTACGTGTACAACAAACAAAACTTATTTCTTTAACATTCCAGCTAAAACTGGCATTAAATGACGAATCTGTGAAAATATGTTGGGTGCTTTGGTAAACCTTTTCTCTTATTACTTAGATGCGTGTATAAGCAATATAACAAAATATTTGGATCTTACTGTACTTAGAACTAAAAAAAATGAAATGTGTACATATGTATGTATGAACATACATATATGTATATCATACAATAATAATCCTTAAGATATAACCAAACACCCCATTATGCTATTAAATGTCCCAACATACTAACACACGCCACTAACGTCAACCACAAAATACCTTAACAAACCATAAAACAACTCTTCAAAATATCCCCTAATTTGTTGTTCACCAAATAGGCCTTATTTTTACTCAAAGTTCATACGCATTAACCAGATTTTTTAATATCGGGCTTTTATCCTATCCATCGTTTATTTTTTTTTTGCTCGCGCTTTTTTGTGTGATCACTGCTATTTCATTCCTGAAATTTTAGTGGTGTGGTGTCTACAGGCTTCTGGACTGTTCGTTGGAAATACGATTTGGCCAGAAAATATTTAAGTCAATGCACATGTCATATCGTCGGCTTACAAGCAAAACTGACCAACTGCCAAAAATTGTATTTTGTACAATTGATGCCAAGTATAATAAAAAAGCAAATAGAAAATTCTGTAAAAACTGTCTTTCTGATATTTTCCCTAGAAATATGAAAAAAAATCTAAGAGAATCGCAGTTATCATGAACGTTACAAAGATTTTAAGAAAACAAAAAACTTGTTTTGCGTTTTCCCACGAACTACGTTTTTGCAGTTAGTCGGTTTTGCTTGTAAGCCGACGAAATACAGTTGCAGTTTACATCTTATGCTGAAAAGATTGCTTTTCAGAGTTTTGGCGGTTATCGGTTCCAGTTTGTTACAACGAGCATGGAGGAAAAGCTTATTAGTTAATGAAAGTTATAAAACTTCTACGTAGCTCTCCGGTAATGCTTATTTGGACCGTGGAATGTAAATACATATGTATGTTGGTCGTATAAATCGTCAGTCCCATGAAAGATGTTATAGTTGCAATTATATTATATTATATAATTTCATTTTCAAGTTTTTTTTATTTGTAATTCATTATTTTTTACATGCTAGACAAAAACGCTTAAAACTAGCTTAACTAATTTAGCTATGTTGTCCTATGCGCCCTATGCGGGTGCTCTAAGCTAAACTAAACTGAATTTCGACGAATCAGCGACTTAACTTATCAAGACTACATGCAGAGGTTATAACTACCAAAAATAAGAGCGGTCATAGTATAGAGCCTCCGCTTTAAACTACAAAACACTACAATCACACCATTCTATTATAACCTTATACTCGTAGAAAACGTGACATTGATTATTGCCATAATTTTCTCCTCCCCAACCAGATAAAATGACGGTTGATGCTATAACAACAAAACGACAAATATGCGACAACACCGTATGGGGTCCAGGGCCTAGTTTTTTTTTAATAAATGGAGGTACCTGTAGTTTAAAGCTATATTCGAAAGGCGATTTGAGAAGAAGAAGCAGTTGTTACCCTTAGAAGTTTGTCAAAGATTCGCCTCAGGTGGGCTCGTGAAATAACTTGTTTGGTATTTCCTGAGATTCGAACTTCAAACTTACCGCACAGTAAACCAACATATTAATCACAGAGTTACTGCGTCACCTTTAACAAGCTTTCACGAATTCTATGAATGTTATTAAGTGGACCCTGTACTCGACAACTTTGCTTGCTAATACTGAATTTCTGATTTCGAAATTCTTGCCATACTGTTGGGTCTCGAAGTCGTTCGATATTGTACCTGGAGAGGAAAATCGTGTCAGTTCGACAAGCTCGAATGTTTGGTGGCACCTCGAGGGACTTGAAGAATAGACACAAAATAGAGGTTACGAACTCCTCCGATGGAATATTTGTACAATTTAGTACGAAATAAAGTGAGATGACAAGCTGTCACCTCTGCAATGGAAATACTAGTAAATATATGTATGTATATGAAAATATAGCAATATGCACAATGTGATATGAAAAACAAGGTTTTGTTAGTTTACTTAACATGTTAGTGAGGGGATAGAACAAATGGAATTGTTGAGTAGTGTTCTTGTAAGAGAGGCATTTTCCAGGTGCTTAAAGTATTGGTGCTATTTATAGATTGTCTATTATCCTATCCGTTATAATTCTCCCTTTCATAACTTATTTATTTCAAATTATTTCTAATTTCAGACATCATATCGACAAAGATAATAAAGTAAAATAAAAGACGAGCTACTAAGGAAGTAAACTAATCAAAATTCTGAGAGATTCTATGTGTGCAATTAATTTAAAAACGAGTTCGGTATTAAACTCCATAGCAATAATCAAACCAAAATGATTTAATGCAAAGTGCAGTGGTTATAAATAAAAAAACATCAGCATGTAAGTCACCTGCTCAATATAATTATAATATTTAAGTAATCGACATAAAGTAACAAACTACGACAAAACATAAACTAGCAAATTTTTTATTTTTTTTTGTTTCAAAAGCATAGTTTATCTCTTCAATATAAAATCCTTAAAATTTTTTTTTCTGTTCGCGTTATTGGCTTAATCCATAAATAAAAAAGCCTAATTAAATAACACTCAATCAAAGCAGCTGTAATTTTCAAACGAAACGAAATTAAAATTCTTGTCAAATAATTTATTTAAAAAAAAATTCAAAAATCGGGAGAAAATGGGCAAAATACGTCGTGTCGGTTTGTTAGACAACATATGATCCGAATCGTGTGGTGGCCATCCAATCTTTGAC
Organism: Blera fallax; assembly: GCA_946965025.1. NCBI lineage: Eukaryota > Metazoa > Arthropoda > Insecta > Diptera > Syrphidae > Blera > Blera fallax. Next base: position 105,868,467 of record OX337244.1, on the reverse strand, counting down.
GACATAATTCTCTCGAAAGTGTGATAAAGAGAATCGCATTATTTAGATTTTGATTTTCATATCGACAAACGCAAAAGCCCAAGTGGAAAATTGACGCGGAAAAAATTGCTCCTTCGCGGGTGTGTTCGCGCATTTATTACTTTGGTTTGCGGTTGAAAATCCGTAAGAAATTTAGCGACATCCTAGCCAATAATAATAATGCAGCGACGAGAGACACGTGATCGACAGCCAAGGTGAGTTTTCATTTATTTTGTGTGGATGTGAAAAAAAGTGTTGAATATGTAAAATATTTCTTAATTTGTTGCACTGCTTTCTGTTTTTGGGTAATATGTAACAACATTTTTAAACTTGACACTGTGACCTTGAACATCTATTGTGCTAGGGGTGCTATCATCATTAGAAATATCCCGCATCTCTAGAAAGAATAAATATATCACTAGTAGAGGAGTTTTTGAACTCCACTAGCTTAAGTACTGCTCGGATGAAGACACACCAACCCAACCGGATAAGTCGGACATTGACAAAGAATGTGATCGGACGTTTTCTCTTCATTCAGACCTAAAGAACTGGCATCGGCGGCACAATGTTTCCGTAGATATGTTTCTGTTCTTAAGGTGGTATCATCTGCTTCCTTACGAATTACTTCTGAATACGGTTTGGTTAATCGTTTGGAGAATATCGGTGCTATGTTGCTTTATTACCTGTAATTTTAGGGCACGTAGTGTTTATTCTGGTGCCGATACCGATGTCGTGTATTTCAGCTTGTAAAATGATAACAGATACTACTGTTGGTTGCGCAACATTGGTGTGGGGTACAAGGACACTGGTTCCAAATGTTCTGTGATACAGTAATAGTTCACCGTTCAATATAACCTAGCATTTCTACCTCAGATTAGCTTCCGAAACTCATTGTTCTTTAATCATCCTGTCAAGATTCTGCAATGCGGAAAATGTACTTCTCAGTAATTGAGTTAAGTTTATTAAGGTTCCAGAGAACAACTTTGTTTGAGTTGTATTCTCTTTTCTTTTTACCAAGTTGGTGATTGGCTTATTCCGTGGACTTGGGTTTTCTACACGTATTGTGACTCGAGTACACAACTCCAGTCGTAGTCTGTAGAGCGACAATATTTATGTTTGACTTTAATAAGTGCACTATAATTCAGTCGATGGTAATCGAATACTTGCATTTTAGCTCTACCTTTTTTGAGAATTGCTTAAGAACAATGAAACTAAAGAAGTTTCTGCGGCTTATGTAAAGTTGGTTCGACCTTTCCAGTCTAATAGCTAATTTAATTGTCTCTCAGTGCAGAACCTAGTGACAGAGCCTTTTGAGACTCTTGGGTGTTCTAAAAATTTGTGGCCATATATGTATGTATGTATTGCGGTTGTGGCTTTTCGTTGTACATATATGCAATAATAGGTCTCTGCGCAAAGTAAGTATCCATACTGGGACAAGAAAACAAATTCATTGGGTACAAGTATTGATTATTTGGAAATTTGGATTGGAAATGGTATTTCGAGTTTTAAAATATTAAGTGTATGATTGAGCAGGGTTAGAGTGAATGCAGATCACAAGAGTTCCATTATGATACAGTGGGATCTATCACTATAACAAGCTGCCTATAGCTGGCAAAATTTTTTATAAAGTGAAGGATGCTCAGTCGATATTAGCCAGGTCACGGAGGAAGAAAAGAAAATATTAGGGCCTCCCCATTGATCTTCTAATAAGCCTTTTAAAACAACTTACATTTTGTGGATAGGTAACTCAAACATCTTTGCGATGTGGGATTTTATGTATTTTAATTTACATATGCACTTCAGCCAGTCAAACACGAATAAGTTTCCTAGCTCTTCACCTTCTTGTCTGTTAAAAAAATTATAAAAATTTCATCACGACCGCGAGAATTAATAATAAAACTTCACAATGTGTTTGTTAGCAGGTTGGTAGTCTAAGATTCCTCCATTTGCATGGGCTGCGATGTGTCATTTTTGGAGCATTACTTTCGTGGTTTATAGACAGTAAAAACATATTGCTAAACTGTCCATACCCTGCAAAAGAAGCTTATGGTTATTAAAGCCCAATTACATGTAAAGCAATTGAAAGGCCTAAGCTACATCCCACAAATTGAAGCTCCTTAACACTCTTATCCCTTGCAGCTATCAGCGGTGTTCTTTAAAACAATAAACATTAAAAATCGACCACAAAAATCTGGACGAAGGTGGCGATGTTTAATTGCTTTTGTATAGAATAGTAGAAACAAGTAGCCAAGTCTAAAGTCCTCTGTCTATGTATATAACTGTGCTGCTTTACTGTCATAAATATTTCCGTATCCCACTTGTCATTTTCTAAAAATTTATTTTGTGAACCTCGCAATCAAAGTTACACTAACACGTGCACGTTCTTGCATGTCTAACATCCGGTTATTGACTTCAATCGTTTATATTTGCTCGTAGTAGGAAGCAATAACATAAAATTACAAAATAAAAAAAAATCTATTTTATCTTAATCGCAAGCTTTAATTTCCTAATTTTATACCACAATCATTATATTGCTTGTTCAAGTTATCTACTTTGCAATCTCTGCAAAGAAATTACCGTCACAACCTGTATCTCTAATAAAACAAAAAAAAATTCTCAATTTCAATGTCATTTTATGTTTTATCAAAATTTATTGTACAACACTCATACATACGTACACCGAGCGACAATTACATAACTCATTAAATTTTACTTTGCTAATGTTTGTTTTGTTTTAAAAGAGAAAACTTGCTGTACAACGATCGGGCCTTGAAGTTCAACGATATAAAAACGACTGTTGGGACTTTTATTTGAGTGAACATAGTGTGTTGGCGGCACTTAATTATAAGTCATTCAGTTCCAAGAAATTTAAAGAAATGTTTAGACTGTTCTAAGAAAACGTTTACGTGTACCTACAACTAGGCGAATATCTCTGCTGAAATTTAATGTATAGTTTGAAAAAATTGATTTTCAGAGTAAATATTTTCATAGTCGGGAAAGCTTGCAGCTGTTTAAAAGCGAAATTTGCAGACATCCTTAGATAAGTGTTGTTGTAACGTTATACATACATACTTAGGGAACGTGTTTTTTTTTTGTTTTGAAGTCTTGAAACACTCCCCTGAAGAACTCAAACGCAACTAGTCTATTGTGCTACAAAGAAGCAAGATCCAGTATTGTCCATTTTACTGGAATTTCTTCGGCTATCGGAGAGCTTGCAGTATCAGCAATCATCACTCATGAAGATCTGCCACCTGATCCGAGTAAAAGCAGGATAATAACAAAGGAAGCGATCCAAAGTATCGTCGGCCTCTCCACAAGCATCACAGACAGTGGTGCCTATTAACCCTACCAAACTTATATGCTTAGCAAAAGGAAAACGCTCGTAAGGCGTCAATAAGTTCTCTACAGTCTTTTCTGCTGAGACAGCAAGAATGCTGATTCCTTTCAAAAGTTTGGAAGGAATCTTTTAATCCACCTGAATCCTGGAGAGTCTTGTGCCGCACAATTGTGTTCCTGTTTCTGTTCCTAAGATATACAAGGCAATTCATAGTTTACTTCACCAACAAGGTACCAGATTGCAAGAATAGACTAAACTTGCATAGTTCTTTCGAAATGATATTCAGTTCTGTCATCCATTAGAGAACATTCTATTTATGATCTTTTAGTAACACCAACTTTCATTTGAAGCGTTACCTACTTTGCGTGAGATGATCCTAGCGAGGTTTACAAACCGTATACTGATACTTATGTGAAGTACCTGTTGTTGTCGCTGTTTACGCAGCTGAGAGGACCAAGAGAAGCAGCAAAGAGCCATGTAGTTTTTCAGCGCTAATTTATCCCACATATGGACTACAATGCTATAAAGCAGAAACCTAGTGTTGTCGGCCTAATTTATCAGCGGGCAGTGGAAAAATCAGTTGTAACCATATGCTTTCTGAATTTACAGCGAACTGTTCACTTTTTAGTACATATTTGCTAAGAAGTTCGCCTACATTTCGCGTTAGCTTTGGTGTGCAACATGCACAGATCTCCAAATCTCCACTCTTCTCCAATTCACATGCCAGTTTTGATCTAATTTACGACCGACAAAAGGCCCAACAGTTTTTTAACTTAATACATACATATGTATGTACATATGTCTCTTTTGCTTTAAACAACACAATCCCTCTTAAATGATGGGCCATTAAATATAAAATATTTATGCACTCTACTCGTATACCCATTTCGTAAGTTTTTTTTTTTTTCATGTTGTGATGTAATGCAGGAACAAAAAGATTTATCTTATCAGTGAAAAAATTTGCCCGTCATTAAAATGTGACAGACGTCATTCTAGGTCGATTAGTGCGCGATCAAGATAAAACATTCTATGATGCAATTGGTCACTTAAACAGCGCATTCTTCCCCCTGGCTAAAAAAAACTCTGGACATACATAGGCCATTGAACTTATGCGGCATCGCATGTGCGTGTAGATTTTCCTTTACCAGATGATTTTTTATTTTTTTTGTTCGTAACTGGTTTGTTCCTCCATCTCGTCATCATGGAAAAAACGGTTTATTGTTGGCCAAAGGTTTTTAAAAGAATAATTACCATGTTGCTATAAAAGAAAGAACGACAAAGGTAACAAGAGGCAAAAAGGCACGCAATATGTAAAAATAGTCCTTCCATTTGAATATTACCGATCCATTATCGATTTCTGCAAGGCATTTGCGTGTGTATTTCATTTTGTAACCTATTTTTGACAGAAAATACGATATTTACGACATTTACGATAATGACGACGACATTCGCTTTGAGGCTAATAAATCTTTTTTGAAAAGAGGAACACACTCTTATTAGTGTCATTAGCTAGAAAATTGATTAGCAATATTTACCACGCTCTCAAGTAACGTTATAATTAGACTTGCATTGAACTGACAGAGACCGATAGATAGTGCTTATCGCTGGAATTGAACTCTCAAGTGTTTGGTTTATGGACTTCTTCAAGCCAGCGATTCTATAAAATTCAGAAAACAATTTCACTTCAATTACTACTCGTATCAATTATACACAAATGCGCGATTGAAAGGGATTGTTGTCAACGGAAGAAGTCGCAGCGACAAATACGAAGAAGAAGAGTTTATGAGTTGGCTGGCTGGCTGGTTGGTTTGCTAAGTAGCTGTTGTGCAGTGTATTCGCTACAAAAGGTCAGACAACAACTACAAGTTTTGTCTATTTCGGCTTCAATGAGCACGTGAGTTGGGGAAGAGTCCAATCAACTCCTACACACTTCGATAACGAAATCCGTTGACTTTTGTGACGTCATTATTCAAATTTAGTTTTTTTTTTTTTTTTTTTTTTTTTTTTTTTTTTTTTTTTTTTCAAACATACATATGTGGGCTTTGCTATTATAATTATAGTATGTAAATGACGAAATGTATAGGCTGAGAGATAATTATTCGAAAGAGATGCATAATTTGTTTGCTCATTGATAGTAAGATGGTGTGGGGTTGTTAGTCAATTCATTGACTAAATTATAAGTGAACCTAATTTATTAGGTTTTGATATTTCACACTATCAAAAGTCAATAAATTATATTTATCTTGCTTAGAGGAAATTGCTTGATGTTTAGCTGTAGCACTCTATAAAAGTTATGGTCTCCAAACTTTTGTTTTTAAGATGTCATCCTAATATAAATGAAAAATTAGCAGGGCCCTTGGACCCAATATATGTACATACATATGTAAGTCTTAAGAATTAAAGAGGGATTTTATTTGAACGTTAATACACTTTTTAGATCTATAAACTATTTTTTCGAACAATTTATAAAAATAGTTCCACGGTTAACCCTAAAAATGCTCGTTTGCAACACCTGTAATAACTCATCATCATTTGAATTTTTCTTAAAATTTAGGAACCGGTTATAATCACTAGGTACCAAGTCAGGATTGTGAGGCGTATGAGCTATGTAATTGTTGGAAGCCACATGACTTTTTAGCAGCCATGGAATTTGAGCCTTGGGAACCATTGCATTGTCATGAAGTAAGAGCACGCCTTTAGTTAATCTCTTTCTCCTTTTTACTTTAATAGTACCCAGCTTTCACGGATGTTTGACATTTCAGGATTATCTTGTAGATCATGGGTAGATGAACGTTGTTTTTGGAATATTTTCAATATCAGCTTATTAGGAAGTGATTTCCTGTCCATGGAGTCAATAACCGGTTTGAAATGAAGAACGCGTAATTTCATGGCTGGCAAACTCGTCAGCGATGCAACTTTTTTACGTATTCTACTAAACCTAGAGCACTCTTGTTAGACAGCCTAGGCGACCTGACGTCAAGTATCCCCCAATGTATATGAAGTTACAATTGGTTCTGTGGTTAGTTTCTAGTGAAAACTTAGATTCTTGTGGTATCGCAATGGACCTATTTCTGGTGAACTGTTTCTGCATTTTAAGTCCAACCAACCAACCTAACCAAAAGTAACAACGGATCCCTACGAAACGCCATATCTATCAACTAAAAAATTATATCACCACAGATAGTTTGGCATAGAAAAAACACATAAAAGAACTAAAAAATGATACGTATCAAAAAAAAAAAAAAAGAACAGCATACATAATTACTTTTACTACATAAGTACTTGCTGCTGACGTACGCGAATTTTTACAACCAACATGTGAGCCAAAATCTTTATTATAAACAAACAAATTTAAACAAATGCAAGGCACACGCTGGCCCAAAGGTCAATGAAATCTAAAACGAAAAAAAAAATACACAATATAATACAATAGCATAAAAACTCGCAAAATTCTTGTTTACAAAACAAAAGCAAAAAGAATCTCTGTGCATCTGTGTATGCTTTTGTCTTGTTTCCTAGAGTTTTAAAATAAACTCTATCGGTCACTAATGCCTGTTTTCCTCTAGTACTAATTATATGAAACTTAAATGTTTGCAATGATTGTGCACGTGAATTGTATTGTGAGATAGGGTATACGTCCGTTTAGTGAGGAATATTTTTTTTTTAAATATTTCTTTTAGAACGGCGTTTGTGTAAAATGTTGGTAAAGAAATAATTTTATACTAAACATAGCTACCTAGTCTAGTCATAAATACTGGTATGTACACGGCTAAACGCCTTCATTGTGGATGAGTCATTGAACGCATCCATTTCATATTGACTGCTGTTTGACATGTGACATTTGAGCAACATTGCCGCGTAAAAATTTGTTATTTGCATTTATGAAATGGAATGATATCGAAACTCATTCCATGGGTCGAACGTGGCTACCACACGGCATCAGTAATGGTATTGTGGGGAATGAACTATGATTGCGTTACCGTCCTTCATTTTGACCATAAAGGAGTCAAAACTTTGGCAAAACTTATCAAACAACTGTTTTGAAAGACGATGTCAACCAAATAATGTTCACCAACAAGCCGTGGACATTCCAGAAGATTTGTTCCAGTTGGCAAAGCGAAAACCACTCAACAGTGGCTCATAAACAACGTTAAGGGCTTCATTTCGCCGAATGATTAGCCAGCTGGCATTTCAGACCTCAAACCGTTATATTGGAAGCTATGACTTGACACTGAAATATTGAATCTTTTAAGCGAGTCCATACCCGACCAGTGGACAACTTTCCCATGCCCGTGATGCTCTACGATTAGTAGATATTGAGTGATTCAATAAATAAAATAAAAATATTTGAAAAATATTAACTCGTTCTCATTTAGCATAAATTTTAATTGCACTAGTATTCATAACAAGACTTGGTAGACACAACGGTATGAAATTGTTGATTCAAATTGAACGATGATAATACATAGGTAAAACTGTCCTGTATGGCTGTAGTAAGACGAATCCAGATGAGACTACACAGACCCCATTATACGCAGGAATGTGCATCGTTTGGTGCCAGGCTTGACTTTATTTTTTTAAAAGGACGGAGCTTGCTTTGCTGTTAGCGGACCTTGATCAATGAATATTTCTTTCCTTGAAAGTATGCGTGATATTGATGAGCATATGGTTTAAACAGTATCGCGGCAGATGCCAAATAGGGAGCTCATCTGTGGAATAAGGAAAGATAGAATGTAAAGCTCTATCGAGGTTAAAAAAGAACGCTCTTTGGATAGGACCCTAAATTTTATCCAAAAGAGCAGAGCCGTATTCAGATGCAGCCATTCGCTCCTTCAAAGAGTAGTGTGGATGAGAACAGACGACTCGTGAATTCTTTTTGTTATCAGTGCTGTCTAAGATATCATGTAACCTTAAATACAGGTTAAATCCTCTATAAGGACATATTTGCTCAAAAGATAGAAGAAATAATGTTCTCCAGGAGACATTCTCGTGTTCACAAGAAAAGTTTCGAGATGGAATTTTGGTACCGTACACCTGTGGCATAACCAAAACTATTAAATAAAAAACTCAAATCTGAAGGACCTTTTTAAAAAATATTCAATGGGTGTTGTCTTTTCTTTAATGTGGTTAGTGTCTATACTTATAGTTGCAGTTTTTTTTTGTTGACGACGCATCAACCTTCTCTGGTGTGGTTTCCTACCTAAACTTGAAAACAGGAAATTATTTCTCAGTTGTTAAATGAATGTTTCTTCCTGAAATTCACATTCATATGTACATACATATGTGATTATTAAAAAACAACTCAGTGTCCGATTTGTTTATAAATTTTTCCTTCAATGCACATTTCTTTTTATACATTTGCATTCCGTCTTGCTAATCTCCAATTCCCTATCTCCCGAGAAACTATAAAGTACCTAATAGAAAACCAACCACATTTATGTACATTGCACCATGCATATGGTGACGTTAAATCTACCACCACCATGACCAAACCATAGAATCGTGATATATCGTCGCACAAAAGTCGTCATCACAACCACGTATCTTTTTCACACAAAGATTTATCTGCTATTTACACGGTACGACTCTGTACGTACGGTTTTTCTTTCCATTGTCGTTTTTGTTTTGTTTTATTTATTCTTTATAAGAACTTTATAATTCTTCAAAATTCCAATTTATGTATATGTACTTATACATACATATGTGTGAATGTACAAGTATGTAGTGGATGTGCCGGAGTTGTATGCCTCGGTTTGGTTTTGCAATGCCGTCTATACGGGCATTGAGTGTACACATCTATCTATCAGATGTGTCCCTGTGGTTATTTAAGATTACGCATACAATCTGTCTTTCGTTTCATTTGTTGTTTCTTTTTTTTTGTTTATTATGCGCGATTGTATACATAGTTACAGAGAGTCTAAGTACCTATAGAAAAATTTACGAACTGCATAAAATATGCAACTGCCTCTGACTCTAACACCTGTGCACGGGTAATGCGAGAAAAAACTATTTATTATGTACCGTAGATATATTTAATTATATACAGATTGCAAAGCGTGTGTAATGTGTATGTTTAATTGAAGAAATATCCAGCTCCAAGTGTAATGACATTAATATGCCGGAGAGCGATGTGGTGAACAAGAAGTGCGATAAAAAGGTAGTAGTGCTCTCATAACTTAAGACTACCTTGTATCGTTGTGTTGTTTTTTTTTTTATTATTCTTTTCTCTCTACAGATTGATAGTATGAGTGTGAAACAATTTCTCTCTGATATGACAATGTTGCCAGATTTATTGGACATTATTGGTGGTTAAAAAGGAGTTTCAGTCTTTCTAAAAATTTAAAATTTCTGCTTCGGGATAAATATTTTTAGACAGCATACGTATATGTTTTGAAATGATCACTTTTAAATTAGAATGTCTTTACTTTGCAATTTTCAATTGTGACTGTAGACAATTCATATCTTAAAAGGTCCAAATATTTAACAGTTTATCGCGAAGCCCCAACAAAATCTTTAATTTTTCTATGTATCACGAGTATTTGCTATCCAAAGTGCCATTTTCAGGTGTACCAGCGCCTTTAACAACACTCGCAGAATAGAGTTTATTCTAGAATATGAAGGCAATGTAAATAGGATAATTTTTAAACTGAAATGCTTAATTACTACCTTGAACCACATAACAAATTTAACAAAAACGATTAAGTTTTACTGAAATAATAAACGTAGAAGCTTTGTCTTTTTCGTTTTTTGCAGTTGAATTTCAGGTAGAAGTAACTTCATACATGGCTTGCGATTGCGTATGATCTAGTTGTTTTCGTAGCTTCGATAGGTACTTACCTGTCTACAAAGTAGACATGCACACTAATTTTGGTCAATTATTTTAAACAGATAGTCTAGCAGGAGGGCCTAAAAAGAATTTAGACAAACCTGGATCTTAGCTTTTCTGATTCCTTTTGCAAAAACAACACCAGTTATCGTCAAAGTCTCCAGTCAGTATAACTCCTCCCACTAGAGTCTTCAATTTTAATGTATCCAAGTCTGGTGATAGTGATCAGAAAAATCATTTTAATGGACCTTGAGTCTAGCTTTTGTAATTCAAATTACATTCATGGAAAACTTAACTCTTTAACTGGAAGTGCCATAGCAAAATACTTACATACTTACATATGTATTTCAATTATTTTTAAGGGAATTGGACTACTGAGTGAGAAGTTAGTTTCAAATTCGAAAAAGCACCAGAAAGTTTTCTTAAAATCCCATCTCTTGTGACTGTCTCTGACAAATTTCCGAGAGTATGAGTTACTATCATGGGTAGCTTCCTAATGTAGTCGCTTGTATCCAGCAACAAAACTCGACTTGTCTTCCATTCGTATTGATAAACATTCGCAAAACACCAATGGTTGCGTGAAATTGGAGGCACAATGCAATGCAATTCTGGACTATTGTCATAGTCTTGTCTACACTTCATCTCTGAATGTATAAACTGTTCTTGTCATACAATTTCTTAGATTTTGTATTGGTCAAGCTGTAAAAGAACTAATAAAATGAAATGATTTATTTTTTTTATTAACCCCACACCGGTTCACATTAATCGCTCTTTATGAAAAATCTCAGTTTGATAGTTCAATCTTTCTGTCATCCACGATAGCTTAGTCCTAAAAACGATGTGCGCTTGTACTCTGAAATTTTTTTTACTGTAAATCAAAAGTAACTAGTCTACCGTAACTTTCCCCCTCGTCGGGTAAAACCTTACTTCTAAAATTTTTTGAACTGAAATTTGATTACATTTGCATCTAATCGGGGGAGTTATAAAAAAAAAGTCTGCCTGATCTGTCCTGTGACGTGTAACAGTAACTCGGGCTCCGATTAAAATTTTTGACCAGAAGGCAACAGGAAAAAAATTAGCACGTTGGACAGAGAAATGAATTATTTGACATTTTGTATTAAGAAAGACATATTAAACCTTCAAACGTTTCTTTAAGATAGTTGTTCTGTTAGCAATTATCTGCGTAGCAATTTATCAATGTGCAAGCATTGACTTCCAGATGAAAGTTTCAAAAGTATATACCCAGCGCACATAGACCCTTTAAGATGCCCGGCTGTTTGGACAAATTTTTTTGTCTTATTAATAAATATGAACAAAACGTCGATCCGTTTCCGTTTCGCCCAAAATAGTGTATCCAATATCAAAGCCAATTACGCAGTTTCGCTAATTATCTGATAGATGACTCTAGTGGATTACGTGGATGAATTGAAAAGTTCGCGGACCAACCATAGAAATAGTTTTAGTTCTGAATTGGTATTTCCCTTTTATTTTCCAACATTCTAAGTGTGACTAAATATCAAGTTTCATTCCTATATTGCAGTCAGTAACTCCTTTTTTTTTGATGTAGTAGTTCAGATTTTATTCGTTTCTCTGTTCTGCTTGGTAGCTGTGATTATTGAAGGGCTTGAATTTATACAGGTCACTAGCAAACACACTACCTACTACTTCGTGGCTATCAAACATGAACGAAAGGACAGTGCACGCCCACACATATTGCGGTAAACCATGTCTGACATCCATACACGTGGGTTTGAATTACTGCCACATCCTCCCAATTTCCTTGATCCTACACCATGTGACATTCATCTGTTCCCCAAGAAAGAGCTCCGAAGCTGCAGTAAACATATTTTTTGAAGGCATTAATACAACATTTGTTTACAAATGGTGTAATGGCTCTGGAGACCATCTGAAAGAAGCTTATTTGAACTTAAAGGAAATTACATCGAAAATTAAAGGTAATTCAAGCTTCCTTTCTGGGTCAGTTCGCAAACTTTTTATCTACCGCTCGTATTTCATTGCTGTCTGTAAAATTTTACGATGAAATTGATGTTTGTTGAGATATACATACATAGGTACATATTTAGCTGTTAAAGTATAGTACTCGTATCATCGTTTGCTTTAAGAAACCTCAGCCAATAGTTATATTTTTTTTGTAATTCTGTAAAATTAAACTGTTGTCTGCTATGAAATGCTAATCACCAGTCTTAAAAGCTTCTTTCTTAGTCTTATTTATTGCTCCGAGGCCTCAGCTCACCTTAAACGCAAGCACATTTGAAGTTTAAAAATATGCGTTCCCAAGCGCCAAGTGCAATTCAATTGTCGTGAGTTCGAACCTCAGTGGTACATGCATTAACGACTATATCAACAAGTCATCTGTACAATGTATAAATTGTCGAGCAAGTCGGTTGTCTAAAATGAAACATTTAGTGGGAAATTCCACAAAAAGACACATGTGTCGAAGATAGTTCTATTGACCTCGATGCTATCAGTTCGCAATAGGCTTGGAACTTTTTTTTTCTCGCCGAATTCTCCTAATCAAACTGAACTCATCGCCAGACGGGTCTGATTCATTGGTGCTAGTTATATATTTAGCTGTATTCGTCATATCAAGGCTACAGGTGTTTCAGATAGTTTAGCTGTCCGAGTTGGACAGCTGATAAATGCATTTTAAAGCGCTCTATCCCGGTTAATTCCAGATGTCTGAAGTTTTTAACACCATAAGTGTATCGGCTCACTCGGTGAGAGAGTAATGTTAAATATGATTCTCTCTCTCCAATAAAACAATAATTTTTACATATATGTATACATAATTAACTACCGGCAACACTGCACTTTCTGTGAGCTGAGCATTGACATTCATTGTTATTTTATACACCACCACGCCGACAAACCACTAACACTTGAATCAGTACCCTTACTCGCACTCTAAGTGCATCTGTATAGAGCTATAGAGTATCTAAACACGATTAAAGAAGAAAGGCAAACTAAAAAAAATGAAATGAAAAAAAAAAAACGAGATTCCAACACCAGTCCAAGAGCTATGCGACTGTTTGTGGGCTTTAGTCTATTTTCGATCGCTTGCCGGAGAAGAAGTTAGACAGAGGTTCCGCGTTTAAGTCTCGTCTCGTCAAGCGCCGCAAAAGGAGTTTCTTTTTCCGTTTTTCTCGGTTCTTTATTTTTATTTATTTAATTTTTTTTTTCTTCATTGTTTTGTATTTTTTTTTTCTATTGTATCTCAATCGGTTTTTGTCGTTTGCCGCTGTTTTGTTGTTGTTGTTATTTGCTGTTTATTTCCTTTCAAACTGGTTAAGATACATATCCAATACAACAGAAAAGATATACACATTCGGTATACGTGTTTAGGGAATATCTTTCCTCACCTGGATAGCAAGTAATTTTCTATCAAAAGAAAGAAGAAAGTCAGCTGTGTGTGGTGGGTTTAAAAAGACGGAAAATTAAGTTTTTTTTTTCTTTTCTCCAAAAAAAAAAAAACAAAGATACTAAAAAAAAGTTGAAAATTTGATGGAAATACACATGAACATGAACTACTCGTCGTTGTCGTTGTTGTATCTCATGGGTCATGTCTCGATGGTAGTTTGCTTTAGCTGCGAGTTTGGTTCGGCGGATTATACTTAGTCGGAGCGCGTTTGTTCTTTATTTCAAAACATTTATCATCTCTCCACATTTGCATCTGTATTTGTGGAGACATTTTTTTTCCATTCTTTATTATTTTTTTTTTTTTTTTTTTTGCTGCCTTAATCAGAATTTTAAATGACTTCCTCTCGCCGATATAGATAGTTTTGTGTATCTTTTTAGGTTATTTCTTCAGTTTTTGTGTTGCTAAAGCAAACAGTAGTCGACTGGAAAACCGTAAATGAGTATACACAGAGATATTAATCATAATTCACGTGGGTTACACATATGCATCGCTTCGCGGTTGAATTATTTCGAAATCGTTACCACGCTAGACAGTATCTCTAACTCGGGGTTTTTGCTGATGATGAAAACAGTGCGGTCATTAAATTAATAAACATAAATTTATGTTTTCCGAAGCGCGCATTTAGATAGAAAATTATTTGTGTTTTTGTCTTTTTTTTTTTGTTTTTAATTGATTCCATCCTCTTCTAGTTGTGTTTGTGATTGATTTGCGGCAATTTGTTTCTAGTGAAATTTGTGGAGAAATAAATTTGCTAAGGAAAAGTATCTATGTATTTGCAGTGCTTTATTGTGTTTTAATTGGTGCATCAGTTCGTCGAATATAAGACAAGTGCGAAAAGTGTAATATAACACCAACATCAACATCTCATTCAGAAAAGGATTATTATTATTATTCGCAAGAAAAGTATCTGTAGTTGCTACAGAAGAAGAATTTCTTTCTTTGAATTGCAACACCAGCTATGTGTTTCACACTGAAACGGTAGCTGTTTTTTTAACACTGTGCTGCTGTAGTTAAGTAAGTTTTACATTTTTTCTAAATAATAAGTTTTGAAAACCAAAATTAAAGGATTACATTAACGAGTATTTTGTCTGCGAGTTCTAATGACCTTTTTTCAGATCTTTTGGGTTCTACGGCTCAGTTGAATTCAGTTTTTAATCATTTGCATTTTAACTCAAGTTCATTTTTCTTAATTCTATATCGTAGATACAATGATTTTGATACATGTAGACAAAGACAAGAAGGACACACCTCAGATATCAGTACCGTCAGTTGAATCAATTAGTGTCACCAGTTTTTAGGAACTTCAGTTTTGAACCAGGGAAATAATTTTTCCTGGTAAAACAAGGAAATTTGCCGCTGTTCCGTACTGGTTTTATAGTTTCTCCGAAATATTTGATAGTAGTCCATGCTGGCTGCAGGATGTAACGCACAAACAGAAAGCAAGAAGTAGGATATCATGTGATTCCTTCCAGATGAGTCGTAACTTTTGTGCATGTTTTAATGGTGAGCTCCAAGTCAACTTTTGTGAAATTTTCTACCAACGTTGTAACGAGTAATCAACGGATACGGCCCAGTTTTAGCTATACTTTTCGAATGAATACTTGCGTTCAAAGATTTACCCGGAAACGCTGAAGGGTGAAGTTATTTGAGTATCGGCTCTGTCACTGTCCCGCTCTGAAAGGCCGACACCTACGAACATTACGGTGGAGATTCTTAGTAAATATTGCAGAGGTATCTCAACCAACAACGCTCCCCAGTTAGCCCGATTCCTAGTAACTGCGAACTCCAAGTTGGTTAAGGTCCCCTTCTACTTGTGTGGACCACTTTAGGTGAGGACGTCCTCCACTGCGATGTCCCTCCAAATTGAATTTGAACACTCTGCCGACCGGAGTATTGGTGTCCATTCGCTCTACATGTCCTAACCATCTTAACCGCAGTTTTTTTTTAATTAGGTTGATGTCGCTGTACAGCTTGTAAAGTTCGTCGTTAAAACTTTTCATCCAAAACCCGTCAATGCAAATGGGACCGAATGTCTACGAAGAATTTATCTCGAAACAAGCGAGGATATCTTCAATGGCTTTCGACAAAGTCGATTTCAGCACAATAAAACAGAACTGGGGTGATTACGGTCGTGTATAGAATATTCTTAGTTGTTTGGGATAAGGCTTTAATACTCAATTGGCAGCCCAAACTTCTTCGCTTTATTTCTGCCAACTAGTGCTTGTTCTTCTGAGTTGGATAGTCTTCAAGTATTCAAATATTAAACTGAAGCCTGGGCTGATGGGTTTCTCATGTAAATTTTTTACAATTTAAAATGTTCGCCTGTCGGCTTATGTTAACACTGTGCTAGCATTTCTAGTGTTGTACTTAGCATTTCAGTTTATAAAATGTCGAGCTGCACAAGGCATACGTCAAAATTTCCGTTTTGTATACTTGCGTAGCCAGAACTCAGAAAAGCGTCACAAGTTATATCACACGTCTCTGTGAAGTCTTTCGAAAGGCTGTCTACATATACGGGATTATTATTATGGATTAATAGGTTTTTAATGACTACGGTTTCTAATCAACAAAGATATCGACATTGAAATTGGTAGCTTCAACAACATTGCACCTTGTACAGCTGAGAAATAGGCCATCTTTTTTTTTTATCAAGTCTGCAAACGCAGTTCAGTCATCAGTGGGTACACCCTTTTTACTCTCCCAGTCAGCTACATCCTTTCAGTGTGGTTTGAAAGTCATTCTTTAGTTGAGGTACTGTCAAGCTGGGGTTCACCAAGCGGATGTGAGTAGATTCAAAACCCATACCATAACCTGTCGAGTTGTATTTTTCTTTTCATATGTCAATTTACCCTTAAAAAGTTGGTTAATGTTGTCAGTGGATTTGATTTACGTTTGATTCGCCGCAATGCGACAGTAAAAGATCGTTATACAAACATTACCGCCAGCAAATTGGTCCCATTTTAGTGTCTCAACTCGCATTGCTCCTCTTTACTTCCCCGAATTTTTAGTTAAAACATTTAAAACTGTAAAAATAAAAATAAATAAACTTCTCTAGCCGCATTAAGTAACTTTAAACTGTCGACAAGTACATACACTTCACTTCGTATCTAGCTTACTGATAGGAGTCCTATACTTACAGATAAGATAGCAAGCACATAACATTCTCCACTCACTCCAATCTGAAGTAGAAACGTTCGCTCAATCTTATCTATGAGAAACAATAAATTACATAAATAAACAGTTTCAAGGAAAAATAAGTTGCCTCCGCTGATTGTCTTCTTCTTCCACATCGCCCGCGTACCACTCCACCACTCCACAATATTCCACAATTAGCAATATTTTTAACGAAAACCTGTCACCGGTTTTTGGTCGCCTGCATCAAATTAGCACCTCAACACATACAGAGATGAAGACAACGACCACACCGCAACGGTGTACTGTTGTTGTGATATCAGTGAAAGTCTTTATATTCATTAAGAAAAATGTGCGCTACGAAAATAATGACTAATGACAGCTACAAAAACAAAAAAAAAAAAAGACGAAAAAGAACGCCCCACTTGGAAACTTGGAAACATCAAATTGGCTGGCAGAAAGGTGTGCAGCTATTAATAACTTGTTTTTCAGTCGACAAAATATTTAAGCGATAAAATACGAGCCACACTGTAAGCACACATTTCCACCCGCGTTGACGGGGAATACATTCAGAACACGATACCTTTAATTAAAGTTGAAATTCTTAGCTCACGCTACACAACCAACGGAATGTTAGTTAGTAAAAGTTTTTGGTTTATTATTATAATTTTTTGTTTTTTTCTTTTATATCGATTACATTTTCGGAAACACCACTGCTTAGGAACTTAGTCGATCGATATACATCCATACATACATTCTCTGGGTGTTATCGATTTTTATTTTTCCGGTAGACTACAATCGAGGTTTAAGGTTATAGATACTCTTGCTGTTGATATGCGTAGAACAAGTGTAATTTAGTTGTAATCGGATACCTGGTGAAATAATTTATTGTGCGTGACCTTAGACTCGACTTTGTTAGTCTTGAATGCGTATTATGTTGTACATCATCTGGTTAAGGGTATTTCAACTTGGCTTTGTAAGAATTTGAGTTTGTCAAAATGAAAACTTGTTGCTCGTAAGGGATTCGATATTTACTTCTCTCAATGTTAGCAACTCACGCTGTTAAAAGTTTTCGAAATCATTCATAAGCATTTTATCCCATCAACTCTGTTGTGAGCTCACTTCCCTTTATGACGGGGCAGTGATGATCTTTTGAAAACAAGGTGAAAATCGGCAATGTAATCTGCAGTCCCTTTCCAATTCTGATACTTTTTCGATCTTCATCCAAAAAATCTTTTTCGCTTTTGCATTGATTGACATTGACTGGTAATTGTCTTTGCTATACAAATAGGAACAGGTGTATATCTTTGCTTAATATACGATGACCACTTACACACGGATATTGAAGTTAGGTGCGCTCACATGGTGAATGATATTTCTCTGATACGGTTTCGCTGTAATGATGAATATTTAATGTTATCCTCTGTCTAAAAGGAGGTGTCTGTTGATGAAACTTGAACTAAAATTGTACGAGTATCTACTCCTATCTTATGGCTGGTTCTGGCCAGAATCTAAGTAGAGCCCAATTTTAAGATATGATCTTAAGACGAGCCCAGCGTCTGCCGCTGATAATATTAGACAACTTCTCGTTATGCCAACATGCATCTTCCTTTCAAGCAGATACTTGTGCTATTCTGGTAGCTATGAACTAAATTGTGAAGAACAGGTGGGCAGCGATGCCATTCAAGCCGCAATAAGGTAATAAGCAGTTTTAGAGGAGGACCTCTCAGGACCTGTATCTGATTTGGGTCCTCCTGTATCCGAGCTTTCACTAGTGGGTGTGCTTAAAGATTGTACTCATGCAGAATGTAGGATGCCTTCTGCTTTTATTTACGAAAGACGAAGAAATTGCATTAACAGGAGTTGCAGTTTGATACTACCATACACGCTGTTATTGGGATACCCTTTGAAGCTGAGTGCCTATTCCTTGAAGAGGTCATGTCAGACCTATTTGCAGCATCGTATTCATAGAACATTTGTTACTATAGAATATTTGACAAGTAACGAGTTGCCTAGGCATCAGTTGCGGTTTTGTAGCTCACAACCCCGCCCAAAATACAATTTCCTTTCCCAAGGAAATAAAACTTTTACATAACTTGATCCATTACTTAGAACTCAAAGTTACACAAATACTCGTAGTACTCACATGACATGTGGCCCATCATGGGAATACCCCCCTTCTCTGTGTGTTTACGGCTATTCACAACTGGGTTACATTTGCACACATTATTTACCATCATCACCAAGTATCTCACTTCCTAATCACCTTGAATTCCTAGTAATTTCCTGGTAAGTGAGAGAGTGAGATCGATGTCATCAACTTTTCCATCATCCCACCCACCGAATGGACATAACAAAATAATCCCATTGACTGTAATCATTCGCATTTCTCTGACCTTTGCATGTTCCATCGTCATTCGTGAACTGAACGAACTCAAAGAATAAAAAAAAAATTAATTAATTGGTTTTACACCGCCAGCACCCAAAGTGAAAATTTAGCCTTCGCCTGTATGTACAGCACACCACACAAGCCTATATCAGTCGGGGATCTAGTGCACGATGATTTACACCGAATGTGTGTTTTATGTGCAATTCAGCGGTAGCCCCTCCTTACATTCGACATTGAAACGAAGAATGATGAGTTTTAGTTACAGTGACCTTATTTCATATTTTACTACTAGAAGGAAGGATATGGTCAGGATGGTAGAACGGGGTACGATCTTTCAAGGCATGCATTAGAGACTTTCTCCACCTTATCGACAAGTGGTATCATGTTGAGAAGGAGAAATTATGGGTGTAAGATAGGTTGTAAACTATTTAATCCTTGTATTTCTAAGAATAATTCCATCAAGGACTACAAATAGTGCTTAAGTTATGAAGTAGTAGAGTTGTTGTGAATATCCAAAGAAGTAAATTAAGTCAGGGAGACAGGATAATTGGAAGATAGAGTGACCTCACTTTATTTTTCCCTACATCGAATGGCGCCCAACATGAAGCCTTATCTTTTAACAACAATTGTTCTTGTTATTAACATCGGAGAAAACGTGACTCTTCAAGTGGCAAGCGTCACTATTAAAGGTAACAAATTTTGTGCGATTCAGCCAAGTGCGGTACCAACAAAGGAGTATGTTAAACGGGTTTTCCGTCAAAAGAGTTAATGGCTCTCTGGTTTAACGTTCTCATAGATGAAATACAACTTTTCCAAAAGGAAGTTGCGCTAAACCCTGTTCAATATTCTTTAGTAGAAATGTTTATGTGTATCCTTTCAGCCCTTGTAGCTTTTGTAGAGGACCACTGGAACAAGTCTTTTAACCCTGATGGGATCTCTTTGCTTTTCTGAAAAGCTGAAAAGGTTATGCATGCTGGTCTAGATTGTTTTTTTGGTGTGATGTCCATGAGACCTTGAATAAATTTGCTCAGAAAAGGACATCTCACTACCTGAATTTGCATTGGGCTTGCTAAAGTTCTCAGCCAGCGTTGACATTTGGAGTCGGGTTTCTGATGAACACAATGAGTCTCGATAAATGCTCTGCTATTAAAATTAAGGGCATATTTGCTGCCTTTGTTCCAGACTAGTGTCTAGTCCTTTTTCCTTGCACTATTTTACACGAAATTTAAGATGTGAATTTGAGTCTGAACTGGAATTACCTAAAAACGGTAGCCACACCATCAGTCACTGTCTGGTAAACAGACACTTTCTGAAACTGAACTTAGTAGTGTATCACAGGAAGCAACATAACCTCCACTGTTTTAAATTCAAAACTAACTCGCGTCTAAAATATAATTTTTTTTTATCCAAACCCATACCCTCTTCTACGATTTTCGAATCTTCTTTCATTGCTTTGAAGGACATAGTCTTAAGTGATACAAAATATTTTTTTTAACGAACCTAACCGTACACTTAAACATAAAAGGATCTCATAAGGGAGATCTATAATAAATCTAATTGTAAATGATTATGCCTCTATTTAAAAACTGTTTTTATGAAAATTTTATTCTCCTCGTTAACTCGATATATGTTTTTGCTAATCTCCTCAAGTTTCAGGAATATGATTGTGCTTGAATTAGCGGAACGAACCAAGCCTGTCAACGTGAAATCATGCAAATTTGATGACAATTGCTTACTATGGGTTGCAAAATAAAAAGGGGATGTTTGCGTGTAAAATTCTCGTTCGTAAAATTCTCAGGATCAATTTAAAAAATAAGGCATACCACTGGGTCGCAAGTAGTTGCTCATATACATACATACATATGTATGTTGGAAATGGTTGAGATTTAAAATTAAAGCAACATCGGAAATATGTGGAAATATAGTGGTGGCGTGCAAGGGTCAAAAAAGGGTGGAGCGATTCACGGTCGTAGAATTTTTGAGTTTAATGCCAGCAGTTCTGTAGGCAGACAAATCAAGCTCTAAGGAGTTTATTTTGAGAATTTATTCGAAAAGCGAAAATAAAATTATTTTGGAAACAGTGCTTTTAAATATTTTCCAGTGTATACACAAAACGAAATTATTAAGAAGTTCTGAAGAGCTGAATGCAGCGTGACGTAAAACAAATATCAGCATTGATTCCACGATTAGATGGTCAGCTAAATGTTTCGCTACATATATATTGGCAATGAATTCTCTTAATTAAATTGTATTTGGAATTCTTTTGGAAATCATATTCGAATTCGTTTGAGTCTAACCCGAAATCCGCTCTAATCTTATCTGTACCAACTACTGAGCACATACACAAATTTGTATAACTGGTCCACCATCATAATCATTGAAAGGAAAATCAGGAAAGTAAAAGCTTGCTTATTCGGCATGCTGTCTTAAATATGGAAAAGCAATGTTTTCTGGACGTGACTGCCAATGTAACTTGTAGGCTAGAAACCTTCGTCAATAGATGTTTTGGTGCCTTCTTAAGATTAACTTAAGAACGAAGTAAGAACGCATAGATATCACAATACGACGAAGACAGTAAGAATGGATCGATCACATTTTCTTTGCAAAATCCACTTACGTAATTCAGCAGGAGAGCGGGTGATCTTTAAAATTCAAAGGAATCCAGGTTTTAGGAAAGAGAGTTAAAACAAGTTTCCAAAACCCGAATATGATAGCTTTCAGTCATTGATGAAGGCCCTGAGTAATGACGTGACTCGACTGATTGGGGATCAGTTGAGTTTTTCTAGCTCAGACCTCAAGTACTAAGTGGCTTGTCACGTCAATTCGTATGGGTACTTATTTTTTCCATTTTGAGTAAGTTAGTATCCGGAGCTCTCATGCTTATTCGAAAATCACATATTTTTAGATCAACGTAATCGGTGATTAACATGCACTATAAGCAAAACAAATTATTGTATTCTAATTACCTAAACCATTCGAAAGCTATGGTCGTGAAAATCAGTGTATCTACGGAGTATCGTAGCAAAGAATGTTATGCACTTAAAAACAAATTCTGGCTAATACTACAAAAATTAATACGATTCGCGGAGGTAATTCAAGTTCTTGTGACTTGAATATCACACAAAATTTTGAAACAGAATAAAAAAAAAAATAATAGTAGAAATCATAAACCAGCATACAAAATTCTCCTTCTTACTAGTTCAGACACAAAACCCGAAATGAACAGAAATGAACTTCGCCTGAGTTTCACACCATCAAACCTAGTCAATCTAACATGTGTGTATGTCATACGTAAATGCACTATAAAAACAGTCATAACCTCACAGGCGCCAAATATAAAGTTTCTTGGAAGGATATCTATCCACTTAAGTCGCAATCGTTCTTACTCACAGGCACACAATGAGTATTAAAATACTTCCTTTAAGTTTCAATCCAATACCTACCCCTTACAGAGACAGATTGAAAAAAAAAAAAAAAAAAAACAAACTCCTCTCGTTATGTTAAATTGTCACAAAACACGTGTCTATGTCGTTATTCTACCTTGAACTTTATGCAGATTTTATTCATAACCTCTGTACACACTGTCAGTAGAGTAGTTCGAGTATTGTTCCCAGTTTCGACCCCCGTTCTTTCTACTCTTTTTGAACACATGAATACAAACATGGTGTTTAATTGTTCCCAAAAGAGAAATTTCGTTGGGGCGGAATTCATGCGTAAATATGGCACCTTTTTGACGCCCGCCAGAGAGTCGAAACGAATCGCATGTCTACGGAAAAAAATCGATTTGAAGGAAAACAGTTTGAGCGATCTGTGGAAGTAATAATTGTTACGAAAAAGCAAAGAAAATGGCATGGAAATTCGTTATTGTTAGTAAGCGTAGTAACAAGTTATATGTATATATTTTTTTTTCTGTACTTTGAAGGCTTTTTTTGTTTTATTTTTCTCTAGGCATTCATGTTTTGTTGGATTTGTTGAGGCACGATGCTGTGTCATGCATTTTTATGCAATGCACTCGATGTGTTGTAGTTTATGGAAATGAGCTGGACTGGTGGAACAGTGAACAGTGCTTTATGCTGTATGGCCAGTGAACTGTTGGCGTTCAAAATCATTGGAGCGTGCCACCAACTCTTTTTTTTTTTCCAGCAAGCACCAGACATTTTTGTAATATTAATCAGTGGAGCCTTGTGTGTTGTGTTCCTTCCTCAGTGTAATGGTTTTTCATTGCATTATAATATTTATGTACATTTAGTAGACTTTTTTTTTGAGTGACCTGGAATAAATGGTTGATCGTTGCACGGAAGAAGTTAAGCAGGGCATTCTGGATTAACTAACAAGACCTTTAATGTTTCTACGGGATATAATTTTTGACCTATGTAGACGATTGTTGATGGCTCTTGTTAGTGTTTTTTATAGGTTAACTGAAATTTAGTTATAACACAAGTGACACACAATTTAGCCGTTGATAAGTAAATTGTATAAAACGAACAAACCTCTTGCAGCTGATACGCTGGAATTTTGGAATATTGCTCTGAAATGGAACAAATTGTAGATTAATATCTGGAAAATGCACTTTGACAGAGTTGTTTTATGGGCGAAACAAGCGCAATTTCAATGCAATTCAATTTTTTAAAATAAAATGAAAAAAAAAGGAATCTCTACAGTGCTTAAAAAATAAAGTAACATCCTATACTTTTTGTTCTTAAAGAGCCTTAAAATGTTGATTGATTGTTGATTTGTAGTGCGCATTGCGGTTGGAGTTTGTTTTTGAAAAATATTCAAATTCAAATCGCAACGCTGATTCAGGTGACCAATTATATTTCTAGAGTTTCCACGGAGTCTATTACGGAAAACCATTTTGAAGGTCTTTCTTTTTTATTCCCATAAACAAATTTAGAAAATATTCTCTTACATACATACATACATACATATGTATGTTACTTCCACCCTAGTGGAATAGTATGTAAAAAGTATAAAGTATTTTCCAAACAAGAAAAGTATTCGAAATATTGGCCAAATCCTTTCTTTGCTAAGCTTTGGGAATTATATTTCATAAGCCTTTTAGGACCCCCTTTTTTAAATATTTTATTCCACCGTTTTGAATGTGAACTCCGTTCTCACCTCTCCTCCTCTTCATCCGAAAGAACATCGTATCGTATTAGTAGTCATGAGAGGTTTAATAAATCAGAATGTACATATGGATGTGCGCAAACATGCACGGTGATACAGAAATATAGAGATGAACTTGACGGCGGATTGGCTTGAAAGGGTGAGAGTTGCCATCATAAAGTAAAGGTGCCGTAAAATCCACTTTATGGGTATCAAAAAGCTAGCTCTTAAGTAAAACCACCAAAATGACAGGCCTAAAACGATGAAGAATCGCATTTATAGGTTGCTACTTGTACTTAGTCTGAAGAATTATAAGCGTACTACACAACAATCGCGATGCAGATTATTTGCTTTTGTTTTTATGCGTTTAACTAAGCAACCATAACAGATAATGTAATAGAAGATTGGGGGCAAAACTATGCCTTGAACATCGCAATTCATATCGATTTCTTTAAACTGAAACTAACCGGTTACGCAAGACTAGATTAAAAGTTTCCGAAAGCGCCACTGGGTTTTTAGTTTTAGTTTTTTCTAAATATTTTTATGTCATTTGGTTGGCAACCTTTTACTTGAGTTCGTGGGAAACGTCAAATTGTCTATTTTTGACAATCTTTAAAGACCAGCTCCTTTTTGTATGTTCATAATTTTTTTTATTTTTGGGGAGAAAAACCGCAATGGAAACCAAATCGAGGTCGCACGCTGTTCTAGAGATTTCATCACCTTCATTTTCCATCACCAGATTTTGGGTGGTCGGATTCAAGCGGACGTCCAAAATAAAAAATTGGTTTCCCCCCAAGAATTATTTAACTGTTGAAAATGGTCTGGAATGACCGTCAATTGAAAGTGTGTGAGATTGTAGACGCTGTAGGCATTACTTTGGAAGGGTGATTGAAATTTTTCCTGGAAAAATAGAGTACGAGAAAATTTTCTGCAAGATGGATGCTGCATTTGTTCAATTATAAATATAAGCCCAGAAGCAAATTTTTTACAATATGATATCCGGAAGGAACTGTCAGTAGAAAGACCTAAATATTTCAATAGTTACTTATTTTTTATTGGCATCCACAGACGTATTCGCGTTTAGTTTTATACCCTTATCCATAGAGTATTGTATAGGTTTTCGCTTACGTGCTGCTTCCTTAAATGCATTTACCTATTGATGGTTTATTTCGATCAGAATTCGTAAATTTTGGGTGGTAATTTCAGTTTGGCTTGGGCGATCAGTCATCTGAAATTTATTCATTTTCTTTAGTAGTTGACAGGATGAAAGTCGGCTTGGTGGAGATTTATTCTTTTTTGTTCTCTCTACTTGAATTTA
This sequence comes from Blera fallax, assembly GCA_946965025.1. NCBI lineage: Eukaryota > Metazoa > Arthropoda > Insecta > Diptera > Syrphidae > Blera > Blera fallax. The sequence continues at coordinate 105,842,902 of OX337244.1, read as the reverse complement.
TTTGAAGATGTTGAGCAGATATGTACATTGCTCGGCACAAATATATACATTTTCATTATGAGACTATTCCTAAAGAGTAATAGTTTGTATTGCCATCATAACCATGTCAGAAGAAACTCAGATAACTGAATTATAGCCTCTGGTATTCTTTTGTCTTGCAAAAATAAAAAGAGATACTTTGTTTGAATGTACTAGCACAACTGTGCACCCCTCTTAAACTTTTACAAATGAAATCGTCCCTACAGACTAACCGAATGGAAATCAATACGATGACAGAAAAAGTCTCCACTTTTAATGTGATTACAATGGAAATTAAATTAAGTGTTGCAAAGCACATTAACCTCGTGCCTTGAAAAAAAAAGAATAAATAAATAAAAAACTGTTAGCGCTGTTCTCTCTCGTGTTCTTTCTTTTAGTTGCTTCTTAATTTTTATGTAAGATATGCGTGTTCACAATTGGGAAGCACATTTTCGTCACAACTTCTACAAAAGTTCGAAAACATAATAATGACTTTGTTTGCTACTAATTAATAATTATTTTCACGAATTGAAATGCGGAACACGAATGAAAAGATGAAAAGGGTGGAAAATTTCTGTAGTTCATATCAATGCGGGTGCAGGTGACGACAACATTGACGACAGTCGGATGACACATTTTGCAAAAATTTCTATGAAACGTTGTTGGAATTTTGGATGACTTAATCGTTGTAAAAATGCAAGCCCGGTTAGAGGCCTATGCCCTTGGGATTTTAAGTTTGTGAAATGATTTACTAAGAACTACAAGCTCGAATTGCTCGCATCTTTTACTTTTTACGCCACAGCAGAGAAGTTCCTTTCTCAGACTTATTTGGTGAATATACGCATCCTATAAATTGCGAACGAAACTGCGTTGCCTACTTATTTATTGTTATACGGCTGCCTGCACTGAGATTATACGTTTCTGGATACCCCTTTGACCTGGTGGAAAATCACTAGTGTCGTGAAAAAGACATTATTTTGGAAAGATTGGCATTTTCCCCATTGCGGGAAAATCAACAGATCTGAACATTTTGCAGAAAATGCTTGCAAGGCCATTATGGCAGAAAAGAAAGTTAAGGTCGAAAGCCTTCTTACTTCATAAGAATAAGTAAATAAAAAAAATAATTCTGCGACGAAGCCTCAAAGAACACGATTTGACATTTCAGCTTTCTTAAGGATATCCTAGGCGGCAATGAAAGCCTGGTTTACAAGAAAATTTACGAAGAACCCATTCATGACCATTACCCACAAATTTAAGGTAAGAACTGTATGTGATGGGAAAACCATATAAACACTATATTTTAGCGACGAGTAAAAGTCGAAATTTAGATGATCCTATGGTCCTTCGAACTTAGTTGGGTACGTAGTTACGTTACACTAACTGTGTGTTACGTGTGTTGATGTGGGGAGTTGTTGGAATGAACTCATATAGCCGTGAGGGTTATATCGATTCACTAGTTTTGATTGGTACACATTGCTGGTACGCTCATGTTTTTGTTAATTGTGGTATTTCAATGGACCTTTCCTAAGTTTACTTTGACTTTTAGCTAGGGCAGCCTAAACTAACTGCACTGCATATATCCAACTGTTGGAAAACAATTTATTGCTCAGTGAAAAGCACGTAGAAGGTGCATTTTCTTTTTGTAGTATAACGCTTCAATATACACACCTCTCGAGAGCTACGAGGTAATACCGCCCGAAGAATTTGTGTCAATCGAAAGCCTTTAATTTACTGAAAGAATGTCCAAATCTGAACAAAATTTTTCTGTGGAATGGTGTTCATGCAATGTCTTAAATGATATTAGATCTATTAGATATGATGGATAAATCAGTAACTTTGACAGGTGATGGCGCTCTGCTATCTTATTTAGTTAATCACTAAAAGTGTCAAGTTAATCTGTCAAATGGAACGTTTTTCCATAGCGTTTCAAAGCGAAAAAAGTTGATATTTTTTAAAAAAAATTTCTGGGCTTTTTTGCATGGAAAAAAATTAAATAAACTGAAAACTTTAAAGGTATTTATCAAATGGAATATTGGGCAAATGTGGTTCAGACAAGCACAAGTGACACAGACCGTTCGGAACGTGCAAAAGTGGTCACAACTGAAATCAAATGATTTGCAATCCAACACTGTTTTATACTGGGTTATAACATCTACAAAGATGCCAAATCAGCAAAAAAAAAAAACCTAAATAGTAGCCCTTACAACTGGCTAATAAAAGGTGGCTTGATCCGTGTAAGGATCTGACATGTCTTTAGCTAAACCGCAAAAAACCAAAAGCTCTGCTACGCACATGTACGAACTCTGGTCAGGACAATTATATGTAGGTCATTCTACACTAGAAAGACTCGCTGTGAAGCTAGGAATACCGGCGAATGATTTCTATCGCAGATGTATTAATTGGGAGACAGCGAAAATATTTTTTCATCTGTGCGTAGCTGCCTGCAAGAAAGCTGATTCTTAATGAATACTTCTTCCAGAAACATCTGAAAACTAATCCAAGAATTAAAATGGTACCAAGAGTCAGAGAAATAACCGTCTCATGTGGAAACACAATAACTATTGTTTAGTTTAAGTAAATTCTATCAATTACAGAAGGTATACATAGTTAACCTTACCTATGAGTAACACCAGTGGTCGACACTCAAGATTATAATAGAAAATGCTCTCAAGATCATAACCATCCTTTTATCCAACACTGACTATTGTCAAAGCCTACCCCAACTTTTATATTAGAGATTCCACAAAAGAAAACTTGCAACTATTCGAAATGGTGGATTTCATGCTCGCTCTCACCAACCAGATTCATAGACCCACCTCTGCACAGTCACGATCATAAAAACTAAAGACCGGATCTATTAACTTAAACTGATCGCGAAAGGTATAGCTCAGTTCAATTCAGTTCATCGATCAATTCAGCAATCTATTTTCTTGATCTCTTCAAATTCGGTGACTCATTACTGCTGATTAATATTTTATGATATTCTACTTCATAGTCCTTCATTTAACCTGCTTCACAAAGAGCCTACTACTGCAACATTCGTCACACATATGGTGTTCAAGTGTCCACAGAAGGTTCTTTGTTAGCTTCTTTGAAAGTCAAACCAAAACACGATCCACAACGAACCAACCAACAAACCGGCAGTTTAGCTCCCCTGTGTGCCATTTTTCTCATCGTCTTCTTCTTAATCATGTGAACATCCCGTTTTGTGAACTAAAGAATAAAAAATAAAAAAAATTAAGAAAAAGCTGAAGAACAAGAAAATCAAAGAAACATGTTTCAAATGTTGTTGCTCTGCTTTCAACCGGTTTTTGTCGCTGGAAGAAATTCTCGTTTTTCTCGATCATAAATCGATCCTCCATATCCTTTCCATTTTTTGTGTTTCGTTTCTTCACCCTGGCTTGTTTGTGCTGGTTATAGTTTCTTTCTGGTTCGACCTCTCTCACTTGAAGTGTATCTTTATGAATCAACCAATTTCACAACAACATAAATATTTATCGGAGAGGAATGATCGACAATGATCTTGTTGATGATCCTCGCCTCGTCGCGCCGGCCGATCCACTTGAATATTTTTATTTACATCAATTCAATTGAATTGTCGTGGAATACAATCGAATTCGGGCGACCAAACTGATATGTATTCTCTGCGGATCGTTCTTTAAATTTATTCTCCTGCTTTTTTTTTTTTTTTTTTTGGTTTCAATTAGGCATTAGTGCTTTGTGGCATTGCCAGCCGATTGATGGATCGAGATGGGTCATTGATTGATGCGTTTGAGATGATGATGATCGAAATGAGGGAAGGGAAGTGATCACAGTACGGATCAGAGTATAATTATATTTTATTTTGTTCTTAACTAGCTAAAGTATACCAAACAACGGTGTCCGGTTTCTAGATAATGTCAGTGGCTTTGTTGGCTAGAACTGATTGTGATCAGTGTTTGAAGTCTTTTGTGGTTTATCCACGGATCAGTGTTGGAGTGGATTTGTTGCTTCCGGGACATTGATTTTTGACCTTTTTCATGTTATGCAGTTGCTTATACCTAATGCATTTGAGTACACTGAATGCATGTAGAGAAACTGGTTTTTAAGTCACCGATCGCTGTATATTTTTTCTCATGCCTCGTCCTTGAAGCAACTTATAAATTAATCAGTTGGTTATGAGGGTTAACACGATGGACAGAGATGATATTTTAGATGAGAAGGCCTTATTCACCTTGAAGTAATGCAGGAGCTTAACTGATAATAAGATGAATGATGTGAGAAAGTAGCTATTGACCTCCACTTCAAGCAAACCAACCTCCTCATCGCGATGCATTTCGATTTCGGCCGAATTGCACTTTTGTATACAACTTAAAATAGCGGTGCTGGCATCTGAAAGCAGTAGAGCACATGTGCAAGACTAGTACCTTTAGGAAGTGGAGTCTGTACTGGATTAGTCTCAATATTATTCAGAAACCCTTTAACGCAAAAATGAGCCTTAACTCTGAACACAAATTTGCGATTAACACATGGGTCTGGGTCATCCTGCAACTGCCCCAGAGCCCAAACAGTGAAAGATTGAGGCTAATGATGGTTCTGTGGCTTGCATGCATGCCAATATCGCGCAATCGTATCGTAAGACAGCTGCGTTGTCGCCCACAGAACAAATCCTTTGTTGCTGCGATAAGTTTGGATCTGCACACTTTCGTTTACAGGTTCGTATTGCTGCATCATTTAGACAGTATGTTGTACGAAATTTATGCACAGTTCAACGTATGGCTTGCCGAGATGGACGACTATGAGTTTCATAAAACTAACAAAGTCAAGTCTGCTGCAAGTTTCGCGAATCAACGACAGATTTTTATACTAAATTTGAGAAATTTGTAACGTTATTCAAACGTGAGTCTATTCATGGTGATATGATAGACTATACTGCACATAAATGTCAAAAAGCCGAACCGAATGACAGTTTGGTTTGACAGTTATCTATAGAATATTTATGTGTATACGAGTATAGAGGGTGGGTTTTATGTTCCAGGACGATGTTTATAACTTTAATAACTTTTAAATGAAACGCAATTTTATAATTTATATTTTATTGGTCTTAAATATTGGGTTTAAGGATCTTTGTGTAGCTGTTGCGTCAATTAAATTTTATGCAGGTTAAAAATGCAAATCCTTTTTGAGATTTTTTTTAATGAATGTGGTGGAGACAACCCCAATTCCTGTGCACAGTGTCGATGAGAGTCCCCGAACATTCACAAACACTCTGCCTCAGACCTTGCTTTATCTCCCAGTAGATGTTAATTTAAATTTTTTATATTACACTCTGAATGGTTGAGTTGTTTGACACATGATTAACACAAAAAAAAAAAAAAAAAATACGCAATCTTTTTCGCGTATTCACAAATGCAAAATTATTAAAATAAATTATTTTCATAACTTCAACACATTATATCAGAGTTACTTGTTCCATAACAAATTGTTGTCGATCACTCCCTACGAATGTCAAATATGAACTGACAGATGACAGCCAAACAAAATAATAAAACTCATCCTGTACGATGCTCTAAATGAGCACTGCGACCTATAAAAAATCTCGGCCTGTATAATTAAACTAGAAGCTGTATTGAGGCTCAAAATAAACCTCAGTATAGCATAGTTGGTATAGAAAATAGGGCTCAGAACCGACTTCTCGCCAGGCAGACAGCCCGTTCGTTATCCTCGAAACCTTTATAACCTGAAATCCAGGCTACGGTAACATTGCCGGATGCAAGATTTTCGAGGAGATTGAAACGGTCCCAGACAAGCTTAGACCCTAATTTGTATGATTTAAGGGCCAATAGTGCTGCTGTCTGAAAAGGTATAACTGCGGGTCATATACATAATATCTCTTTCATAAGTTCTATGATATCTAACCAAAAAATGCAGCTTACATTTAAAATGCAGCTGCGGTAACGTTTTTAAAAATATTGATGACTGAGACCAGTGCAAAATCAATGTTCCTTCCTAATATTGTTCATTTTGTAAGGCGCCAAGACTGCTCACACGCATTGCTTTGCGGATTTAAACTTACACCAGTTCAGAGAGTGCGTGCGTTGCTTTGTAACAGTTTATTAGAAATCGTTCCGATTATTTTATCGCCCGCTTACTTTAAAAGTATATTGTGCAACCATAAAATTGTATACAAATTTGTTAAATCAGAAAAAAACTGAATAATCTAATAATTTTTTATTCAGAAAACCCTGTGTGGACAGAATATGATCTCCACCTTAACGGTAATGAACACATCTAATTTAAAATAGAAAAAAAAACCGCCACTAATAATCAATAAAAAAAATATTACACATCCAATCTCATCTTCGCTAATTATTGCGTGTCGATGCAATAAAGCATTTTTTTTTTATATTTAATAAATTACCTAACCTTCCAAATACAGGGACCGTCAATCAAAACCGAAGCGCAAACAAAGTTTATTGTTGGCGCAAAATGTCGGCAGCACCCATCACCACCTTACACTTCAACAAGTGAAATCAATCCCATTGTTGGGTGCTGAGCTGACTGCTGAACACTTGGCGGGTTTCAGTGCTTGATGTTGCTGGTTTTTTTTTTTTTTTTCGAATTTGTTTTTTTAATTTCACGGTATTTTGCTCAATGTACCCTTAAAAGACTACACTTTCACATGTGTGTCAATCAGTTTTCGGTGAGGGGATAGATGGTGGCTGTTTGCGTTTAAAAGAGTTTGAAACGAGAGCCGGACTCCATAAATCAAATTATGAATCCACATACACGAACTCGAGCCGATATGGCTTTGTTACTAAATTTACCGCAAAAAGAGTAATAATAATAAATGTTTCCCCACTTACTCTGTCTAACACTTATTAATTGTTATTCACGTCTCTCGAACTAGCAGACAAACAATTGTTAACTTTGGTAGCGAGGGGCGAGAAAATGGCGGGATTTTGCAACATAAAAATTGCAGCTGCAGTAAAGAAACATGATTGTGGGTTCCATCTTTGACTGTTACATGATTATTTTGGTTTTTCTTTCAAGTACAGTTGTGAGGAAAACGTTCAAAGTGTTACTTTTATGGTCAACAATGCGAGTATATTCGGAGTTAAGCTTTATTTTATAGGAGATAGTAATGAGTGTGATGTAAGAGAATAAAATGGACAACTTTTATAGTTTTACATACATATTTAGTTACTGTTTGAGCATTTCGATGAACCTACAATGGTGCTCTAGGTTAGCACAATCGCTAGATAGACGCCATTTATTTTCACTGGTCCAACGTTGCAGTCCCTGCTGTCTCGAAGATACAAAAAAAAATTGGCTTTTAAAATTCAGCTGCTTTGACAATACATATTTATGTACATTCATATGTATTACCCTCCACCATAAAAGTTGTTTAAGCACCTTAACTCAACATTACTTACTCAGGATTTCTCCTTTACCTTTTTCTGATTCGTTGATCCCATGAATTTCCAACCAGTATCGGTCATCAAATTTGTTGGCTTATTATTGGTACCCATAGACATGAGCGGCGCCTTTTTTATGTACATCGTCCAGGCAGAATCTGCATTTTCCGGGAAACCCTCGTTCATATCTAAATTTGCAATATGAAGTGTGTATCGCTACTATCTTTGTGAGTGCTTTTCTTTTGCTTTTGCTTTAGTATAGTTTATCAGTATTTAATGGTCCTTTTGCCTCGATTACATTTCCTTACTTTTGACGTATTTTTTAATCCTGTGACTTACTATTTGAGCAGCAATTTTTTTTCTATCTCAAGGTACTGTCAATTCATTTTGAATGGCGCACATTTGCTTAGTTTCCTGACATCTTCCGTAGTCGGTGACTGTTTTGGGTACCTGTCTGTTGTTGAATTATCAAATCGAGTCCAAATGTATGTCTCCTATCTTTTTAGTGATCCAGCTTATGGTAGGCATTTAGATTTTTGTCCTTTTACTTATGAATCCCTTCGTGTTGGTAGATATTCTCCCCGGCTTCTTACCCGTAATAAGTGTTTCAGTAAGCTCCCCACTTTGCTCACCCATCTTTAGACATTTCTTCTTTTTTTTCGAGTTCCAGGCTTTTGCTATATCCGGTCCACTTACATTAAACATTTTGGTCTATATACGAAGCAATGGAACTGCTTCTTTATTTACACAAAAATCCCTAAGCCTGATTTATCACATTCAGACTGCATATACAGTGGTAGGCAAATGAAAGTAACCACCCAGTATTTTAAAAAATATTTTAAGTTATCAAAAGAAGTTGCTCGTCATAGGTTGTTTCCTTTTCTTCTAAGAAAAAAATAAATACAAATATTTGACCGCAGCAGACCGTATGTGGTCCAGAGTCAAGCTTCTCGTGACCATTCGTGTTGTGCGTGTTATATTTTTTCACACAAATGAAAGGGACCATCGTTTAGAGACATATCCGATGGGCTTTTTATTTTGTTGAGAAGCTTTCTTATGACAATTATTACTCTCGGACATTTGTCAGACATTCGCGAGAGGTGACACCGCGAAAAAACTTTTTGCTGCGTTCTGAGATTCGAACCTCCCGCTCGGTAATCCAAAGCACTAATCATTGAGCCACGGCATAAATAGCTACTGAGTTGAAATTTTGCACGGCAGCCTTTTTGTATTGTAGATACCGGTTATTGACGTTTCGATGATTTTTCCAATGAGCCGCAGTCTGGAGATCGGTTGTTGAAAAAATCCAACGTTCATAGTATAACAATCAGGTTAGTGCATCGCTTAGCTGTCTGTTGTTAAAACGCCGATTTTACCTCCCCTCTTTATGAATAATCAAAAACAATGATAGGTGCAAGAGAATTCGTATTCAAGCTATTCCGAAGACTCATAACCGAAACGGTCCACATAAAAGGATAAATAGTTACTACAAGGTTTTCTTCGATGGACTGAATACCTAACATTTCATTCCGCATTCCAAGCACAACTACTAGCAATTAGAGAAGTCCTGTTTTGCTTGAAATGGGATATAATATCTTGCAAAGATCTAAGTTTATCTTCACTGATAGACTGGCAGCTATAGTATTTGAAGAATCGTTATTTTTTACTTCCGATGTCTAGACTAGGTCTAGACTGTCGTTCGTCTTTTTGCGCTATGGCTGAACAATTCAGTATTCACCTGTGTATGGAAATATTCCAAGGAACTGCTGATGTAATTGCCGAAAATTGTACAACCTCAGTGGTTCTGCCGGAAAACTTTTGCTACATCTAAGCCAATCTGAATACTATTAAAGAGACCAACCTTAAGTGGGGAAAATAACATTTAATGTCATGTCTCTAAACAGATCTGCCCTATGTTAAAACGAAACCACTCTAGTCATCTCTTCTCTTTATAAAGGATGCTTATCAGCTCTGTAATGGCCGCCGCTAGATGACACTGTTTCATTACAAGGTACGCATAAGGGTTGGATCTTTGCAAATGACTTCTGTAGAGGCTGCAGGGACGGGAAGAAAGATAGATTATTTTTCTTTCCATTAGAAAGAAGCTTTCAAACAAAGATATAAACCCCATTCAGATGTCTCATTAAAGTTATAGGCACTTGATCCAAACTTTGCACTTGAATTTCCTTAAAAGGAAGACCAAGTCCTTCGAAGGTTTTAAGAAAACTTTGTGACAACCTAATCATTAGTTTTAGGTCCTTTTGAAAGAAAAATTCTGCGATTAAAGAAGAGGAGGATGCAGCAGACTAAAAAGAGCAATCATTTCCTACTCTGTTCGTTCGAATGCCTTGGAGACCTCTGTGTGTATGGCAAGCTTAGGCGTAAGGATATCTCAAATCAAAAGATCCTTTCAAATTCCGAAATTTTTTTTTTTTTTTTTTATAATTTACCCGCACTCAAGGGGTTATGAATACCCTTTTAATGTGTATACACAGTGCGGGCGTTGAAAGGAAGATAGATGGAGAGAGAAAGATAAGAGAGAAAATGTGTATCTATTGTCTACTATATCGCTTCTCTCTCTTTATATAGCTATCTCTTTTCCCATAATGATGTAGGTAGTGTCACTCACGATATCAGAATAAATCGTTCGTTGTCCTTTTTATGACAATCAAGTCATCACTTTAGGCTCTAGTGGGATAAAAAATATGCTCACCGAAGTTTGTGGCACCTCAAAAAGATTCTCAAAATTCTTAGAATAAAACAATATACTCACTTATGCAAAACTTTCTGCCCCCACTGTATCACTGACCTACGTACATATTAGTAGCAGCAACATCAACCACATACAACGAGTTAGTGAAAGTGTTCTGCTGTCAGTGGTGGTGGTCGTGCTTCTGGTGCTTATAAGTAGCGTCAGTTGTTTGATGTTTATCATTGTTTCGTATTGTTGGGGATGATGAAGATGGTGGTTGTGGTAAGACATCTGACGGTGTATGTATGTACGTTGCATTGTCTTGGGCCGACAACTCATGAAACAATCAGCCCTGACATATAAAAACTAACTTCTGTTACCTCTGTTGCCACTTCTGTCACTATTTCCGTCTTCCGATTGCGCTTATGCCAATTTTTCTACCTCTTCACACTTTTTTTTTCATTTCATTTCCGAAGAAACTAATTTAAGTTACCTCCCCAACGTACTGTTGCTGTTGCTGTGTGTAGTAGATTTCAAGTTAAGACCTTAAGCTCTGTTACTTAGGTGAACAAATAAACTTATTCTTAGAAACAGAATAAATAACGAAAAATTTGTTTTTATTCATTTTTATTCATTTGGAATCCGATTACGTCTGGGCCGGGAGCGTAAGCCTATTGATTGATGCCGTAGTAGGTTAAGGCCTTAGTTATACCAACATCCCTCCATATATGCATGTATCTCTAGGTATTTCTCTAGGTTCTTTGTTGTTAAATGAAATTACATCGACTTAGATACGTATTTTTTGGAAACTTTGTTAATATTCAATTTTTTTTTTTTTTATTCTTTTCAGTGGTGGAACACAAGCAGCTAGTTCATCAGCTGCTGGTGGCGGTGGTGGTAGTGGAACAGCTGGTGCTAGACCAGCAAACAGTGCCGGCAACATGTATTCCGCCCGCCATTCAGTGGGCTCCTCAACGGGAGTCCTAATGGTTGGACCGAATTTCCGTGTTGGCAAAAAAATTGGCTGTGGTAATTTCGGAGAATTGCGTTTAGGTAAGTGTTGCCAATTTGTTGTTTATTTTTTTCTATTCATTTTTCATGCATATTATAGTATCTAGATGAAGAAAACAAAATGCTTCACGACGAGTGCAAATTGTTTATGCTCAATTAATTGAGAGGGTAGATAGACAAGACGACAATAATGAAGAAATAAACATCTGCACTTTATTTTTATTTTTGTCCCGTGTAAGAACAATAAAAGAAGACGAGACAAAGTAAAGTAGGGAGTGATGGAGAGTGAGACAAAGATTCGTGCAAAAGGGGTGGGTGGTGGTGGTGGTGGTGGTGATGACGGTGGGATGAACATGTTTTGTAAATTAAGAGGAAATCAGCACTTAATTTAAATTGGCAGCCAGCAAACAGTAGCGGGAAACCAACCTACCGCACATTATACCGCCGTCGCTATAAGCATACGTGCTTCTATGATTTTTTTTTTTTTTTTGTTTTATTGTTGCCAATTAACTTCTTCAACGGCAATGATGATGATATTACTGTGAGTTAGGTATAGTGTGATGATGATTGCCACCCTTGCTATTACTTCCTAAAAATAAAACCGGAGGAGGAAGGAGAACAACAATAAACGAGGCAAAGTGTTTCTTGAGATGAATTATCTGATGTGTTGCGTAAATGATTTGTTATTTGTATGCTAATAGGGTGATCTCTTGCGGTTTACTGGCTTATATTTGGGCTATAATCTGTGCAGCTAATTGTGTTGATAGTTTTTAGAGTGGACACGAAATAGTTGTGTTCAGATGAAGGTTAAAATTTCGTTACGATTACGCAGTCAATATTTAAAAGCCGACCTGGGAGGAAGTGCACTTTGCTGTGGGTATCTGGATGCAGACCACTTGTACTCGTTGAAATAGACGATACCTACTTTTGATGTCGATATTATCCAGGTTGTCAAGATGACAGGATTAGGCTACAAAGGTTCATAGAATATACTACTTACTTACTTAACGGGCTCCCAACCCGTGAAGGGTCCCTGCCTGAGACACAGCAGCCTTCCATCCTCTTCGATCCTGGGCACGCTGCTTCCAGTTTTCCAGACCAAGCGCTCTGGCATCCGCGATAGCTTGATCCTTAAAACGGAGGTTCGGTCTTCCTTGTCGTCTCGAACCTGGGGGCTGGGATTCGAAGATCCTCTTAGCTGGATAGAATATAGAGGAGCATTTTTTCTCCTTCTTTATCCCTACAAATCCAGTAAAAAATTGTCAAAAATAACAACAACAACGACGCTGATCCGCGACCGCTTAGCAAACACAATCCACTATAGCATTTCTCATACATCCTAAGTCAGATTTTTCTGGAGACTTGAGACTTCAGTCTATAACTGGCTTGCAGGTTAAGTAAATACTTAAAATCAGCAAAGGGAATGAGCTTACGACAGAATTCGGAAGTTACTGCCCTATATGAAATCTCATGAGGCTTAATGTTTGCTGCCTAGCATTCTGCGTATTGTATACTTTGGAAACCAGTAATTAAGCAATAAAATGAGGTTAAAAGGGAGCATCTTTATAGTACTCTAATATATTTATCCTGAGGTAAGGTACATATGCATACGAGGGTGGATTGAAAGTCCGCGACCTGAGCAAGGCAACGTTTACAGATTACTTTTTTTTCAACGTCATCTCTCTTCCAGCTGGTCTTTAAAGCCACCAGTTTTAAAAAAAAAAATGCCCAAGGCCTTCAAAAATACTTTTTCTGCACCTTTGACCTCTTTATCGAGGTATCAGCAATCGATTGCGTTTTTGTTCAAATGAAAGCAGATTCGGAACCCATTTTGCAGAATACTATGAGAACCCAAGTTCGTGCGAATGATCATTTGGGTCCGGTTCATGTCTAGGAGATGACAGATTTTGCGGCAATTTCTGAAGTGTACATTAATGGATCTATGGACGATGCTTAGACCATAGAAGAACGGCAGTGAACAAATTAAAATCTTCTAAAGCTACTACCCTTTTCGATTGCTTTCCCTTTCAAAATTCATATTTTTGCGTGTGTTACCGGATAGAGAATTGAAAGAAAATACTGACATTTCAGCCATTGTCTTGTTACGATATTTATAAGAGCGCTAAGGTGGGCACATAATTATGCGCTTAGTTTTGTGTTCCCCATGGCCCAAGTTTGTTTTGCTATAATCAAACTGCAAGTGCAACATTGTCTACTGTTTGTTAGTGTAGAACAAGTTATAATACTATGTAGAACAAGTTATTATTGCGCTACCTCAGTCAAACTTTTTACTCTTTTGTAAATCTCCGTGCCGGATATCGATTTGATAATTTCCGTGCCTTAACAGCAGCTTAGTGATCGGTGTGAATTCATCAAAAATCACCTGAAAGTTCTTAATGGCTACGATGTTTACCTAAAAAATACTGTAGAACCCGTTTTGACAAGATGTGATGATGGTAATTTGATAATGAAAGCTCGAATGCATATGCTACTCAAATATGACTGTCAAATCAAACAAAACATTCCATTTGGTTGTAAAGCTTCCTCCATGAAGAGCTTTCATTTTAAATTAGTAAAAAAAAATGTCCCGGAAAGTGCGGATAATTTATTTTATTTCAAAGTACAGATTCTACCATTACATGTGGAACACGATGTTCGATGAATGTCCACCTCGGCTTCTCTTATAAGTGATTAGCAGCTCGATTCTGAGCGCTTGAATCGCCTGTGAATCATTGCCGAAGGCCTTATTTTTAACATAAGTTTCACATCGGTAAGCTGGCCAGTTGACTCAGTTTCATAATAGCTCGGCGAGTTCTGCGAGAAGGTGCTTCATAGCGGCTGAAAAAATGTATGAAGTCTGCGGATGGCCTTCGCAAAAATTTTACCATTTTTATAGTAAATTTTCACAGTTTGCGATGCTCACGTGTATTTTCTTGACAGCCTAAATTTTAAGGGCCGAAAATACCTCAAAATTTGAAATGATAACTCTAAATGGAAGAGTTTGTAGACCCCGCACTAGGGTATTTATATTAACGATGTATCCGTACGTGATTCTTTAACGACGTACCTACACACCGATTGTGACAAGAAGTCAAAATTCTTCTTATTCCTTTGTTTGGCAAGTTCTTAAATACCACAAATCCGAACGTCTGTATAAAAAGGAAGGCATTCAATAAGCAAATCCATTATACTCTGCATGACCTCTGCACAAAAAAATCACGAGCTAAGGCAATTGAAGAGGAAATACACGACTGCGTAGCACCTACTCAACCACGCGACTTATTGATACAATATTTGCACAGCCCAGCAGATTTTTAAATCTAAGACCCTACTACTTTAAATCAGCTAAAAATAGCTACTTTGCAATGTGGCTCATTATTCTAAGCATCCCGACATTTTTTCACCTCCAATGCCACGTACAGATGGCGCTCAATGTATCCGAATCGTCGTCATAAACAACGAATAAACAAACAACCACGAATAATAAAATAGAAATAAAATAAAAAATTTACACCGCTTGTTTATTTGTTGAATTTATATCTTTCCAAAAATAGCTACATTACAAGATGACAACAAAAAATTGAAGCCTGCTCCATTATCCGAGTGTGGCGTTAATTTCTTTTAATCCACTTGTTAATTATATGGCTTCTATGTACACGGAATACACTCGATGAATACCTGCAATTTTTGTGTTTAGCTCACAATTATGACGTCAATTTCGAACAAAAGAATCTCGGATATTCAGAAGAGAACGACGATATACTTTCACTTTTCTTGACCTTAAAACTACACCAGCTACGAAGTAGTAGCGTGTCGGTGATATAGAAGCACTTTCCGAGAGATTTAGTTCAAAGTTACACATAACCACACGATATTATATACTCTCAAGGAAAAGATGAAAAGTATATACATAGGTAGATGGATACGAGTAGATGTGTTATAATAGCTATAGGTATCCCTGAGAGCTTTCTAGGTATACAAATGTATATTTCTTTTTGAATATAAACTATAAATAGAACTCTTTTTTATTTTTACGAGTTAGATGGGTGGGTTTATTCGGTTTTGTCATGTGTGCTTATAATGTGGCCTGGCCTTCTTTTTGTGTCGTTGATTGATAGGATTGATAGTTCATATAACTTATTTACATTATATTTCCCGGACGCATAGAATTGGTGCGATAAAATTTTTATTTAGGGGATTGCATTGACATCAGGAATTTCGACACGTAAGTGAATGCATTTCAATGTCTAAATCACCCCCTTGTCAGTTGAATTTCAAAATCAGCTACAGAAGGGCCTCGACAATTGAAGGCTCTTCAATTCCGAAAACCCCCAGAACTCTAAGCTAATGGTGGAACATATTCATAAACTAGAAGTGGCGTATATACTTATATACATAGTTCAAGTGTTACAGCAATTTTCTGAAAAGGTGCTCAGAACTGCGTCATTTGTATTCACAAGTTTCTGCGCCTGCCTCCCTCTTTGCTGTGTTGAAATAGCGTTAAGTTCCCTTAGCTGCTCTTGGGGATTATTACTAGCGAAAATGGAGAGACGTCACACATATAACGCAGACAAGCTGTTAGCTTTATGTAAACTTATGTGAGACATTATAATTCGCATATTTTTTGCTTGCAGGACCGGTAGACGTAAATTTAAGTAGCATTTGCATATCCTTTCTTAAGTAGCACAATAAAAGTAAGCTAGCTGTAAAGCTTACTCCAAGATTTCGAAGCTCCGTTTACATAGTATAGGTATATACATATAAAGGATATCTTAATAAGGGCATTCGATCTCTGAAATTGAGTAAAGAGACTTTAAAGTGAGATATGGCGGAATCCTTTATGTCGAATTCAATGCCGTGATGTTTTCAACATAACATCATTCAAGTGGCCGCCACGGCTTGTGTGGTGTTGTTCTCCAGGTCGTGAATTATTGGTTAGGACCAAAAGTTTAACGTCTAAGAATCGCACGATCGTGGCGATTACCTAGTTGACTTACCACTTTTTGAAATAACGTGAACGCCACGTAGAATCGTCGTACTGGAACCTCACCTCGCCTTTCTGGAACCTCACCTCGCCTTTCTGGCTTTGAAAGACGTATTGCCCAAAAATTCGCAAACATTGAGTTTTTCTAGATTCAAGGGAAACTCCTGGAACTTTTGTGGATTGGAATCGGCTCAGATTTCAGCCATAAATAAGCTTTATCGCTGAAGATTATTTTTTTTTACTAAAACAGGCTCGTTGCCAACTGTTCGAGGTTCAGTGAGCGAATGTCTAACGCACTGTGTGGTCTTGTGACTTTAATTTTTGAGTCATTGAGCTAATTGAATCTTGAAGGGATAAAGACCCGTCCGCAAAATTTACCAAGATTATGTCGTGGAAAGGCCCTCTAGCCTCTACTTGTGAATGACGAAAAACTGATAGGTTTCAGTCCTCACGCACCCTTTGAGCAAAAGTAAACATGTTCCTAATATTCTAAATCTCTACTACATCTGAAATTTTCTGTTCGAACCTTGTAGACTTGAATCACCTTTTTTTACTTCTGGTAACATTTTCGAACATTTATTCTTCAATAGCACATCCTCAAAAATACTATTACTCGCTATTCAGCTCTTTCTTGCAGGTTTACTTTCTTTCAAGAGGTTTACGTCATTTTCCTCGTCGTGTTGAGGCTTAATTTTTTTCAAGAATAGCCGTTAGTTTGAGATACACTTGGCCAAATTCTCAAGACTGTCCATTACCGAAAGATTGAACCTTACAGGCGACTGCCCAGCAAGTACTACACCCATTCAGCTTTAAAGAATAGTTATAGCTGCAGGTTGGGCTCAAGGCTGAAAACACTTTTTTTCTTTGAACTGCGGATAGAATACCAAACGCTGCCTTTGCTTCTTCTATGCTACCTTTTAGATTAAGTTCGGCACCGTCGGCAAAGACAAAACTTCGCAATTAACCAAAAAAAAATTTCTACTTATTCGACCAGTTTTCCAAGAATGCTTACTTGGACGGCGGATATAGGAAGATTAGAACTTTAGTTTCCAGACTTCTGATGAAGGTCCAGGATTCAAACACATGTCGATAGGCTAGTCAAGATGTTTGAAGTGAGGTGTTACTGTCCAAAGTATCATTCTACCTTCATCTGTCAAAGCAAAATAGCGGAGACAATATGCAACCTTTTCGAACTTTGCTTTGAACATCAAAACCACAAACTTTTGCAGAATTGGCGTTTGGTACGCTCATACATACATATGTAGTCGCAAATGCTATGGTTTTTTCGGAGATATCTCCAGTGCAAGGATATTTAACATCTGTCCGTGATCTGGTCAAAATCCGCGGCGTTGCTTGACCAACTTGGGGTCTTGTGGTTGTATCTTTGTAATATGTTCTTTATTTTGTACAATCAAACCTCAGCTTTGCCTTTATTTATTTTCACCTAAAACATTCTACATTACTCAAATAATTCAATAATAATTTTTACATCAAGTAAGGCCGGGAAGATTTGCATCCGTGCAAGAATTTTTGATCCGTCCATATGTATCTCCATCTAAAAGCAATTTAGAATACTTATGAGTTCCTAATCGTTTCTGCTTGATCTAAAGAACTGAATTATCATTTTTTTTAAATTGGTTTTTTCATCATTCAGCAAGTCATTTAAAAGCAGGCCCCTGGCTATTATTGGCTTGGGAAAACCCAAATGTAAAACTTATGTCCGTCTCTTCATTTCAATGGCTTATCGTATACATCACAGTACGTGTTTACTGCGGAAACGATAACTTAAATGAGTACAATCATTTTTCGCGATATCAAGTTTCCAGTAATATCAAATACATATGTATGTACATGTTGACACGTCATTGTGGTACAATACAAACTATGTTATAGAAGATGATAAGACCTGGTTTTCTAAGTCAGCGTTTTAAAAGAAGAAAGTAATGTCCAATGCACAGCGTTATTGATTTTGACAGAATAATTCGACTGCTGATTTGATGTCCAATTGAAGGTGCTCTTTTATTTTTTAATTACATTCTAGAAGTGGTCTGGTCGATAAGCTAACTGAATTGTTAATCTTCGTAACTACCTTTTCTCAATACCTACTGTATTTCATAGATGCACTTTCATACATTTCAACATTCATTTCCAAATGACTCGCTCTTTTTGGGCCCAGAGAAAGCATTCAGTTCGACAGGATCCTACTGAATGTAAAGTACTAGTCGGGGTGCTGAAACCCGGGATAAATTGCAATTCAAAAATCTAAACAATTAAACAACCTACATATGTGCATAATGTATTTCGCGTCTTTCTGTTACTTATCTGTCAAATTTCTGGAGAACGAATTAGGCCTAGAATCAAGTAGGTATTTACCCTGCATAAGAACTTGTTTGACATTCTGCTACACAACGTCAAAAATAAATGTCAACTGGATCAGCCAATAAAATGCAAGCAAACACCAACAGTGCAATGAATTGTTAGTCATACACCTAACCTATACGTCTGCTAACTGTCACAAAAACGTTTTCTGCCAATCTATTTTGCAAAATGGTAATAAAATATGGCTACAGCGCATGATTCATTTCATATGTATGTATTTATTCCTTTCATTGGACTCGGTGTTTGCGGTTTCTTTCCCCACTTCTTCTCCTATTTATTTCTTGTGTAAAACACCGGTAAAGATACAAAAGAAATCCAACACCATGGATAAACTCAACAAACTGTGTTCAAGTTTGTGCACGTCGTAACACGTTGGTTGAATGTCTCGCTAATGCGGTACTGTTCCGTTTCGTTCCTCTTCTCCTGTCATTGCCGTCATAGAATAAGAACTCAAAATGCAAACTATGACTCCTTTCAGAGTTGTTTTTCTCCTTTTTTTTTTGCAATTTTAGCTTGTCTTCTACAGAGCACCTCTTATCCCGGATTTGGATTTTAATTTTTCATCAGAAAAACACACGCACGGCCTCAAAAGAGGCCCGTATTAGCTGTAGAGCTGGAGTTGTTCCTTTTGCAGTTCGTTTTTTGTTTTGCTTGTGTTCTTTATGTCATTTGCTTCCACTTGTTGTAAGACTCTGCTTAAAAAAGAAAAAAAAACTCCACAAAAAAGGAGCACAAGTTCTCTGTAAACTCTGGCTAAAAACTCCTCTTTGTTAAGTGTGAGTAGTAGTTGCCGGTGTATGTAGTATGTACGTAATTTCTGCGTGATTACATGCAAACGTGACTTTCATACACAGAAGCAAAAGAAAAAAAAACGAAAAGAGAAAAAAAAAACTTGCTTTCGTAACAATGACTACCGGCAGAGTTGATTGTTTTTTTTTTTTTTGAATATTTATGCAGTCTGGCATGAAAAAAGCTAAAAAAAAAAAACGGAAAATTGCCCGGAAATGGGCTATTAAACGATGGACGAAACTACAGTGCATAGGCGATTGCAGTGGCTCTGTTAATAGTGCAGTAGTTGTTGCTGACGTTAGCATCCATGGTTAGGAGCCTTAATGTTGTGTAGTTAGTTTACAACAAGTCCTTTTGTGTCTGTGCTTTCGAATGACTTGCTAATAACAATCGACTAGTTTTGTTAAAAATCCCTAAACGAAATGGAAAAGTAATTAGCAAAAAGTAATTAGTATACCTCCTTGCGGTACTTCATTTCTTTTTGTTCTCTTGTTTTTTTCATAAAATTGCTTTGACACAGTTGTCGCGTATTCGGTAAACATTATGCCTTTCTTTACAAATATGGTATTTTCAAGTTCAGAACACAATGACTAATGATTTTTAAACCATTCTGTAGTCATTCATATCCAACAAATTTGAAAGTAGAAAAAGAGACAGGTTAGTGGAACAAATTTTAATTCTTTTTAGCCAGATACCATGTCTATGTATCGAGACATATTTTAGTTGGTAGACCCTGCCCTGCATTTGGCAATTTACCAACAATGTTTTATTCTTTGTAACTGCCTTCATTGCAAACCGACTTCACTAAAATCGTTTATACGTACTTCCTTTCTTAGAAAATGTCCTTATAATAGGCTTCCTTTCAAAATCATTAATAACGGAGAAATTACTCCAAGTCGCGAGGTGTTAGTACATTTTTACAAAATCCTTCATAAAGAAAACTTCGAATTTTGAACTAGAAGGGAAAGAATATCATACAATCCCTTCAAGGCGAGTTGCAACTTTTCAGTTTGATTTTAACGGTAACATCGTTCGTTAGCATTCGGTGTTGTTATGGCAAAATGTTTCTCACAAAAAGGCAAGTACAAATAGTCCTACCCCAATACTCAGAACTTTGACAAGGGAGATTTGAAAAACCTTCAAAACGACTCCAGTTCCAGAACGGAACACATAGAGCGCGTGGCCGTACAAGACCTTGTACACATTTTTTAGGCATCGGCTGAGTGCGGTCTGTTTTTAGCATAAAAGCGACCTTTTTTTCAGACGTACAAATAGTGAACACATTATAGGTGTTGGTTTTCGAGGACTATGTGTAGGTGGTACCGAATTGCACGAGGGCGAAACTTCATATATCTTATCGATGGCTATACTTCCAGGCTGGTTGATGCGTTTGCTGTATTATGATATACTTACATTCGGGAATGAATTGAAAAGTTCTCGTCCTGACCAAGAAAAGAACTCGGAATAAATGGCTTTAATTTTTTAAAGCTATCTCCTTTAACTTCAGTATACTTTTTCTAGCTGGTCTTCAGAAGCCATAACACTAGTCTTAAAAAAAGTTTTCATAAGGTCTGTAGAAAATACGTTAACTGCAGCTTCGAGCTTTTCATTCGTTTTCATCTGTTCGATGTAAGCTGCTCGAAGCCCGATAAGGCGATTATAAATTTTGTGGTCATAATTATAAGCCACAGTTATGGATTTCAGACGAGGTTTTGAGAGACCTGTATGGGCGTACATTGTCCTGGTGAAAAAAAACTGCTTTTCCTCAACATTCGTGGACGCCTTTTCTTTATTTCGCGTCGCAGTTCCAAAAGACCAATGCCATTAGCTAATCTGCCGAAAATTGAACTTTAGCTATCTACAGCACTGGTGATGCAGATCCTTTGTATACTTTTGGTCTCAAAGGTATGGTGTTGAATCCGTGTCACAAATGTTGTTACGAATCTGGTTTAAAATTCTCTGGATCGGTGTAAAAAAGCTCCGAACGAGTTTTTAGTGATGTTGTTGGTCTCCATAGCGTGGGTCGTATTCCTTTCACGAACACAATTGTGTGTGGCACGACACACATCCAGGATGCAGGTATACTAAACGATTGTTCCCGAACGTTTGTAAGAAATCAGCGGCATTCTTGCTGTCTCTCAGCAGAAAACACTGTAGACAACTTATTGGCGTTCTCACGGGATATTTTCCTTTGGGTGTTGCTTCCTGGTAGTACAGTTGGGTCTGAGTGCTTCAGAGGGGTGTCTCCTA
This sequence comes from Blera fallax, assembly GCA_946965025.1. Lineage (NCBI taxonomy): Eukaryota > Metazoa > Arthropoda > Insecta > Diptera > Syrphidae > Blera > Blera fallax. The sequence goes on along the minus strand of OX337244.1, from coordinate 105,821,382 downwards.
ACCCAACAAAAAAAAGTGGGTCGTATTCAGCGTTCAGTTCGTCCTATCTACGTTGGACCTCGGCTACTCACTTTTAAGAGATTCCCTTAAAGTCGTCACCTTAATGCATCTGCTTTAAAGTAAACCTTTTTTTTTGTTTATAAAAGTTTGATGTTTTTCTATTTCTTTTTTTAATTTTTTAAAATTACTTAAGTCTGCTTCATTTAAGCACGTTTATGAACTGAACTCAACACCACACAGGAATGAAACTTCATGGAGTTCCTCCTAGAATGTTAGGCCCATAAATATGTGGAAAGACTAAATTCAAATTAAAAACAGTTTCTTTGGTGTGGTTCTTTTTCTTTTTAATTCACCCTCGTAATTGAATTAAAACAATAGAAACAGCATTTTTCTCATCCAATATGACTAAGTATTCGCTATTCGTTTTCTTTCACTACAAGTCTAAAGAAGGAGGAATTCTTTTTTACTTTTAACCAGTCACTGTGACATTTAAGATTCTTTGTAGAGAGTCCCTCATTGCATTTCTTCTTCATTTTTGAAAAGAAGATTCAGTCTACTTTTCCATCACGGAATTCTGCTCCTAACTTTAAAGACCCCTTCAGCTGGAGCGTGTGTTTATAAGAAAAACGTTAGAGATACATAAAGACTTATAGGCAAGAGGTTTTTACATCTTTTCAAATTATTTGGCCTCTGTTAAATTAGGTTTTAAGGGTGGCTATAGCCTGGGTCTATGGATCCTTTACATATGTTCGGCGGTATGAGATGTTTGAAAATTTTGAGTGGAGTTTATTGTAAGTGGTCAGTAGTCTGAATCATTCTAGGTTTATGATGCCTTTTTTTTACCCTACGCGCATAGTCTTTAAAACATATTTTTCGAGGGTTGACGAGGCTTGGAAATTCTCATAAATGGTGAGTTAAGCTCCTTCAAGCATCTTCATAACAACAATCTCTACAAATGTCTTTCATACCAACAAGTGTGGGACGGTATCTTTTTTTACCACAGTATTAGAATCACATTTTTATTGTGAAGGATTATGCACTCTACTTTTTTACGTAAGAACTTATTTTATTATTTCAAATGTTCTGTGTGTTTTTTTTTTATTAAAAAGTAGAATCCCCCTCCAACTAGTGGATGATAGACTCCAAGTCGACGTCCTCTACTCTACTGTATGGTCCAAAAACCTCAAACAAATCACTTCAATCATCTCGATATACTCTCAAAAACGGAGACTGAGTATCTTAGTTTTTTTATGGGTTTCGTCTTTTCAACCAGTCATCAGCAAATTTATTTGTTTTTATCATTCGCAGCAAGCAGCTGCTCGCGACCAGCGTGCGGATCGGTTTTTAAACAATTTTTCTCCAACACTAATCGCTCGCAGCCCATTAAATCGATCATCGGTTCCATTACTCAAACTTGAGAGTATCTATAACTCGCCCATGGATACACTTATACGCATCTATAAAAATAGAAAATTTTCTAAAGTATCTCAGGGCTGTGCATATATCTCACCACACATCGGTCAAGCGGTGTGGTTGAAGTATAGCTAGTATCTGCTTTAACTGGTTGTGGCCATGGTGTGGTGCTAGTCGTGGTTGTAGTTGTCGTCAGGGGTTTTCAGTGGACTACTCGTACACAGCGCGTTAATTGTAAATGACTCATCCGGTCAGACACACCGAAAACATGATGAGAAGCTGCGCAACCAGTTTTTGTTTTTTGTTATGATTTTTTTTTTATCTGTCTTTATCTATCTGATGATCTTTAATACGGCATAGCAGCAGTAAAAACAGCGCTCAATGAATATGAGTAATTAAAAATGACGAACGTTGTTTACACATACAAATCACTCACACACTGACGAAGTATTGAATTCAATTGCATGTCGCAAACGTGTAATTAATTCCACTTCCTAAGAAAAAAAGGCAACAAAAGCAGAAATAAAAAAAAAATCCCAATGACACACTAAAGTAGCAAAGATAAAACAACAAAGTGAATCAATCTCCGATTGGCTTTCTTGGGAACATTAAAAAATTATCCACATCTCGCACACGGAGATGGGGAAAGAGGAGAAGATCCCCATCCCCCTTTGTGTTTGCTTTTTTATGCTGTCCTTGTATCTGCCTTATATCCCCAACCAAATGGTTACGTTGTGAAAATTGCGAAAGTACAGCAGCACGCAGTAAAAAAAAGAAAAGCAGAACGAAATTAGAGAAAGAAAAGCGAAGAATGCCAGGAAAAAAAGCTATATCATCATCATCATCGTTGTTGTCAGTAACAGTAGCTATTCACCGCGCCAGGTAACCATCTCGAAACACCACTGCCGCCACTACCCACTAAATTCAACTTAACACAATTTTCCCTTCGATGGCTTCCGTAATCGATCGATTATAATAAATACGAGAGTACAACACCGCAATACCATGTCTTGTATAGCGCTGTATAGCTCGTCAACTGTGTGTGCTTTATGGTCGACGTACCATGGATACACAGATACGCCTTTCTACGTATCTAGCGCCGCATTTGGGGCGGGCGGTTGGTTTATATTTAGGGAAGCTTTTTCCCAATGATGACAAAAATAACAAAATCGAAAGATGAAATATAATTTGAGTGGGTTGTAGTAGGGTAGAAATGTATAAGAATGTATTTACAAAATAACAGAAACAGATACAAACGGTTTGTGGTTCTTTCCTACGCAATATGTATGGGGGCCTGTTCACAACAGGTAAACCCAGACAACAAGTTGCGCCGCAGAGGTATGGTTTCTATTTTCCGTCGTTTTCGAAATTGATCAGCGATTTATGGGCTTTCTGGAGTTATACTATTATATCTGATAAATTTTAAATGACAATGGGATTACATAAGCAAACTGCTAATAATATTGTAAGCTAACGTTCTAGTGGGTAGAGACTTTGTCTTCATAGGAACGTCAGGTCAGTAGCCAGAAAAGTACGCTGCCTTGGAAACACAAGCGAAAATATATATATATAGCGAAACATGAGACAGCGTTAAAACAGGGTGAGAACTTCGAAAAAGATTCCCACTTCTGCAGTACAAAATAGAAACAAAAAATCAGAACCACCACGTTTCATAAATATTAGGCTTGTGGGATAACAGAATAATGCCAGTATCCAAGGTAACTGGTTCTCATAACAGACTTAAGAGAGGATTGCCCCCAATCCTTCTAAGTATGACTTTGACTATTTTGTAATGAAATTTTGACTTTTAAAGCCGTACAGTGGCAGATTTCTGCATGACTTTAAGTTAGAAGTGTAGGTGTGGTGGTTCAAGGAGTCCTGTTTCAAGCCCAATGGTGTTTGAAGCGCTAATGATGTGCAAGTTTTAAGCCACATCTCACGTGCTATAAAATATTGACGTCATGACGAATTTCTCGAACAGATGGCGTTGGTTTATTTTTGAAGGTAATAGTTTAAGCGCGTCTATATTATTGCTATGCCATTTGACAGCTGGCTGTTTAACCGTCATTCAAAAAAATATTTAGCCGAATTAATTGTGTTTTGCAGATTTTGCAACAGGTTAAATATGGAAGACCAAAAGGTGCATTTTCGCCTTATTTTACTCTTTTACTTCCGTAAAGGAAGGAATGCAAGTGAAGCTTGTGAAAAGTTGCGTAAAGTTAACGGTAACGATGCTCTGCAGAAACGCCAGTGCCAACGATGGTTCCAAAAAATCGGCGCGTGTGATTTTAATCTCAAGAACGCTCCGCTCCCCTTTTAAATAAAATAAAAAGTATTGAAAGATTTCAATGAAATGTTTTTACTGTTTAATGATTTTCCATCATCCAAGTATTCTATGGTCAGCAGGCTTTAATTATTGTAAAAGCTCGACGTTAGGACATAGGAGTGAAATGCAAGTCCAAGAGCAAAACAATTTAAACTGACCTTTAGGAAATCCCCGTTTGGTAGTTAGACGTCCATATTGTAAAATTGAAAGTAAAAAACTAACTGGGAACAAGGCCACCAGAGAAGGTCTTTGTTTTTATTGTTGTGCCTTAAGTTTCTTGAAATTTGTCATTATCTGAGAACGCTCCAGGTTTTCTCATCAACGAGCTTTCGGGAGATCGATCACTGATTTGTCCAGTTTTCAACTTTTTTTTTCTAAATTCATTGACGTTTTCGTTTCTGAAAACAGCCTTATCTCCCTGTAACCAACAGAATGTGACGTGTGGTTTGAGCTGAGAGACCTAAGTTGGGTGCGAAAAGGTTTGACAGTTTCAGTTTGGTTACTTTGGATGATGAGGTGTCTTTGAATATCTATATCTTTTCATAAGTGTTTAATTTTTCTTTTTGTAGATTTGGCTATTACTAGAACTTTGCTTAGAACAGGTTGCCGTTATTTGGAACCGAACATTGTTGTCGGTTTCTACCGACCATTCGTGTATACATATGTACATATATGTATATTCGCCCTTGGGTTCATGAGTAGTCCTTCCGTTTTAATCTCTCTTTTTTTAGAGTACTTATTTACTTGGGTGGCGGAACAGTTCGGGGTGACCCTGTGTCTTAATCAACAGGCCTCTACAGTTTGCCCGGTCTTTAGCTAACTACATACATACTACCAGTTGCGCACTCCAAGTTGTTTGAGGTTGAGGTATTTCAGAGTAGACTATACTTATTTCAAAGGGTTCTATCTTCACTCAGATGAAATTTTCTATATTTTTCCGTGTATCTACTTGATACTGCTGATATCGGAGCACTTTTAATAAAGCCATTCTGGGTTTTTAGGCGAGATGTTTCTTTATGACTTTTGGTTTTGGGAGGATGGTCATATACATACACACAGTCACAAAAGAAAGTATACACCCAAGTTGGTAGAACAATAACTAATATTGCACCTCATATGTCCTATGTATTATGTACACAACTGTAGGACAGTTAGATAACGGTAAAATTTGTATTCGATCGTGAATTTTACGTGAGTTTCGCAACCATGTGCCACAAAACGCGTTACAAAAGTAAGTATACATCTGCTACTGCTTTGTGATTGTCGGGTGTGTAACACTTATTTTTTGCAATTTTCTTGCTCTTCGATTAAAATTTATAAGTATCAGACAGGTAAATAAAAATAACTAAAATTTACGAACTTGAGCTAAAATCGTTCTTCCAAATAATTAGTAATGGCACCACGTGGAAAGGAAAATATTACGTAGAAGGGAAATCAATTCGTAAAGTAGCGGAACTTATTGATAGAAGCCCGGCAACTATTCAAAAAGTCCTGGAAAAACATAAATCCCTTGGTACGGTTGACAATTTGTCCCGCAGTGGCCGACCACGCACCTTCACTGACCATGAAGACCGCTTAATTATCCGAAAGATTAAAAAAAACCCGAAGTTAAGCGCTCCAAAATTGCAAGTGGAGATAGAAGAAGAGACCGGTAAAGTGTGCAATCCCCAAACCATTCGACGCATAATACACAGGGCCGGCTATAACTCTAATGCCATAAGAAGAAAACCATTTATTAGTAAGATCAATCGCCAAAAAAGAGTTGAATTCGCCAAAAATCACTCACAAAAGGAAATGGATTTCTGGAAAAGTGTAATATTCTCGGACGAGAGTAAATTTAACATCCACGGTTCCGATGGACGGCATAAGGTTTGGCGAAAACCGAATACGCAGCTAGATCCGAAGAACATGGCTGGTACCGTGAAGCACGGCGGCGGATCAGTAATGGTTTGGGGGTGTATGGCGGCATCTGGTGTTGGCAATTTAGTATTTATTGAGACGACAATGAATCGCTTTGATTACCTCAATATACTAAAAAACAATCTCCACCAGAGCGCGCAGAAATTAGGCTTGGAGGGTTCATTTATATTCCAACAAGACAATGACCCAAAGCACACTTCCCTGGTTGTGAAGGAATGGTTGCTGTACAATGTGCGAAAACAGCTCAAAACACCACCTCAATCACCGGATTTGAATGTCATCGAGCATTTATGGGATCATCTCGAGCGTCAAATCCGAAAGCATGACATTAGGACCAAATCCGAGCTTAAGGCTGTTATACAGGACGAATGGGCAAAAATAAGTCCGGAAGTACCTGAAAAGCTTGTTGCCTCCATGGGATCCAGAGTAAATGCAGTAATTAGTGCTAAAGGATATCCAACTAGGTATTAATTTTTAATGTACTAATCCAACTAGGTACTAATTTTTAATGTACCTAATTGGATATCTGTCTTTTTTATTAGTGTATACTTACTTTTGTTAGATGGAATTTCAACTCTATTTTACTTTGTTTTTTAATATTTTTGTTTCTGTTCGTTCAACCGTTTTTATTGTTTGTTTTTTGAAAAGAGCATAAAATATCTATATAAATATATACAACATGTTACCTACAGTTTATGCAGTTTGGCTTTCTAGTTAATGTTTCGGTAAGGATTCGATATTTTTTACGGTGTATACTTACTTTTGTGACTGTGTGTATACCAAAGTTATGGTGGCGCTGGTAATGAAAGAATAGAAAAAAAGGAATAAATCAAGCAAAGCAAAACAAAAATTGTTTCCACTGTTCTGAACGTAGTCAATCAAAAACACGAGTTCACGGTTAAATGCGCTCAACACGAATTAATGCTGAATACATCCATTCGATATGGACAGCTAGTCAATGGGTGACATTTGTAAATTATTTGCAGACGTGGCGTGGGCCCACAATAATAATTGTGTTCTGGTAGCTGGCCTTCACAAGTTCAATATAGGATGGGGCGATATTTTCCGAACATCACGCGTAATTTAACATTGGTTGAGTAAGTGACACCAAAAATCTGGAATTCTTCGCAGTGTCAGAACTCCACAGGTGACCAAAGCTTTTTAAGACAGAATTCTGTGAATACCGCTGCGAAAGCAAACGAAATTTGTCGCGAGATATTAAAATATCACAGAAATCCGTCTCTCGCATTATTGCACAAGGTTTCAGACTTAGTGCGTACGAAAGACACACTGGCCAATTAACACAGAAACGAAAAGTGAGATCGAAAGCGCTACACATCCTCAACGTGTGAAATGATCACAGAAGAATTTTGTTCATAAATCAACAAATTGTTACGATTCAAGTCATTTAATAAACAGAATGATAGAGTGTGTGTCTGGCCATCTAAAAAAGCCTCAGAACTTATTCCGAGAGGCGAGCGGGGACATCATTCCGCATCTCTGAATGTTTGGTGATGAATCAGCTATGACGATATTACCGACCTTCATTTCTGGGAGAATAGAATGAAAACATCGACAAACGGCTTACAAAGCGGATGTTTTAGAAGTACATAACCAATCATTGACTCAATCAACCAGGTCTCCGCTCCAGTTCACAAGGGAAAAACAACACAATATTGACTCGAAAACAATGTACCGCACTTCAAATCAACAGATGATTGGACATTATGCTGTCCATTTCGCAATCCTTTCAATAACAAGCTGTGATCTGTTTCAAAGGGTATAGCTTACTCTACCCGGCACTCAATTATTGAGTCCTTAAAGCGTGCACTTGTCCGTAAGGTGGACAACTTTCTCATGGTTCGTGCTGCCTTCTATGAGTGTCCAGGCCGATCGAAGGATTGTGTAGATGCAAATTATTAAGGATTGACAAATGCTATCCTCACATTGTTTTGATGTATTCCTTTCGGCCCATAGTTTTGGTAGCACCTACAATAGAAAATTTACTCGTTTTAATTGAGGACTTTTTGAATACTTGGTCATCTGTATATGAGCTGAAAAGTGGGCTTTACTGTACATAGATTAGAAATCTGAACTACTAAATCAATTAACTCCAATAACTTTTAATTATTATCGAATAAGAAGTCGACTGATATATCATTTCAACACATTCAATTTCCCTAATGGAATGTCCATGTTTACTTGCTTCTCCAATTAGAGTTAAAAGAAAAAAAAAATTAATTCAAAATTGCCACTACAGCACAGATACAAAAAAAAAAAACTAATCTGCAAAACAAGAATAACTTGTCATACCTGCCTCTCTCTCTGAATCGGCATCGTTTTAAGAAAATTATTGGACCAGGTGACTCATAAATCAGCAAAAGAAAAAAAAACAGCGTTCTAGCAATCTCAATGATCTGCCTCTGGGGAATAGGTGAACAAGAGCGGGCGAGTTGGCGGAAATAACGCACTGGATGTTGTCTTATAGCAGTATCTGGTGAAATATACTCCCCGTTTACACTCAGGCAACAAACGACGACGACAACACGAAGTAGAAGAAGAATTTGTGACACATTTCTAATCAGGTCATCTTTTTATTTCAGAATATCCGTGGGGGTATAATCAAACACAAACATCACCGAAACGAAAATATGTCCTCACTGCCGGCCGTCATTCAGTCTATGTACGAGTATCTCTCTCTCTTTCTATATATCTAGCGATTGCAACATTTTTCTTTATGAATTTCGTAAAAGAAAATGTCTCAGTTCTCGGATATCCAAGAACATAACACATTTTTCTCCCTGATTTACATCCGTTTGCCACAGATCGATGCGAATTTTTGAGGAGAATGAACTCAAGAAAAAATGAACAAAAAATTGTACTCGTGTTTGAAGCTATTCAACTCATTTACGATATGGTTAAAGGGGGGAATTTTTTTTTATTTTTACTTTTATTACATCACGAATTACTTTTGCAAATGATTTAAAAAAAAAAAAAAAAAAAAAAAAATGTAGAAGACAAGCGAATGTATCCGCAAGATATTTTTACAATGCACAATCTTTGTGTACAATCCTTGGATACATTTGGGGTAATGTTCTACTTAAACATGGATAACCACGATGGCAACAACTTTTACTACTGACGATGGTAGCCACGGAGATATGCTCATTTGCCAGAAGTGGGGAGTTGAAAAATGAAAGGAAACATCAGCAGACATTTGTGACCTAATTTTTGTCCCGTTTTTGTCGTTTCCTTGCTGATTTTTTGTTTGTTGAATGGGGTTTAATTTATTTTACTTCTAATGCCGGTGATTTGGTAATGTCTCCCTCGCAGTAGCAAGTCAAGTTTGGTTTAATTAACGACAAGATTAAAAAAAAAAGCAAGAGAATGACGATGAAAGACTTCCTTGGTAAAGACTTAACGTTTTTTAATGGTTTCACCTCGCGAATGTCAGAGTAACTGTCTTCTCAATTATGCCTTTCGGGTATTATATATGTAGTATGTACATATGTCCTTAAACTGTAGGTCACTCCATTTCAAAACTATAACACAACACAAATGGCTGCAAGAAGCTATGCATTAGGCATACATGATCTGTTTGTGCCAAATATGTTTAAGTAGGAACTCGCACGAAGACTTGAGCCTGAGAAGTACGACACACTGATGTCTTTAATCCAACTACTGAAGAATTCAAAGCCTTAAGGGCTGTCTGTCTGCCGATGTACACAGTAAATTCCTTTCAGATGATATTGTCCTTAATGATTGTTTTTGCAATCTGAATAATGGTCTTTGTTTCGGCATGAAGGCAGATCAATTGACTCATAGGGTTCTGTAAAAAAAAAAAACCTCAACTTTGGCGCTGACATCCATTTCGGAACCGTCAGTGTAGAAGTGCAGTGACTTGTCGACTCTTCCAGTCATTCTGTAAGGCATTCTGATAGGGAAATACCGTCAGAGTCATATAATCGGTTTCTGTCTGCATGTTTGTAGCTTTCCAGGATAAGAGAAATACATGACCGTATAGTGCTGATGTCTACAACCCCGCTTTGAGCAGTTAAAGCCTTTCTGTTTTTGATAAAATATCAACTTCTAAACAACTGCGGAAGAATGTTGTGACTGACGGTCTATATAAAGCCTCATAAGCTTTGCAATTATTTTGCTCTTTTAGCTCAAAGAAACAGCGTTTGACCGCAGTGCAGGTGTCGTTTTGTGAGTTTAGTCCGACACCTTTAGAAGGGCATGGTTTTAAATGAATAAAGATGGTTCTACAACAGGTGTTGGACTGTAAGTTTAAGCTGTTTGAAATTTCTGTGAATTGAAACCATTCACGAATCATACTAAATCCTACTCCGGTGGATAGGTATTGAAACAGTAGTTGGAAGCATATCGTCATACTCGCAGATTCAACCGATATTAATTTCTTGCTTAGTCACCATTTGAGGAAGAAATTATATTTAGCCATGAATTATTTAACTGAATTTTAATATCGACGTTTCACTGACTGATTTTCATTAAAACATAAAACAGTTTATTACGGCCTTTAATAACTATAACATATATTTGCAAGCATTTAAAGCTTAATTTGTTTATTTTCCGTTTTTTTTTATTATTTTATTTTCCATTTGATCGTTGGAGCGAAAAATTCCACGAGTCATTGACACAATTACATTTCAATTAGTTTGTGTGTTAATTTTTCACTTTGACTAGTGCAAGATGCAATTTTCGCATCTTTCACACACAAAGTGTAGTGAGCTGTAGACTGCTTGGGAGGCACACTTTTTTTCGCAATTGGAAAAAACTACAATGAAAACATAAATTTTATTTTATCACCATCTCCGTTGATGTGACTCGGCATTATTTGTTGCATTGCTCATGGCGTGCGGTGTCATAATATTTGATCTGAATTTTGTGAACTGCTTTTATGCACGTTTACACTCATTTAATTTAGTGCATGCATAACCAACTATCTATCTATATGAATATCTTTCTATCTATATATCTATCTACGTTTGACAGGTCGCCGTATGTGCGTTTTTAGTCCGGGTGGTGGATCAGGTTCGTAGAAAAATAAATTGAATGCAGTTGTTGTTTGTCTATGCAGGCATGGTGTTCTGTCGACGTCTTTGTTTGTCCAAGTGATAGTCTTTTTTTTTAACTCTTTGAGAGTCATGAGGATATGAACAACATACCATTCATAAAGGGTGTTTTTTTCATAAGATTGAAATTACGATAGGGATAAATGTCAAACCGAGCTGTCATTCTGTGCGCTTTTTTTTACATTTATGTTCACATCATGAATATACCCACGCTAAAAAAAATAACGCTACAAATTCATCCAAATTTGATTTAAACACCGGTCATCGGTTCGCGAAACTTGCAGACGAGTTCATATTTTATGAATTTGTACCACATACTCTCTAAATGACGAAGTAACACCAACACGTCAAAGGACTGTGCCTACTAAAGAGAATATCGTCGCTGTAGTACGAAAATGAACAAGAAGATCCAAATTTATTGATTTCTTGTTGGTCGCGGCAACTGGGACTGTCTGACCATTACGTGGACAATTTTGCGCACAGATTTTTGCTTATACACGAAACACAAGACCATCATTTGTGTCGTTCTTTCGCTGATAAGACTCTATAGATTTTTTTTTAACGAAAAATTTGTATTTTTTTATCAGAAAATTGGGTCTAGAAATGAGGTTCATTTTCGAAGAGCGAGACCAATCTAAAAGAGACCCTATTACATATAGAAAAATACACCATTTGGTGCGGTTTCTAAAATGGCGGCTTCATTGTACCTTATTTCTTCAAAAATGAGCGCGATCACTGGCGTTACGATCAATGCAGATCGTTACAGAACAGTGATCGAAAACCTAATGGCGGTACGTGCCATACGGCGACCATATAGTTTCAATGAATTGATTCTACAAGCGCAGAAAGGCTTGTAGGATATGATGACATTTGGTTCATCTTAAATAGAACTTTTACTAGAGGAGAAGACAGCATCGTGTTAAGAATATTCAGTGGAATCCGAAAGTTGCAGATAAAAAGCAAAAATTTTACAGAATTATCAACCGTTAAGTCCATATTGTGAATGGAAGTCATTATTTTTTCTTTAACTATTTTTATTTAAATTGCGTTTTTCAAGGTCATGGCGTAAATTGAAATTGTATCCAAGGTGTGAATAGCAACGACAGGGTTTCATAGAATCCAAGTTGGTGGAGGTTCTCTTCTACTTGTGCGCGCCACCTTAGGCGAGGTCGTCCTCTCTCTCCGGGTGAGATTCGAAGACTCTGCGGGCCGGAGCATTGGTGTCCATTCGCTCTACATGACGATGATGCCTTTATGTGAAAATCATTTGAAATTGAATGGAACTGTAGTGACTTTACCTTACTTTTTATTTTCTTCAAGAATGTATTTACTTGATCATGTTCAGCGGCAAGCATACAGACTGAGGCTATTTGCAGCTGGATTCCTTTGATTGAATACCGTCAGAATGTTGTTGGCATTCAACAGTCAAGTGTTCACAAAAAATCTATAATTTTGTATCGTCTGTTCAAGCGAAAAACACATGTGTGCATCTTCTCCATATCCTGTTTTCAGTCGCACTCTGAAATTTAACAGATTGTTTCTTAACCTCCAAAATATTTTCTGAATTTTAATCTGCCAAGGCTCATAAATAACGTCCATCGTCACCATGACTTGACTTATAATTTTATGTAAGTCCACTTTGTACAAAAAGGTTAAAAAGCCATCTCTGATCCAAAGTGTCGGCTATGAAGTTTATGAGTGGAACTCGCTTTAAAAGGTTAAAAGTCCAGGTTACACCGACATGTACTAAGCAAAATACAACATTGAGATGACATCCGTAAAACTTGGAGTTCACGTTTACGCATATTACGTGCATTCGAAATAGTTGCACCGATTTTGATGAAAAAGGTAGAAAATGATTCATCTTGATTCTGCAAGTGCACAGGACAACAGTAGTATTCATATAACCGGACCTTTGCCTAGTTGGCAATATCTTCTAGTTCTCAAGCCTTACAGATTTGTCTTGTAAGCAAATAAAAATTTATTCAATGCGACGCACATTATCCGTTATTTCTTTTGAATAGTGTGTTTTCTGTTTATTTTCATAAAGATTGGCATGAATTCCACAGCCAACAAATGTTTCACGCATTTTATCGTAATTCATAATTCAAATTAGGTATAATAAAAAACACACGTGTAACATTGTGTTGCATGCGGTTGATTTTATATGAATCTTTATCTGTAAATAATTCAAAACTAATAAATTTCTTTATTTCTTTTCAGGAAAAAATCTTTACAACAATGAACACGTAGCAATAAAAATGGAGCCGATGAAATCAAAGGCTCCACAACTACATTTAGAGTATAGGTTTTATAAATTACTAGGATCACATGGTAAGTCGTAACCGTTTTATATCCCTTTTACATATCTGTGTATAATCAAATATTGTAAAGAAAGGAACTAGAGGAAGGTCGACAACAAAATTTCTGCAAAATATAAAGTGGCATTTGAAATAGACCGCCGTTACACACACAATTGTTTAGAGGACTATTAAACAAAAAAAAAATTAGAGTAGGTAAACCAATTTTGATGGCATATATGTATGTATATATTCGTATGTGGAATATATGGAATATATTCTTTCCACTTCAAATTTCTTAAAACAGTTGACAGTCCAATTGCCGTGCAAGTGTAAGCAAAGATTTTGTGTCTGAATGACATTTGCTCACACGTGGATGACACTTGTACTGACGTACACGACAAACTTATCTTTGACGAACAATAATCGCATCTATTCTTCTTAAAATTTAGGTGAAAGTAAAAATGTTTCTTTTCATCTCATTTTCAATGGCATGATTTTCATGGGTATGAATAGCTTGTCACATGATTACAGTCAAAAGTGATGTGATGATGTGTTGCATTGACAACGGAAGCTAGGCAATTATTGAGTGCCTCGTATCCCCATTCTGCAACAGTAGCCCATTTTTGATATCATTTTTATTCCTCAGCTGATCATCCCCGAATCTGTCTCTTAAAATGTTTGCTCCGGCGTAAGCCGACGATTACGCTAATTGAATGACTGTGGCACTTCGTAAAATCTCACGTATATCCAATTTGGCTTTGTGCGATTCCTGTTGAGTCCGAGAGCAAGGTTTACAACGACCTCCTTCTGCCACTCCATGGTATTCCTCATTAGAAATTTTTACAAATCACTTCAGATACTAAAATGCGAAAGCTGTTTTTCCTCACGCTCATTCCATTGTTAATACTTTGTAAGAGTTCTCGAGAAGCTCTTTGGCTTTTCTCAATGGCAAGTCCAACCCACCTTTTGCCCTTTTCTACTATATTCATTCTCATTTCATCTCTAGTTCTGTACGGTTCCAGGACACATGTGTTGTCTTGCAGTTCTCATTTTAATGGCGTTGACGAAAGTTCAAACGTATTCGACAATAACAAATCTAAACCTTGTATATCGTACGATATCTTTCCTAAAATTAGTGAACATCAAAGTTTTTCTACAACAGAGTGCAATATAGCATTGCTCGGCACTTTTTTCCGTTGACGATGAACGTCCTCCCTTACCGTCCTCGAAGAAAATGAGGCCAAAATGTCGTCAGACCAATTTTTTTCCGCATGCAATGGACGTTCTTGGATCGCTAGGGGATCGTTTCGTCTTAAATGCGGAGGTTTGCATGTTTTACCAAATCGCAAAGCTTCGGATCTGCATATGGTAGGAGTTCATGTCTCTGTTAAATCCTAGATCTTGCGAACAACGCAAAATGTAGAGTTTTAGAGTCTCCCATACACTTTTTCGAACGGCGGAAAATGTTCGTTTAACCGAGTGTAATATATGCATGTACATATGGTGAATCTAGAAGGATTGTGAATTGAACTGAATTTAGGCTTCAGTTGGCAGACCGTTTTAAACATGTGTTTCACGCATCGCGTCAAACAATTGGAAATTTGCATAGTAAATTGAAATGCCGCAGTCGCTGTCGAACGATCTGTTGCCCCTCTCGGAAAAGCCTTTAATCGGTTTCTGAATTATGTACACACGTACAAATATTTTAAGTGCCCTAAATTCTTTTTTAGTAAAAGCCCCAAGCGCAAAATCAGATTTTATTAATGTTGTCTAAACTGCATTGAATTCCTTTGCGGATAGATAAATAAATTAAACTTAAAGCGCTAAAATTACATAAAAAAAAAATCTGTAAGTTATAAGCCACTTTATTTTTTGCAGAAATCTTTCTTTTTTGTTAAATAAAAAAACCTTGGTAAAATATATTTATAAAATATTTTACCTTTGTTTTTACATCCCCTTATTATAAATCCTTTTTTTACTGAAATTAATAAATCAAATCAAATCCCTTAGTATATTCCCTACTAAAAAAAAAAAACGAAATAGATTTTCTCAAGCATATTCTTCGGGGATAATTAAGACCGAGATCTTAATAATGATTAATATTTTAAATTTACCTATTCCTACTATTTTAAAGATAATTTTCCAGAGGGTATACCACGTGTCTATCATCTGGGCACATGTGGTGGCCGTTATAATGCCATGGTATTAGAATTATTGGGACTATCATTAGAAGATCTCTTCAATATTTGCTCCCGTAAATTTACCCTTAAGACTGTTCTGATGATAGCTAAGCAACTAGTAAGTTTTATTTATTTTGCTTTTTTTTTTTCTAATTTACAATTTTTTTGTTCTTTTAAATTTCGTTTAAAAAGTTACTGTTATATAAAAAAAATGCTTTTAGAACCAAACAAGAATAAAAAGCAAGGTTTTTTTTTGAATGCACCATACTCACGAGATAAATGTTACTCACTTCAATACTTAAAACAAATCAAGCAACATTAGTAGTGATTGTGATACGCTTTGTAGATACATGTGTATTAGATAGATAAAATAAAAGTTTTTAGATAAACTCACGGTGGTGAAGTGGGAATTTTAAAGTCTCATCTCATCTCACATCGTTGCGAAAAAAGAGCTTTCGAAAGGTATCTAGACGAGCACGGTTTGATCGATATGGAATGTTGCGAAATTTTCTTTGCAGCGACATGGCAACTCATGTTGCTTTTTTACAGTTGTATTTTCCGAGACCAATGTTCTCCAAATGCTTCAAACTTCCTCATATCTTATGCTTATAGAACTATTCTAATGAAAACCCTCGCACAAACTCTACACACCGCGCTGTCGAATCATTGTAGACTTATTTCACTCTTCCTGATCCTCATCTAACTGTGTCTGACAGTTCGTTAAAGTACCTGATTACAATAACTGGACCTATCACAAACTCCAAGAATACTTTTATCCGTCCACGAACGGCTACTTTTATGCGAAAGCTTTTCGAAAATGAAAATTTGCAAATTGCCAATCTGCAATATTTAGGATGAAACACGAAAGGATAAAGGTATCGAGTGACGCGATGGACATCATTTTAATAGTATAAATTGCACTTTAACACAACTTATTTTACTCAACTTTATAGATCCATCGTCCCTTCTATAATGAAATGAAAAGACGAGGAATTGAGAAATTTGGCCTTCACGCATACATTCAGGCACGGCAGCCTTCTTTCTTTAGACCGAGCAGAGTTAATATTCATTACAGAGCTAGCCCATGCCTCTGTACCATACATACCATACAGGATGATTAGGATTATATAAAAGAAACAAAGATTGCTACTCTATAACCTTTCAAGCCTAAAGATGTACCGGTTGATAACGTTGGTGTCACTTTGAGAACTTATTATGTTTATAGTTTAGCATTTCGGACCATACAGCAGAATGGACAAGATCCACATCATTGTGCATCAACTTCGTCCTTCAAACTGAAGTAGAAGCGGTTTCTTTGAGTCCTAAGGTTTTTAAAAATTACCACTACATCGAGGTAGATGAACTACCTTAAGGTGTATCTGTCGACCCTTCTACATCTACTCTTTTCGATCCTGCCAGGATGTGGATGTCGTCGACGTATCCCAGCAATTGAATGAACTTATAGAAGACAGAGTCCACAACTGCCTGTGGACCTTCCTTAAAAATTATATCTTGTCGAAATCATTTAGTACACTACGGAGATTAGATAAGATAAACCCCTACGGCATTTGGGTCTCACAGATAGGTCTGTTGTGCCTCTGCGTGTTTGCAAATGTTACACAGCACAGCTGGATCTATTTTCACCAGGTCCCAAGATTGGCCATAGTTTTATAGTGCTCATAACGATGCTGTCATTCTTAAAGTGATGTCTGTATATTCCTACTATTCTCTGCGTGGCTATCGGTGACAAGAATTCCTTCTACAAAAACCCTAAATTTTGGGCTTAAAGCCAGATGCAAACTGCTTGGCCTTTTAATTTTCCAAGTGCAGTACATTCTCATTCTCCTTATACCGATTATCAATAAAAGCGGTTAAAATCTTAAATCCAGGTGCGAACTAACTAGCTCGGTCTCGGACTGAGGATAGTGCTTTATGGTCCTAAAGGATCCTAAAGACATATATAATCTGATAGCTGTGCCTGCCACTCCACAGCAATTTGTTGCATTCAAGGTTCCACACTAGCCACTGTTTTGTTTCATCTGAAATTTCTAATCTTCTATTCTAACATAGTAACAAGTCTTAAGGTGAGTAACATTCATCCTCAGTGAGTAACGTACATTCGGAAACTTTATCTTTATTACATTAAGTGTCTCAACAGCCGATAGCAAGCAAAAAAAAAAAAAACTAAAAATTCAAAATCAACGTTAAACAGATCACACTCAACCAGTGCAGCATTCTTCCAAGAATAATACGATGAAAAATTAAAAATAAAATTTATATTGTTGTAAACGTTTTTAGTGTGTGGTTCCTTTCTTATGACTACGTGTATTCCTTTCTTTAAGTTTAGTTTTGCATTGAAATTTGTTGATGTTTATTCATAAAAACAAAGAAAAAAACAACTTAAAAAATTAAAACCAAAACACTCATAACCACAGCAGCTCTGTTCCTATGAATTGTTCTCATTTGTTTTGTTTCTTAATAAGAATTGTTGTCTAGTTTGTTGAATTATTGTTGCATTTACTTAACTATTAAGCCATACTGTTTATTTTTTTTTTAGTAGTGCGTTGTTTATTTCTCATGATATTTCCATTCTTTCATCTTTTCTCTATATCTGTGTTTAGTACTATTTTTTTTTTTTATTTGATAAATGAATTTAAATACGTTTTGGCATTCCACTACTCTGTCTATATAATATCTCTCTATCAACACAATCATTTCACTTTTAACGTTAAGGAGAGCATCGTTAACACCACTTCAAAACAGCAACAAAATAAATAAAAATGCATTTATTGTGTTTCTTTTTTTTTATTGAATATATATTTTTTTTTTAAACTTCCCACCACACCCACCTGTGCACGTTTGTATCTTTGAAATGTATCTAAAACGAAAATGTATAACTTTTTTTTATTTTAAAAGTATAAATCCATGGCTCGCGTGCGCTAAGAAGAGTTTTGTTCACACATACACGAACGATATTTAAATATGCTTCGAGAATTTCTATTTTCAAACTTCCAACTGGGACAGAGAACACATATTCGTTTCCTCTTCCACCCCATGTGAAAGTTTAACCTCAAAAAAAAAAAAAAAAAAAAAAACATCAAATAAAATATAATATCCCCTCCGCCCTCCAGAAAAAAAGGTAAAAACCACCTCCATCCCTGAAGCAACAAAAAGAAAGACAAAAAAAAAAGTTTATGTCATGGAAACATTGTTACTAATTTCTCTTGATTTTCCTTTCGATTATTTTATTTGTTTATTGTTTTGTTTTAATGTTCTTTTCTTCTTCTCTTCTTCTTTTCAAATTCGTGCGTATAATTCCAAAAAAAAATTTACAAAACTTTACGCGCCAAAAATATCTACAAACACAAAAAAAAAATCCCAACCGGTACACACGATATTCTCCTTAAACGCGAATTACCACTTCAAAAACCTAAAAAAAAAAAAAAATACAAATTGTAAATGCAAACACAAAAAACACGCATACACACGTAAACATGACACACAGCAGAGGGTGTCCCCGAAGTATATTACTTCGGACCATGCGGCAAATACAATGCACTTGTTATGGAATTGCTTGGTCCATCACTTGAAGATTTATTTGATATATGCGGCAGACGATTCACTCTGAAGACCGTACTACTGATAGCTATACAATTAGTAAGTACATTATAAGAAAATAAGAAAAAAAAAAAAAAAACAAAACATAAAAATTATACAAAAAAATGAGATAAATTTTCATTTAACTACTCTGTATCTATTTTTTTTTTTTTTTAATAAGTGAAATTAGTACTAACTTAGCTTTTTTTTGTTTGTTTGTTTAACTATGGCTTAAATCGCTTTTTTACATGATTTTTTTTTTATTATTATTTTCCATGTTCATTTTCATAAAATTTTTTAATAGAATTTTTTGGAATGCATTTGCTTTGAAAGTATAACAGCCAAATATTTGTTTTTTTTTTATAACTATAAAGAGATTTTTTTGAAAAGTTTCAAAGTTTGCAATTGTTTAAATTAATTTAAAAAATAGTATCAACATAAATTTCATGGTGGATATAGTCTTTATAAATATGTATGTCTTAACGAATTTTGTGGGATGTACAAATTTAAAAAATAGTAATAATAGCAATCGTAAAGAAATCTCTGTTTCCGCTCTTACGTTAAGTCACTGTAAATCCTATTCAAATCTAAGGGTTCAAAGGTATTTATAACAATTAAACTTTCTGGCTGTTCCCTTATTTTAAACTAGCCCAACTCACCTTTCCTTGGATGCCGTTTTGTCTTTTGAACTCTCCTTTCCTCTGATATATACATATATATATTTTTTAAATGTCTTTTATCCCGCTTATTGTGATCATACGTAATTACCATTCACTGTTTTGAAGTACACAAATATCAAACGTGTTTTTTTTTTAAATGATGCTACATTTTGAGGTGAACTAGGACTTAAATTAAAATCATTACTTTCTACATAGTTTGCTCCACTTCAGTACACTAAATTTAAGTTGAGTTTTCTTAGCCCTTAGTCCTTTTGAAATGAAACCAAACATTTTCGAAACCACTGTTTATGTATTTTTTCTCCATTGGGATGGGGTGTTCCAATGCACTAAACCTCCGTTAATTTGCTTTAATTTTTGCACAGGTCGTGGAATGTATATTTATTTCTATTCGTGTTTTTTTTGTAATACTGTATACTACTACAAATAAATATTTTTTTCGGTGGAAAACGAGAAATTTTTAAGACTGAATCCCTTTTTAGTGGATTTCATGGGATTTTTGGTCGTTAAAGAAATATTTCATTAATTCATTTAAGGCTCTATTACATGTCTGCAAATTTTAGTTCCCCAAGTCATCAGGATTTACAAACATAATTTCCTTAACAGTTTCGCAATAACCTAACCTAGCCTAAGACAGAATTTTCATCCCAAAATTTTTAGGACGGATGCCCTTAAAACTGTTTAAATGGACGAGCTACATATAATTGCTAATTCGCTTCCCTGTCGTTTTTTGTGCGTTTTTTAAAAGTTTGAGATTTATTAAAAAAATTATGGGCGGTATTATAAATCTATAATTTATCTAGATATAAGTACATTCTTCGCATTTTCGTAATATTCTATCGACACTTGTTCTTTGTATCCATGTTTCTCTGACTTCCAAACATAGATTAAATGGTTCAAATTATCATTTTTCCGCTCGGGTAAACTAGAACTCACAGTCTTTTAGCAAAGCAATACGCATTTTCTTGTACTTTGTGAAATACTTGTTTATTCAACGTATCCAGCCATAAATCCCATTCCTCTTCATCCTACTTCTGGTTTTGGTTGGCCATACGCAGAAGTTTGTGTTTCTGTGTTTCGGTTAACTATCACCCATCATGAATTCGGATCAGCAAGGTTATTGGATCCAAAAGTTTACCACATACTACAATGGAGGGCTCACGGTCATAATCGTACGTACATTGTTCTTTCCCACACGCGACAAAAATTTCATTCGATTTCATTCGACAGAACATCACATTTCCTGCCTTTTAATTTTCGATTTTGGCCAACGACAAAGTTTTCACTGCGATTAATGTCCTCGGGATATTCAGTAAATACACTAAGTTATGAAAAGATATTGTGAATGTGGTTTTTTGGCGGTCAAGAAAGCTAAGTGTCTGTGGATAAGGAAAACTCTGTGCGCATAAGGTAAGATTATATGGCCATACCATCTCTAAATCTGAAAATACAAAAAGACAGAAGCAACAACTATAACTACCTAACCCTTTCTTACCAATTCGACACAAAACGTGTCCATGCACCTAACTTAGCTAATATTTATCCTTATACTCTCTCGCATTTCATTTATACATTCTAGCCGAATCGTCTTTTTTCCAATATTTCAATCAGAATTGATTGTTTTGCATCTTTGAAAAATGCATTCCTTCATAACGTTTCACGCTCATGAGAGTACGCTATATTTCCAAACAATGGGGGAAAGAACCCTGGCTCAGAACGATTCCCAGTTTATGTGCAATCGACTCACGACATGTGCGGCCATATTGTGTGCGATACAAAACGATGTGAAATGTTTGTATGTGCAAAATAAATATTCCATCTCATGGGTAAGAACCATGTGTGGAACATAGCACTCGCTTTTTCTGTCATTCATTCAACCTAGTGTTTTTCAAATAGAACTAAACGAAACCCTACCGTTTTATTTTGATTATTAAATTCTCTCATTACTGTTTATTATCAGCAGGGGAATTCCCGACCCTAAAAATTGTAAGTACGCTGTACTCAAATAACTTTAATTAGTTTATTTGTGTAAAAGCACCCTGGGATTGTAGAAAGTTAAATTATTTTAAATTAATTAATTTATTCTAACCAAGCCACATCGATACCTAATAACGCTCAGATATTTCCTAACTAGGTTAGGATAGTTGCCGTAAATGAGAAAGAATGTGTTCCATCTTAGCATCGCAAGGATGAGTATCTTTCTGTTTTCCGAGAGAAACAACTTTTATTGGAGTTCTTCAATAAACTAGAAAAATCCTTTTGCCTTAAAAATTAAAAAAAAAACCTTTTACCTTTAAAAAACCGATATAAATTCTCAACAAATTCCCAACAGCAGCGTTTAAATCATAAAGCCGACCGAATTCAGTCTCCGTAATTAACATTAAATCAGTACAAGAAAATGGGAAAGAATGGCTTAAAAAGATCGAAACGCACTTACATATCTATGTGCATATGTGCATATATAAATTAAATAATATAGAACTCAGCATTGTTCCTTGATGGTCCCCAATATGTGCTGGTTATGGAACTTTCTTAAATCGGACTTTTTAACTTCACCATATTCTTTGTTATGTTTTCGAAAATTTCTAGGTCTGAGACTTGCACACGCAAACAATTCTCGCTGCTTCCGTTCATATTTTTTTGTTAAAATTTTTAAGGACTATATTTCCTGTGGCTTCCATTTTCCTGGTTTGAAACTGCAAAGATATATGAATTTGAATTCAAATTTTTTTGTAACATCGGCGGGTGTCCTAGACATTTATTTGATACATATTCTGTTAGAGTTGTCCTTTGCATATATTCCTCTATTTAAAACCCCAGTGGCTTTTCTTATTACGTCTACTATTTTATTGGATTTATCCGTGACTAACCTCAATAGTTGGGTATCAAGTTCTATTAACTGAAAAGGTGTGCTTTGATTGTATATAATTCAACTTCTTATCAGAAAGGAATTGTACGAGGCGAAATATCTCTGTCTTTAGTTTTTAAATCACTGATTCATACAATCAATCTTTTTTGATTTTAAATAACCGGATTTGCACACTTACTTCATTAAAAAAGAAGTCCCCAAGTAAGCAGATTTCATGTTTTACTATGCATATACACATAGCTATCATTCCATCTATTCATATCGACTGTGCAAATACAGAAAATAAAAATCAATTGATATCAAAAACCCCCACACACGCTTGAAAAAAAATTAAATAAAAATCTATATCCACCATGAAACTTTTTTCCAACAACCCAGACGATGTGAAAATGCATCTAACCACCAACCACCTAACACATTCCATCCAATCCGCATCCATTGTCTACGACACGAATCCACATTGAAGCTCAATCTCATTTGGAAAACCTAGCAAGCAGATTGAACAAATACCACAACGAGCATTCGATACGAATATCCTTTCGTTCCTTCCCATTCCATTTTTCATAGGCTAAGAACGTTTGGCAATCGTCCAGATTACTTGATTTACCCTTTCATAGAAAAAAAAAACAAAAAGTAGCAAAAAATGACTTTAAATTCTTTTTCGTCTCCTACGTTTCATGCTCGGGAAACGTTTTCAAGAACTGCTCTCGTTTAAAAAAAAAAAAAAGAAATTCCAACTCACTCATACTCATAGAAGAGGTCGTTGTCGAGAGAGGATATCAATGCAATGTCATCAGTCAATGCGACAGAAATGATTTTTTTTTTTATTCAAGGATAACTCTCACCTCGAGATCTTTTGTATTTTTTTTTCCTTTATTTTATTTTTTACGTATAGTTTCTTAGACATCCAGGCAAAAGTATTTCAAATCATTCATGCTCATTATCGCTAGTTGAGACACTGCTGTAGAGTTTTTTTTTTTTTTAATAATATACATAAAATAAATAAATCATTTTAAAGCATGTAATAATTTTTTTTTTTACATTAAATTGTTTGCTTTTATTAACTTAAAATTAAAAAATAAAAGTATTTTCATTTATTCATTTTAAATGATTTTCTTTGAACAATTTACTAACTTTTGATGTATTATAGCTCCACCGGATCGAATATGTTCATAGTCGACACTTAATTTATAGAGATGTTAAACCAGAAAATTTTTTAATTGGTAGAACATCAACAAGACGAGAAAAAATTATTCATATAATTGGTAAGTTGACAATATAAGAATTTAGTATTAGCCGAAAGTACTTGTGATATTTATGGGAATAACTTTTAACTTATGTTGATTAACTGACGCGCGGGACCCAACAATCATCCCTTCCTGCCGAGCGGGAGGATACACTTATGCGAGTGGAATTTTTTTATTTGCATAATATGCCATTTTTCGTTTATTTTTTACCTATACGCCGTTGAATCTTTTACAAAATTTTTCACAGCTAATTTAGACGTGAAAAATTCGGGTTGAACATGGGCCACAACCAACAACTGCCTCCAGTTGCGCGATCCAAGTTGGTTGCGGTCCTCTTCTACTTGTGCGCGCCACTTTAGACGAGGTTGTCCTCTACTCGGGCAGGAGCATCGATTTCCATTCGCTCTACATATCCTAGCCATCTTAAGCGATTGATGCGCAGTTTTTTTGACTAGGTGAATGTCGCTGTACAGCTCGTAAATTTCAGCGTTAAATCGACTCCTCCAAAGCCCGTCAACGCAAACGGGACCGAAGATCTTACGAAGAATTTTTCTCTCGAAACGACCGAGGATATCTTCATCCGCTGTCGACAGTGCCCATGCTCATGCTTCAGCGCTAAAAAGGAAGGACTGGGATGATCAAGGTCTTGTAAGGAGTCTCCTTAGTCGGTCGGGATAGGGCCTTACTATTTAATTGCCTTTTCAGCCCGAAAAAACAGCGATTGGCAAGAGTTATTCTTCGATTAATTTCCGCCGGAATCTTGTTGTCAGAATTTATAGCAGAGCCGAAGTAGACAAAGTCTTTTACTACCTCGAAGTTATAACTGTCAACTGTGACGTTCTGTCTTATTCGCCAATGTTGTGTGTCCCTTTTTGTTGACAGCATATACTTGGCACCATTGACAGCCCTCTGCGCTCTTCCAATTATGTCGATGTCGTCAGCGTACGCTAGTGGTTGCACAGACTTCTGAAAGATTGTGCTTCCGATGTTGGCTTGTGAGTTTCGCACAATTCTTTCAAGTATGATTTTGAAGAAGTCAAATGACAGCGCAACACCTCGTCGAAATCCTTTTTTGATCTTTGTGAGGTGGAATCTGCCTGTGAAAATTTGATCGACTGTGGACTTTCTTGGCCTGAAACCACACTAATGGGGGCCAATCAGGTTGTTGACGAAGGGTTTCAGGCGTTTACACAATACAGAAGACAAGATCTTGTATGCGGTGTTGAGGAGACTGATACCTCAACAGTTGAGGGGGTCTCCTTTTTGTGGAGCGGACAAGCGATGCTAAGATTCTATTTCAATATTTGGCGTAAGCAGCAAACATTGATGTTAAGCGTTCTTTATTATTCGCACGAATAGAAGGGACATGCAGTTTAATGCCGAAAAGCGGAATTAAGCTTACTCATGGCAGTTATTGATCTCAAACATTTGTCAGACATTCGAGAGAGGTCAGACCTTGTAAAACTTTTATTTTTTTGCGTCTTCTGAAATTTGAACACTAAATCTCTGGTTTAATAGTCCAACGCCCTTAAACACGCTGCCCATTTATCTTTAATACATAAGTCGAAATCATCCCTCAATCCAATTCTGGTAAAAGCTTGCTTACAAACATTACAGAGTTTGTTACTAGGCTCACCTAAGTTAGCATTTTGAGCATTGCTTCAGCAATTAAAGTCTCAACCGACGACGTACGTACATATATTGTTACCCAAGTACTTTTACTTTAGGCGAATACTCTCTCAATATTTTCAAAGCTGTAGTACAATTAATATCTTCTTTTTTCTTTTTATAGATTTCGGTTTGGCCAAAGAATATATTGATTTAGATACAAATAGACATATACCATATCGGGAACATAAATCGTTAACGGGCACCGCACGTTACATGTCAATAAACACACACATGGGCAGGGAGCAATCCAGACGTGATGATTTAGAAGCGTTAGGTCATATGTTTATGTACTTTTTAAGAGGTTCACTGCCGTGGCAAGGTCTTAAGGCTGATACACTTAAGGAAAGGTATCAGAAAATTGGTGATACTAAACGTGCAACGCCCATTGAGGTAAGCTTTATTTTTCAAATATCTACTCGTATCATAAATAGCAAAATTCACGAAGGTACGCATTCATCGACCGATTCATAGAATAGGAGCGTTCTGGGCGATTGTGGTGATCATAAAATTCACGATATACTTACGATATAAATTTCGCCAAGAGAACACCTATTTTTACTATAAATTTGCATGATTTGTTGCATATTAAGCGTTATAAATACAGCGACAACGATATTTCAAACAGAAATCATATCAAAAAGGCCTTACAAATTTAATCTGAATTTCCAATCCGAGCAGGAATCACCACAAAATAAAAACCGGTACCTGGACAAAATGTCCGGTCTTATATGCTTAAAATGTGGACTTCAGACAACAGACTTTCACTAATATGCCTCTGCAGAGAAGGACCTTACTTATGTTATTAACATCTTTCGCTGCAGAGAAAATATAACTATACTTAACTTAGCAACGTACTTTACCTTTAGACTACGTGTGAAGACTGAAGTTCCCTCTACATATTATCACAAAATGCAGCGTTCTTAGACGCTTAAGAAAGGCACTCTGATAGCCTCTGGAATGAACAACTTTTTTTCAGAATCTTCAGGGATCACTGCGAATGCCAGAGGGATCCTAACGCTTTTGAACAACAACATGATCTATGAAGGCTTTTCCTTAACACTACAGACTATAACTCAATACGGATAACATAAGATAAACAGACCTAATCCGATCCTTCGAATACACTAAAAAAAATACGTTTTTATTTCGAAAACTTTTATAAAAAAATATTTGCTTATAAAAATAATAAAAAAAAAACTTTTATTTTATAGGCGCTTTGCGATGGTCATCCAGAGGAGTTCGCAACATATCTGAGGTATGTTCGGCGATTAGATTTTTTTGAAACACCCGACTATGATTTCTTGCGAAGACTGTTTCAAGACTTATTTGAACGTAAGGGTTACGTGGATGATGGCGAGTTCGACTGGACAGGGAAGACGATGGTAAGTGTCGTGAAATCTGCTCGCAATCCCCATATTCCACTTAAAATCCCCACAACGAAACTCCCTTTGACTTGAATTTGCGAAATTTTTCACTAAATACCTTGAAGGTCAGCCGGAACAGTTTCTGAAAAGGACGCAAGTGACAAGAAAATTCAAAAAAAACTGATACAAAAATCAAAAAGAAAATTATATATCCATGAATATTTTTTTTTTTTTGTTTAAAGAACTTTTTTTTTATTAATGCAAATCGAATTTTTGTTGTGAACATACATATATCTATAATTTTTTTTTTACTACTAACGAATGAACCAACTTTTAAGGAAAAAATAATTGTTTTGTTTGTTTTCTTTTTTTTATTTTTATTATTATGCTGCATGTTTGCATTTGTTTTTTTTTCATATCTCCCGTAACTAATGAAAATGTGTTATGTATACAAAACATGACTAAAAAATAAAATTAAAAAAAAAAACTTATAAACCACAAAGACACAACAACAAATGGAGGCTATGAAGGCAATAAAAAATGCACCTCCGTCTCATTTAGCCAAGAATAAATCGGAAAAGGTATATTTTTTGGGATCGTTTAACGTTTTCTATTCCTTTTTGTTGTTAACTATGTTTCATTTGTGATTTATTATTTTTATGTGCGAAGCAATATTATTATTATTTTATTTTTAATTTCGTTTATTTTGCTAGGAGATATCTACTACTAGGATATATGCTTATTGCTTTTTTATTTGAGTTCTTCTTGAGAAAGAACTACATAAATCTAGAAGTCGTCTTATTGCTACATGTTTCTCTAACTATTTATAATTAACAAAGTTCATTTGCTCGAAAAGTCATATACTCACTTTTGTTTAACTTCATTTTCTTGTTTTTAGTCGACACCTGTTGGATCTCTTCAAACTGGTCATGAAGTCATCATTTCACCAAATAAGGATCGTCATAATGTTACAGCTAAGGTAATTTATAAGAGTTGCACATTGTCAATAATTTCTTGTTATGTAAGGAAAATATAAATTATGTAGAACATTTCATGAAAATCAGGTGTAACGACAGCAAAAATTATGTGTTTCAACATTATACAAGGATTAATGCATGATTTTGGGTAATGACACTAAAAGTTAGCTTAACATAAATCTTTAATCGCAATTCAGGTGCAACGAGAATTACAAAGTTTGTCACAATTCGATGGTACAGAAAACACCATAAACTAAAGTCGAATGTCCTTAAATCCTATTTCAACATTTGAGGGAGAGATAACTTTTGCACTTTCTCTTTCCCTTGTGTGTTTAAAAGCTGTTAAAGTTGATAGTGTTATCGGCTTCGTGCAGATTTACAAACGTGAATGAGGACACATTATTGAGTCACCCATTGGAAATGAAAAAGAAGTTCCATTTAAATTGTTCCTGAATGAAATGGAGACTTGGCGATGTTTTTGTTTGATTGTATTCAGCTGTTTTTGTTCTCTAACAATGTCATTCAGGGAGTCTTCAAAGAAATGAGGTTTTAACATGAAGTTGATGAAGTGACTCATTTCCTTTAACTAAATGACTTGCATAATGCGGTCTCAATTCTAACGGCTGAAATGTTTATTTTTTAAGAAAACATTGTGTCCTAGCAGCAGAAGATAAAAAACTACAAAAACTAACTGTACATATCGTTTCTTGGATACTTTGATTTATTGAAAATTTTATTTGAATCTTAGCCATCAAAGTAATCAGAATACAACTCTGCATGGAGGAAAATCGCTAGCCTTTTGAGTTTTCCCTTCGTCAGTACTTCCCTTTCACCGATGAAACGTTCTATAGCAGGTCACGCACTGAGGGCAGTAGCCAGGTCAGGATCTGGTTTTATGTGATATTCCATGGTGTCTTTATAACTTATTGATCCATCTGCGTTTCTGAGAGGCATTAAAGCGCTCTTGCCACGTTCTCACGCTTCACATTCTTCCTGCAATTTGTCCGTTTTCGTCACCCATATTTGTTTTCTTCTTAACATGTCTTGATCATATTTATTTATTTATTTAAGCTTAAGACGAGCTACTAAGAACTTAAAAGCTAGCTTAAAACTATTTTTAATTTTGCTCAGTGTCGTTCCGCAGTAATTCTTTTGATGTTTGAAGTACATTGTATAAAATGCACAATTTACACTCAATGAACAGATTCGGTACATTGACGTGATTTTTAATACGATTGAGTTAATTTTCATTGGGAGCTAGATCTGAAAAATACAATAGGTGGGAGAGTGGCAATCCTTCAGATTTGTGCAATTGGTGCCTTAAGAACAGGTGCGTTGTCTCGTGCAAAAAAAAACACCACGCAATATGTAGATTGAGTCCTTAGAAATCGACATAAATAGTAACAAATCTTAAGACCTAGGTTTTAACTCTCCCTTCCTTTAAAGAGGTGTTTTTCTTTCAAAGTCAAACCTCTGTAGCTGGTAAATTATAAACATTTCTCAAGATCGGAACTTGGGGACGGTCAACCAATTTAAAAAAATGACCTGAGCTCTAGTTACATGCTTGAGTTTATTTAATAGTGCTCAACAACACATGTGTAGACTGATAGATGCTAGATCTTTTTACAACCAAATTCAATTTTAAATAAGACCACCACAGAAATGTTGATTGTTCTTTTCGATCGGACATAATATGTTGTTTATCTCTTCAATTGCAATAGTTTTGCATCTTATGATGGAGGCTCGCTGAAGTTTTACTGGGGGGCCAGAGACCCACATAATGTTGCATAATGTCTCTGAAGCGATAGCATTTTTAGCATTTGCTATCAAACGCCCATATGCTGTAAGTTACAGCATATATATCCGCCAATATGTAGTACCTTTTCTTCATCAAATCCAAATAATCGATCAGATTACACGTATTGAAGCCCAATTAACATGCTTTCGATATCCGACTGCACAGAACTCAGAGCCCTCTTTTACTTAGATAAAACTTCCGAAATGAGGAAACGAGTCAACTATTTTGACTTGCTGCTACGAATACTTACTTGAGCAATGAAGTTTGAAGGGCAATGCTTTTTTTTGACGAAATTCTTCAGGTACTAATCGCGGTTTGCTTTAATGTCGGTCCCACGTTTTTATTAAACATCGTAAGATGTAACTATTTACAAATCACAGACTGATGTCAGAACAAAGACATTCTCCGCCCATTAGTTAAGACTGAAAGATCTTGTGACAAATGTCATGCTCAAACAGGGTACCTTCCAACCGCTATAAAGCCGAAAGCAGGTATCCCCATCGCACACAGAAACCCGTGTTTATCTTAGTTAATCTTGATAAGGCACTTCCATATTAGTGTAAACTTGATTGCATAAGAGCTTAAGGTCTTGACGGCGACATGTCTATCCGATAGTATCGCAGTGTCTTGTCCGCGATACTTGGGAACATCTTTCAATCGTGTAGACCTCTGCTTGGAAAATACTGGGGTGTATTCTCATTGCTTCCGAATAATTGGTTCTGGTCCCGTATGCACCTGCTCCAGTTCCTGTGGATGTATTGGATCCGTCCCTGTACCACTCCATGGTATTTTGTTCGAATTGGTCCATTCCGACTTCTCTGCTCCATTCTCTTTTGCTTTTCAGCTTTCAGTTAAAATTTCTCTCAAAGCAAAATCTCTTGACCATATTATCCCTGTGCCAGTCCAAAAGCGGGATTGATTTGGAAAGGATTTCTGCATGCCTCTGTATGCAATGCATTTTTCTTTCCCGATGCCCTCTTTGATAAATTTTAATTAATATAATTTAATTAGTTTTACTCTTTGTGCGATACATTGCAGCAAGTAGAATAAATATAACTAATTTCAATTCAACTCTTGCCTCCGAAAGAAATTGTGCCTATTGCCCAATGTCATTTACCAATCAGCCTTATTTTAAAATGTTTTATGTTACGTATCAGGATCCAGCTGATCGATATCGCATGCTGGACATCGATGTGTTTTTTTTCAAAGTTAGCTTCCGTGTAATTAAAAAATAGAAAATGTTTTGCTGTCTTTACATTGCTTTTCTGATTTGTACAACTTTATTTACATTTTTATTTCCAATAATTAAACAAAAAAACAAATATTTCGACTAAAATAAAAAAAAAAAAAATCACACACTCAATAACAACGTTTGACAAATTAACAAAAAAAACACCGCACCTAAAAAAAAGAATTCCGATGAATTCGATATGGATGATGATGATGATGATTATTTAATAATCGAGGTTAGAAAAGGCAACAAATTATAATTTTTGTTGTTAAATTATTCACTGCCACTACCAACCACTACTTCGCGTCGTCGATATCATCTTAAATGCTAGTGCTTCAGAGCCTTTCCGCCCCTACTACCTATTCCACCCACCAAAACCATCCATTCCCATGAAAGGAAATTAATCCTCTTATTAGCTTTTTTTAAATGGCTTGAGAGGGAGCTTAGAACTCCCCATCATAATTCCGTTTGCCCCCTTCCCACCCAAGAAGTATTTTTTCTGCTGTATTGCATTCGTGTGAAAATAGAAATAAACAATACTATACAAAAAGTAACATGCTAAACAAATTGTAGTAAATTGTAATCATTTAACTAACAAAAAATACACCACTGACATACATACTTGCAAACTAACGTGCTTAACTCATTAAAAAAAATGTTTTCAACTAAATTAAAAGAAAAAAAAATAGAAATTCGAAACTCATAATCACATCATCAATAATTCTTCAGACAAATGCCAAAGGAGGCGTTGCTGCATGGCCAGATGTACCGAAACCAGGTGCCACGCTTGGCAATCTTACACCAGCCGACAGGCATGGTTCTGTGCAGGTAAGTCTTTGTATGCATTTGTTTGTCTTTTAATTATTCCTTATCTCTGTTTTGTTGTACTCTATTTTTTTTAATTTTCAATTAAAAACAAATAGTGAATAAAAATATATAAATGTGTATATATTAAAAGACTATAACAAAATATATGTACATACTAACTACGAACTTTTTTTTTTTGAGTGCCTGTTTTTGTAAATAACTTCAATGTTTAAACATGAATATCAATCAGCTAGAAAAAAAAATAAAAATATGTATGTAAACCTCTCACAAGACGGGATTGTTAAATTTCAAAAAATGTTCACGCTTATAGAAAATGAAAGTCGAAAATAAAACAGTAACTTTAAGGTTAGAAGCAAATTCTATTCCAACTTAGATGGCCTCAAATGTGTTACTGCAAAGATGTCTCTTAGAAGTGTAGGTAAATTTAGTTTTATTGTAAGCCTGTATATCATTGCGTACCTTTTTTAATGTAGGTTAAGGATGTGCACCTTAACGATTGCTTACACAGAGGCCTATTGCTCCGTTGCGATTCCCCTTAGAAAAAATGGTACCACGTCTAACACTATTGCTAGTTAGCCGGTTCCTGCTCGAACCAGCGTGTTCTGAATCTTTTCAAGTCCATCAGTGAAGCTTGCGCAAACTCGCCTGGTTCTCGAATTAGTTTAGTTTGGTTCGGAATTTAGTTCCCTGCTCCTAAAACCTACATAGCTTCCCTTTCACTACGCCAATTGGGATATCTCTCTATATCAGTAGATCTAGAAACCAGCAGAGATTGACCACCTGGATATTTCCAAGTTTGTTTAGAATTTGACGACATTTACACACTGTCCTAGATTTTATGTGCCTGTATTATTGCCTGACTGTCCACAAAGATTGTAATACGAGGTGGATTTATTATGCCTTGTGAGGATTGTCAAAAGTATACACATACACAGGAAATGTGGCTTAAATCAATTTAGCTTATTGTAAATCTTCGACATATGTATGATTATCTACATATGTAAGAGGGTGGATTAATAAGTCTCTGAAAATTAAAACAGATGACGTTGCCATCTCAAATCCAACATTTTGTTTGTCAAAAAGCATTTTTCAACCAGGACAACGCACCGGTGCACAAGTCCGCAGCCGCAATGGCAAAATTACATGAATGCTCCCCCATCCAGCATATTCTCCTGCGCCCCCTGCGACTATTTGCTGTTTCCAAACATGACAAAATGCCTCGGCGGTAAGGGATTCGAATCGAATAAATATGCCATCGATAAACAAACGCCTATTTTGAGAGCCTCAAGAAATCGCATTATTTGAAGGGCATCAAGAAGAAATTTGAGAAACGTTGGACGAAGTGTATCGAGCTAACAAGAGATTATGTTGAAAAATAAAACTTTTTTTTGCCGAAAAAAGTGTTCCTTACTTTAATTTTCAGGGACTTCTTGACCCACCCTCGTATAACCCGTTTTTTGATTTCCAAATGTCACTTTACCGACAACACTTTTTGTTCTAAAGCGAATGTTAAAGAATCGTTGTGAAGGTTGTCGATAAGGACTGGTCGATTTCTTAGCATTTAGGCAAAATTATAAGTTTTGTTCTATATTCATTGTTATTATTCATTCCTGCGTAGTTACCACTACTAAAAAGTGTAAGGTTTGAAGTCCTGAAATTTTTGACAGTTAAGAACCACTGTTTTTTGGCGGGATGATTTTATTATGCAAACAAACCTTTGTTTGTGCAAGGCTCAAACATTACTTTGACCAGCTCTTTGCAACATTCTGGGACGTACTGAACTCGAAGAGCGTTGAAGGAGGATCCCACCAAGTTACTATTCATCTTGCATGGAACACTATCAGGGATTTCGAATTTCAAAAAAGCCTCATAAATTACTTTGACCAGCTATTTTAGTTGCATCTGTATCTCTACGTAACATCGGAGCACTTGTCCATTATTAATATACGGTCTCATCCTGACACGTTAGAAAGTTCGTAAATATTGAGGTGGTAAAGAATTTTGGACTAAACTATTATTTAGAAAGTTTGATAATATCTGTTTTGTTTTCGATCTCCTCAGCTACATTTTGAAATTTAATAATGCAGTAAACTTTACCCACCACACGTCACTTCTCAAAAAGAAAAAAAAAATGCTTAGGCTACTATTTCTCATCTCGATGTTTTGTTAATTAACAAACAAATCTACGAGTTATTGTAAAACTCAATTTTCGAACTCTGCACCACACAATTATTTAGCCACAGAAAACCAAAATGTAAATACACAAACTATTAAATTTATCTTAAATGTTAATTAAATATAAAAAGAAAAAAAATATTAAATACACAAATGTAATATAAAACAATTTCTTTCCCTTTTTTGGTTTTGTTTGTCTCTCTTCACTGTACAATAATTGCAGACTGTTATATTTTTGGCCTTTTCAATCCTAATGTTTTCTCTTGATTTGCTCTACATAAATTCAAGGTATTTAGTACAAAAAAAAGAAAAAAAAAACGCAAACTATAATTGAAAAAAAAAAATCCTTTAAAGTTCAATTTATTTACCACCCCACCCACCACGCACCAGTACAAGAAATGTAGAGTTGTGTGCGATTTGAAATCGTGTTTTAATTACAACGAACGTATAATAGTTAACAACTAACCAGAATGATTCATTCCATTCGAATATAACAACTAAATGCAAATGTATAGGCAAATGCAAAACTGCAATAATCAGCAAGTGCAACCTGCACCAATCCATTAATATAAAGTTTTCTAGTGCAACATTTAACGAATGTCTTGAATTTACTATTACTTGTAGTTTATAATGATAGTGAATGTGTTTGTTTTTTCTTGTTACCTATTTATGTATATTGTAGATTGAATGAAGCTTTTTGCACTATTGTCCTTAGATACATAAATTGATTTTGATGGATAAAGCACCAGTTGTGCGATGATTTTATTGTTGGAACGTAGAGCTTGGATTGTATTCTTGCAATAAATGCACTTAATTTACTATCTTCCATCCTGGCATAATGAATCATCTTTCATTTCATTTCGAATTTATAAATATTTTAAGGCGATAACAGCATTTCTCACTCTCATAATATATTGTCATTAAAAAGGTTTTATGGATAGCTTTTACTTATTTTAAAATTATTTACATAATATTAGTAAAAAAAACGGAAAGGAAACGGGTGGGCTTCATGGCGCTTAATAAATATATATTTCCTGGAGACTGCATATATCAAGTGCGTTTGTCGGGCGTCAGATATGAGCTCAATTTTAGCCTCATAATAGTTGCTTCTAATATCTTATTTTAAGATATGTTCTAGTATTTACGCACTCACTTTAGTAAGCCAAAGTGTACCAAGTGTATACTGCCAACTCGTTTAGCCAGCTGTCAACAACAAATTGGTTAAGGTATGTACCTTTTCAATTGTGCTTTTCATCTAAAGAGGTGTGGTTTTCTTCTGGTACGTTGCATCAGCGGTTGGCACCTTTTATATCATAATAAAGCGCATTAAGTACGTCGTTTTCCTCAATTCGCCAAAGGAAACTGGGTGGTACGTACCATTTTGTTCGCGTCCTTGTTTCTGCGTCATATAGTCCAAAGGAGATGATCATACGTCCTTCTATTTTCTTAATTTTCTTCGTAACCCCAAAAACAACAGCAGCCGACAAGAGTTTGATCCCAGTGTCAATTTCAGAACTAAATTGTCTATTACGGTCTATTGTCTGTTTTTGGCTTCAGATTCACTGCTACTCTCTTACATATGATATACTTATATGTTCAAATTCAAATCCAAAATTCTACCTCGCTTTGTCCAAAAGACGCTCTATTGTTCAAAATTGGATTTCTTCTAACATGGGCGGCTTGAAAGGTGATATTTTGATTTTTCTGGTGAAGAAGTCCACACACATTCACTCATCTACTGATGATTGTCAAACCAACTCCATAGTTTATCGTGTTTAAAAAATTTTTTCTCTGAACTTTGTTACCATATTCATGAGGAAATGAACGGTGCACCACAAGTGAGTCCCACATGACCTTACTACGGCATTGTTACTCTCTATTTGATTTGACTTTAAACAAACTACGTTCAAATACAACCACTATCCGAGAGAATAATAAACAAAATAAACCAATACAAACCATCACAGGGCACGACCTAGCTTATACCCCCTTAGTTGGCAATGTGACAGTTCTTGTTTACCATAATGGTACAAAATAATGCAGTCTAAGACTTCGTCCTGCGTAATAGCAAATAAACTGGTTGTTAATTCTGACCTCTAATCGTTGCTGTAAGTCATGTTTGATCTGAAGTTCTATTTTGAAAGTCAAATGTTATTTAAATTACTACAAACACACACTATCTTTCCATACAACACCAGTAAGTATGCCATTCAAATTTACTGCGTGTTTGTAGGTGTATAGTATTTAGAAAAGGGTATCATTAAGGCAAACCCTTTACTACTTTTACTTGATTGCGTGCTCATTTCAAATTTTCTCTGACCTACATGTTTATATCAAGTTGTTGTATTCATCTTTATCATCATATTCTTTCAAAGCTTGACCTTCATTGCTATGAAATATCCTTGAAGAACATTTGACGCAACCATTCAATGCAAAAAGGGCGTAAGCTCTATTATCTATTCAAACGAGAACAGAGGTAGAGTTAAAGAGAGCTCTTGACCTTGTTTGGTTATGGCAGATATTCTTAAATATTTTTTTTTTTTTTTTTTGTGTTAAAAATAAACTTTTTAACAGGAATGCAAAGTTTGTCAATTAAAAGTTTTCTTAATCGGCATAAACTTCCTACAAGATATACCCGACTGTGAAAAATAAAATTTGCTTGTCCCTTAAGATCGATGGACCCGTCTAAGCAATAGTTTTAAGTAGTTCTCCTTGCATTCTGCTTGTGGTTGGTTTTTATGCTTTATAGTTCTGATTTTATTTTGTGTGATTTAACCCCCTAAATAGATTTCTAACTATAGCAAATCGGCGACAGACTGTCAGAAATCATTAAAAGTTATTCAAAGTGAATGGCTTGTCTATTAGTTGAAAATCTAGCTTGAAAAACCATATTTCGAAAATGCATTGAGTGTAGATAAATATAATAATGGATGAAAGCCTTTTACTAAGCATCGTGATAGTTGAATGCCAATTCATAGCTCTACATCTTTCCATAAAAAAATAAAAAATCCATAATTCGAAATGTCCCTCAACAAAAAAATCCAAATCAAACTTGCAGAAACATCCTGAAGACTCTAGTTCCGATGAGGATGATACACCTTTTGATCCGTACTACGAGAAAAGCGATAAAGAAGAAGATGCACCGAAAGCTAAATAAACTATCGAAACATAAAAAAAAAAAAAACTTATAACACTTAAACTTAAAAACGAATATAGGATTTTATTATAAGAAATTACTACAGCGGAAGATTTTTAGAACTGATAAATAAGAATATTTTAATCCGTATGTACTTATATATGTCAAACCTGACTGTTGTCTCTTGTGTGTGATGTGGCAAATTTATTTGGTTTTGATTTCTGTTTTCCATCGATTCTTATTTTCTCATCGCAAAATGGTATTATAGTCGTACACTACTGCAATTTGTCTTGTCTTTTCACAGTCATTTCAAATAAAAATTTTCAAGCGCAAAAAAGAATGTGAAAAACAATAACAAACAACAGCCAACAATATGCCATTGAAGCAAATAAAAAAAATGCTTAAATGTTTCTCTATATTAATTATTGTTTTTTTTTTATTCTGTCTAGTGGAATTCTATTATTTTTTTTCTTCTCGTCTGTCTTTTTTTTAATTAAAGTTTATTAAAAAGCACTTGGATTGTATAACAGTTTCCTAACATCCTTTTATTCTCTTGTTTACAGGTTGTGAGTTCGACGAATGGCGAATTGAACGCAGACGATCCCACGGCCGGACACTCAAATACTCCTATCACACAGCAGCCAGAGGTTGAACTTGTGGACGAAACAAAGTGAGTATAATAATATTTAAGCATTGTATGTCAAGCAAGGGAGATGTTTTTTCCGTAGTCATGGGGGGTGCAAGTAAAGGGGCCTTATAATGTAAATTTTTGAGTAATATTATATACTCGGCATGTACTGTAATAAAATTTAACCTTAAAGAATTACTTGGATACATTATACATGCAATGATCTCTTTCGAAATGTAGTCTGAATCTCAAAATGTAAACTTTGCTTCGGTTGCTCATCAATCGCAAGGAGATAGTAGTCCAATACACTAACCACTGAACCACAGCGCCCAAGCCAATAT
This sequence comes from Blera fallax, assembly GCA_946965025.1. Taxonomy (NCBI): domain Eukaryota; kingdom Metazoa; phylum Arthropoda; class Insecta; order Diptera; family Syrphidae; genus Blera; species Blera fallax. The sequence continues at coordinate 105,783,605 of OX337244.1, read as the reverse complement.
TAGGTTGTTTAATTTAGCCTGCGTAGCTTTAGCCTTGCGACGAGGCGCAGAATCTTAAGTAAAAGTCCACGGCAATAGGGTATCATTTAGATATTTCTTAACCGTCCGCTGATACACCTTGGCCAATGGTTTGTCACCTTTTTCGAAAAAATGAAGATCCATCATTCCGTTGTCGAAGCTATGATTGAAGCTGTGTGATGTCCTTTATGGATCCTTGGGACTAATTCGGAGGCTTCCTAAGATGACTTACATAAGATCTTTTTTGAATTTTTCTTAAAAAGCTAAGATTTATTCGTCCGTAAATAGACTTTTTCTGGGCAGAACAGTACGTATTACGTCAACAGACGCTTTGAGATTTTGGAATTGCTTTCTTTGAATTCGATGCTTGGCAGCCTTAAAGCTTGTCGAGCGGTTGTAGAATCACAAAAATCTGTCCATTACTCATATTGTTCGCCTTCTGGCACCATTCCGTGCCCAAGTGAATGGAAAACAATTCTAAAAAGAAACGACTATGAACATAATTCTTAAAATGTGGTAACAGTATTTTAGTCTCTAATACGTATTGACCACGTAAGGATTTTCTTGAGGCTTTTCATTAACAGTTATTATTCTTTGTCAGACATTCGTGAGAGATAGGACCGTGAAAAACTTTTGGTGTTTTATAGAATATCAACTTGAACCTCCCCTCAATAATTTTGCGCAAAATCCGCTGAGTAGCAACACTCACATTATTATTCGTCTTCTTTTAGGGAAAGACGATATTCAGTTTCTTGAGCTCCTTTTAATTTATTTATTGATATCTGAGCCTACGGTGTCCGGAGTGGAAACTAGCAGTCTTTCAGATATCATCACTTTTATGGTTCAAGATGTTTTAAGTCCTTTTTTTAGGGGTAGAATGACCTTTTTGGTCTATGTTATCCCAATAGGACAACTAGTTCCTTTTTTCCTCATCTATCTAAGCTTGTTCTAAATGCTGAAGAAGGGTTCGACACTTATGTACCTTTCAGAGAAACCTTTTCTGGCTAGTTGATCAGCGATTTCATTGCTTTTAATGCCTTTCTGTCGACCAGAACTTAAATTTGTTACGCTTTGATAGGTCTTGGATAGCATTGAAGCAGCCAACAACGGCCTTTGAGTTCCAATAATGAAAATTCAGTGCGTTGAGTGCTGCTTGACTATCGGCGAATATATTAATGGTGGTACCCTTTATTTAGAGTCAAAATTAATGTTGCCGCAAGTATAAATGGCGTGTAGCTCGTCCTGAAAAACCGTAGGAAACACTCCAATTGCCTTTGAGCATTGTGATTAGGGCTACGAATTGCGCCTCTAACACCTTTCAATTTCAATAACACTATTTCTTTTATATTCACCAACGCAATCTAGGATCTCGATCTCGAATTTTTTGCCAAAACAAAATATTTTGGGTATAAAGTCGGATACCGTGCTGATCATTTCTAGCTCTGGAAAGTCAGAGAGAATAGACAGTTGACCTAAAAGTCTACCTTGATTTCTATTGAATGTTGGAGGTTAACTGCACTAATTTTTACCACTTTTTTGACAAAATACGTGAAATTTGAGAAAGTCAAACAAGTGCCTCTAGTGCTGTCGTAGGGCGGTGATGCCGAGACATGCTAATTTTTGTAGTCGTCCTTGTCCTCGTCATCGACAGTGGATTTTTCTTTAACATCGGTCCACCATGCTGCAAAAGGATATGTCTAACTAATATAATGTAAAGCCAATAAACATATGACTGGCCTTTAACTCCACTTAGCGATATGTTCACATGTTATCAGTCGCTTTAGGAATTCTGCTGTTGGTGTGTAAGTTCCAGTTTAGGCCCTTATCTAGAACAATTCCTACATAAATATTGCACTTCATTTGAAAAACCGATAGGTGTATCACTAAGAATCACGGTACCTCCTTCTAGTGAAGGAGTGGTACAAGAACGGTGTTTTTAATGTTAATTGATAAACCGTCTCCCACTCACGAGTTAAAGATAAAATGGATGACGTTTTGCCTTTTTTCGCACACTTCGTGTTCATCCTTTCCAGTTACTATGTTCACAAGATCGTCAGCGTAGCCGAGTGTGTTGTAGTCAAGATTGCTGAGTTTAGTGAACAGGTCATCAAAGACGCCATATTGTGGATGGCTTTTTGCTGCCAATATATGTATCTATAGTCACTGAGGCCTCTCCAAAGGTGGCACATATACCTACTTTTAGAGAGAAGCCAATACATCGAAAGTACGGCAGTTCGAAACTAGAGATTTGAATATTAGCCAGATGCTAATGCAATTTGCATTTCAACAACATTCAACAACTCTCCACTCAAACTTCAACTTATTGTAAAATAAACTTAAACATGACAATATTAAAATACATCTCCCTAGCATTTCCGTACATCTTTCTATCCAAATTAATTTTCATACAAACAATTTTAAAAGGTGGTTTATGTGTCTTTCCAGATGTTGTTGCTTCTTTAAAAGAAAGAAGAAGAAATCATCACGTCAAAAATGACTAGATGGTGTCCAATGTAGTCCAGAGCGTGAAGCGGTCACACTGCTTCGTGCAACGTCACATTCAAATTCAAGGGATAGTGTATTAAATAATCCTAGCCAGGATTATATACAACAAGCGACGTCACAACACACGTTGCGATATCCTCCATCCGCGTCGATATTGACGCCAACACCAACTACAAATACGCCGACACTTCCGTTGTAATTTAAATATAATTAATTATTATTATTATTATTACTATTATTATTATATATTGATTTATTTACTATAATTATTATTAATTATTATTATGAAAAATAAATTAGTTAAAGTAAAAAAAAAACAAAACAAATACAAAAAGGAAACAACAACACAACAACAAGAAAACCATCAGAGAGCGCGCGCGTAGGTAAAATGTCAACAATAAAATCAAAATATCGAGCAACACACATTTAAAAACACCATTAAAAACCAAAATAACATTTTGCTGCAATAAATAAAACTAAAAAAATTAAAAAAAAAAAAAAACATAATTTATTTTAATGAAAAAAAACAAAAAAAATATAAATAATAATAGTTACCTACTTCGAGTATTTATTATTATTAAATCTTTTACTGATATCCCTTTTCCCTCACTCATACACATAAATACTGTTTCTCCTTATGCAATCCCTTTTATCGTTTTCGTTTAATCTTTTTTTTAATCATATCGCTCCCTCCCTTTTACATCTATCCACCATCATCTGCATTGAAAAATATTTCATATATATTGTGAATTATATTAAACAAAAATATATATATTATATAGAAATCTGATTAAAAAAAGAAATGATATGCTAATGTTTTACTTAAATACATTTTTTGCATTAATTTAAGAATATAAATATAAAATAATTAAAATAAATAAACAAAACTTGTATAGAGAAACAAAAAGCATTGTGAATAATTTAATCAACGTGTAAAATTCGATAATTATTATCAACAAAAAAAAAATCGCAGATTTATAAGTAAAATTAACATAGCATACATGCATACATACATCAGTACTACACCACACTATCATTTTTTCCATTTTTTTTGAATAAAAGAAAAAATAAAAACAAAAAATCTTATTGTGAGTTGATTTATACTTAATAAAAAGGAAAAAAAATGAAAATATAATATTTAAAGAAAAAAAAACTTGAATTTAAATGGTGTAAACTCTTTCTCTCTCTTATATATATATACATTCATATATATACACTCAAAAGCGAAAGGCAGTTTTATTATTATTATACAAACAAAAGAAAATACAATTACGACAAAGAGAAAGTAAAAAAAAATTATTAAAATCAGTCAACTGAAGGAGACTTTCAGTAACACTATATAATACTTGTAATATAATTATTTTTATTGCGTTATTTTTAAAAGTAACTAAATAAAAAAAAAATATTTAAAATTAAAAAAGAAAATGGCGAACACAATTAACTTAATAAATAAGAGTAACAGATAAAAACAAAAAGAAGTAAACTTTTAAAAATTAATGAGAATATGTGGATGACGAAATGAACAAGAAGAAGAACTTAAACCTGTGTAAAAAGATCCTTTTTGAAAAGTGCAGTCAAAAAGCAAAACAAAAAATGAGAAAAAAAAAACAATAAAAACCGAAAAAAATATTTTAAACAAATGTTTTTGTTCTTTTATTTTGTAGACGACTATTTTTATTTCAGAATCACGCTTAATTTTGGAAGTAACCGCAAAAGGAAAAGCACATCATTACTGGATGGAAACTGAAGGTAACAGACAAGCCAAAATCTTTCTGCCAAATATTTCCCTCAAAAGAACGAAACAACTCTTACAATTAAATAGGAGTCAGATCTGAATAGCCACATGTTTCCTTACTGTCACTGTCGAATGAATAAAATCTAATGGCTATGGGAATACCACAAGACAGCATCTGTAGAGTGTGCAACAAAGACGAAGAATCAGCAAAACACATCTCATGTCACTGTAACTGTCTAATCAGAACACGTCATCATTATTTAGGTAAATTCTACCTTGAAACATGAGACCTATGTATCTGCAAGCTCACTCAAAAGCATAGTAAAATTCATCACCAAATCGGGCATATTGAGTGAGCTTTAAGGTCAGAGGAAATCACAATAGGCCGAATGTGGCGGCAGTGATAAGGTGACCTAATCCCAACTCTTAAACAATCTACAACCTCAAACACGATCTCAAGGAACTAAGTAAGGCACAAAAACCGTCGATGTTATTTTTTTACATTAAAATCCTAATACACTGATACGGTTCATTCCCCATTGAAACAGACGAGTTGTAGATGCCCAAAAAAGCGATTAGTATTATTTTTTCAATTACAACCTTGCCTGGCTGACATAAAAATATCAACGTGGGAGTTAACCAACATACAAACCACCTCTTTTATGAAAATAAGAAGGTTAAGAGTTTTTCAACTCCACTGATAAACGCATTTCTTCGCGAAAAACACGTATCCTTAACCTTAAGATAATCCTTAACTAATGTAGTGTCGCTCATTTACAGAGAATGTGTTGCATAATTCGACGCCCTCTAGACGTAATCGACATCCCGTCTCGGCACAGATTCATTTTGTTAAGGTGGTATGTCATACCACAGTGGCATGTGAGGAAGCTCCCTAGCTTTCTAATGTTTTTCTTATCTAAGTTAAGGATTTCTTTGTAGGAATATGGCTTTATTAATCGCTTGAATTGTCTAAGGCCCTAGACACTTCCCAGTAGACGAAGTTTGTGTTCCCGGTCAGTAATCAGGAGTTTAGTTGCCGCTACGGTAAGTTTCTGGTCCAATAAACGGAAACCCTAAACCAGCCCTTGCTAGTTTATCTGCTGATCCGTGGCCTGCAAGTCCCTGGTGACCAAAATCCAACCAAGTTTTACCCTGTTATGTCTAGCTGTGCAGACACAGTCCATTGGAGTCCATTAAGTTGGACGATTGTGCTTTAAGCTCTGCTCGACTCTGACAAAATATATATGTATTCTGGGGCCCTTAATATCCTTTTGGAGGCTTAAGCGCAGACCTCAATGGCGTGGGCTTTAGCCCAAAACACTGTAAGACACATTCCCATATGTATCGAGACTTTGGCGTTGGGTCTATAGAGGCCAGCTCAAACTACAGATATTGTCTTCTATCAGTCGGAGAACCAGTCCAGACTTCTGGGGTCTAGTACCGGTTTGTCATTAGGAAGAAGATGTGTTCAAAAGATAAATAAGAAACAGATCTAGAGTTTCTTCATCATTACTTTCGATATTAGAATTTAGTGCCACTTTTTCTACTATAAGCGATGTTTGCCTCACTGAAGATCTACCGAAACGATAATTTGAGTTCTGAGATAACAGAAAGAATACTTGTCATAACCACCTATGATCTGATGGATAAGAGTCAACTCCTTTTTGAGTTCGGACTTCTATACATGAGGCGCAAATGAACAAAAGCCTTTGAAATGAATTTGGAATAAGGGGTCATCTAATCTATCGCATAAGAGTTTACTCTGTTCGTCATTTAATTCGCGATCTATAAATAACAGCACCAGTTTAAATAAGACAGATTCACCGGGTTCAGTGACGTTACGCAGTTGGGTTTCACTTAGTGTCTTTATTTACTTAGTAATTATAGTTCCTTACAAAGAGAAATACTTCATTTCATTGCTAATCACTTCAAAATTCTAAATTATTTCGAGAGACATCAACTCATTTTTTGGAAATTCTTTTCTATTGAATCTCAAACCCTTCAAAAATGAATTACGGAAATGAACCAAATCCATCTGGAGTAAAAAAATTAGTACAAGTCTCTGAAGAAGTTCAGAAACCAGTACATGGTACCATTAAAACCGATAACACATCATACGCTCAATTCTGACGGTATTTTTACTTTCCAGTTCCAGTTGTGCTAGGCAATGAATGTTTCATAATAACCCAACAAGATATGCGAAAAATAGAGGATGTACGCTGTATATCATATCACAAACTTGGTCCCAATGGTTTATTACTCTGACTCACTCCATAAACAGAAATAATCACTTTGGTTACAGGAGAACTAATTCCAGTTGATACGGCAGTAGGCCAGGATATTGCTTTGAGAGATGCTATTATGACTGCAGCGAAATTTCAAGGGCAAAATCAAGATGTTGCTGCCCGGCAGTTATTGGAATTGATTGCAAAGTGTGGGTAAATAAATGGAAATCTAATACTGTTCGTAAAATTCGTCATGGGTTAAGAGTTGTCTTAGATATCAAGAGACAAAGCCAATAAAGGCCTCAATTGCACAACAAATGGAATGGGCGAGTTCAAGTAATAGCACTTCGCCAGCAGTAAGTTGAAAATGAAAGCTTACTATACACTGAAGGTATGCTAGAAAGGGTCGTATTGATTACGGTTTCAACATTACAAACCATCTCACAGAGCTGTATTCACGCAATACGCATTCTTTGAATAAGCCCCAGCTTATCTTCAGTGTGTGAGGGAATTGACTTAAAAAATAACTTAAATTTATCACCCAGTACCCCTTCACCTATTCAACGCCCACATCGACGGATGACATGCCACGGCTGCCAAATCCACATACCTGTTGCTGCAATTGTACACCGAAATATTTTATACATCAAGGATGTAATACAATGGATGATCAAAGCACTGACCACATTCAAGGGCCGCTCAGTGCAAGGCAATTGCTGAAAATACGTAAAAGTCTTGGCGACACAATGGGTATTTAAGCGAGTTCTATTTATTCAGCTCCTCTATTGTTAAATACATTTCCTTTAACATTGTTTTAAAATCCTCAATTAGTGCATCTTTATTGCATTTAACTTTCTTTCCATCAGCAACCAGGGAACATCCATTCACAGCAGCGATTTTAAATTCTCTTTCAGTAAATATATCTGGTTTCCAAATGACCGCAATGTCTCTACCACCGCAGGGATTATAGAAAAATATGCAAAACTCCGAAAAGGCTTCCTAAAATAAAAAAGTTGCTCAAATTAAAGTTGGAAGAAAATCTTGACATACAGACCCTTAGCTCTGTTATTGCAGATTTGAGGAAATCTTGGCCGCTTGGAAACTGTCGGAAATTGGGTTGGCTCCATTCAGAGAAACCCGATGCGAATTCATTTGCCATACAGTTGGGGGCATAGTCGGGTTTTAAACGTATGAGAATATCATATCCTTCCTTGGATGCTGTAAATAGTTTGCTTGGCTTAATCGTTAATAAGGGATCAAGTATTTTAGGTTCAATGAGTGTAAGCGCATGTTTAGCTAGAAGTGTTACACGGGCCAAGACAGGTGCGATTGGGGCATCCGTACTCCAAATACCGTATCGCTTGTCATCATATGACGTGACGATCAGTAGCGGTGGGAATGTGTCGCGCTCGGTATTGAAACGATTCTCTATCTCCGATATCGACTCTTCTGGAAATACAAAATGTTTTATAGGTTATAACAGTGGATCTTTATTTTAACAAGAAAAGTTATATGCATAAAAAGTTATAATAAACCACACCTGCCATAACCTGATGGCGCTCAACAAAAAGTTATTGAATATCTTTCTAATTAAATATTTAAAAACACGTTGTCCCTGCAACGTGGAGATTCTTGGGCAATACATTCTTTCAAGAGATATAATTTAATTCTACGAAGAGCTACCGCAATCATCAATATACGACGTAAATACATTTCTCATCCATGGAAAAGGAAATATAAAACAACATGCGCAGACGGACTGACTTCATAGGACACATTTTTAGTACACTCGTTACGTCACAAGTTTCCGTTTTCCATTGTCAAGAGGCTTTCACTCCATGAAAATTTAAGGCTGTTTTTAATCTTATGAGCGCCATGCTGCCTGACTACATATCTCGAAAGTTTTTTACCCAGTAACTCCTTCCTTCTTTCTAAGGATACGATTTTTTCATCTTGCCGTGCGTGCTGTGTCGTTGAGTAGACATACATTGTCTCAGTTTTGGAGAGTTATGTCATTCATAAGTATGTATGTATATTCAAACGAAACCCAATTATGATAGCTCTGACCAAGATATTTGAAGTTCTGAAAACTCCTTATCTAGTGAGTTCATTCGAGAGCTTGTTTCCTGACACCTCATTGTTAAAACCTGCATTCTTGACAGTTTGAAAATAATCAAAAGACTGAGGAAAATGTTTAGCGCATCTTAGCTATCACTACAGACGCAGAACTTGGACCCAATATACTTATTTTTGGAATATCACATCTATTCGATTCGACCGCCGAATATAACTTGCTAAAAGAGACCAGCTTTGTAATTTCTGCGTCTTCACAGACGAATGGTGAAGGATCTAGAGCGTCACTACTAAGCAAAGCGGACTGTGTACATATTTAATTTGTCACACTAAGCCAAAAGGCATAACGTTAAAAAGGATCATATCGCGAGCTGTAAGTTTGAGAAACTCTTGATCGAAGGCAAAGCTGAGATAGTGTTATCTTAAATAAAGTTACTGCAGCGGCTTTTGAACGAAATAAAAATCAAACTTACCATCCAACTCATCGTTGAAATTCAAGAGTGTCATTTCCGTTCGCCAGTCGGTATTCGCCAGTAAATGCAAAAATCTAAAGAATCCCATCTGTGGTTGGCATGTATTCGCTTGTGCACCCATTTTCAAGAACTGACTAGCGATCAGTAGCTCTGTACACTCATCTGGCCATAGTCCATTATCGATTAACTGTGCATACAACCACCTTTTAGCAATCATTACCGTAGGTCCAAAGCATGAATACAACTGATACAGTCCATGCAGAGCACTTGTCAGCTTTGGCAGTAAAACGTGACGTTTCTCCAGGGCAATACTCTCGGGCGTGTCCTTGTACTGAGTGATTCCTTTTTCGTTGACTTCCTTTTTCATGAGCGCGATCTCCTTTGCATGCGCTATTTCTACACGAAAAACAAATCCATCTTTTAAAATTAAAACTCCATCGAATCGGAGCAGAGTCCGAAATTTATGTTTTTCCTTAAGCGCCTGAGCGATCTTCACATAAAATGCAGTCTTAAGAGCGCGTAAAGCGGAGAGTTCACTGGGCCATTTCCCGCTTATTCCTGCAAAATAAAAGAATGACATGAGACCTGAAGTAGATTAAAATAATAAGGACCTTACCCAACTGAATGATTCCGTGGCTTACAGTTCTACTAAGCAGTCCAAGTTTGGTGCTTCTTGCATCGGGTAGAATCGGTACCGGGTCGCAATATCGAAATACCGGTGATGTTCCCTGAATTGCGGTTATATCTAAAGGCAGTCCATCCAATGACCTGAGTTTCTGTCCAAGATCATCGAAGCTTTTAATCACTTCCAAAGCGGTTGTTTCTGCATCGGTTTCCTGATTTACATCCGTCAGCAATTTATCCACTTTAAAGATACGATTCAATTTGTACGAAATATCTAACTCTCCAGCTATGTACTGGATATTTGATGGTTCCACTGAGAAATGATGCTTAAGAAGATGTTCAACTATTCGTCGAACTATTAGGCGTTTCTGTGCGAATGATTCTCCTGTTGCTGACCATACACAGGCTTCTGTAATACTTCCATCCTGAAAGCGACGTAGCTCGGATTTATCACCCCAAAATTTTCGAAATACATCTGCAGCATCATCATTTGCTTGGGGACCTTTATCGAGAATTTCATAAGCTTTTTCAGGGTTTAAAATGATTCCAAGTCGAAAAGTTTTTTCAATCCCTTCAGGTTTTGCGTTTATTTTCCACGAAGCAGGAAGTCTTTCAATCGGAACTAAGTGGAATATACGATCAGAGAGACCTTTACGGAGGAGACTGTTTTTAGAAAATAAAAAATAAAAAAATATCTGAAGATAATAAAGATGTGCATACCCTGAGATCATTTTGAGCATCTGCGGGAACCAATATCCAGCGAAATTATGCCGATCTGAGCGAGAACCATGCTTTTGCAATACCTTGTCGAGAACTGCGTCTCCGGAAATTCTGAAAAACAAATAAAAAGTGGGGAAATCGGGGTTTAGAACCTGTAAAACAAACCCTGCTAATGCAAGTACATGTGAACATAGAATAGAAAATGGAGCAGACGTGCGAGAGATCCAAAAGCTTAAGGAATTATTTCAATAATTCGTATTCCCCGGTGGAGCTCAAACGTGCACCATCCGCGCGACTATACGGGTTCAAGAGCAAACCCAAGTATGTATATGCTGTCCATAAGAAGGGGAGGTCGAATTGAACGGAATGTTACAGAAGACAGGTATAACTTCGACTTTGTCTTCCTTGCCTCTGCTCTGATAACAATAATGATAATATTGACACCAGCGCTTCGGATGGCAGAGTTTTCAAATCTAAACGGAAAGAACAACGAAAGAAGAGGTTGTTTGTTGAGGCCTAGTAACATATAAGTTACGAAATCTGGCATTTGTCATGTCTCGATTATGCTCGATTTTTTGATCGCAGTTTCACGGTTCGAACCTGGACCGGCCGAATCACAAGCAAACACACTACCTATTGCACTTTAGTGCCGAACGTCCCGAAAATTTATGATTCGGTTGTATTAAGAAATAAATAGAATGCGTATTATTCCCTCTCAATGCCTCTCACTATTGTGTATAACACACCTTGTACATAAAATGATTCGCATTCGTGTTCGCTTTATTTTGTTGGATGCTTTAGCACATTCGACAAATAATTAATAGAATACTATGCATTGTTCAGCATATTCTTTGTATACTTACTTCAAAATGTGATCAAACTGCGTGTAAACAGGACAATTTGTCATGAAAATCAAATGAAAACTGTTTACTTTCATATTATTCAGGATTTCCACTGCCCGCTTGGCTTCCGCCTTCACTCTACGATATACATCCACTGAGAGATTCGCACATATGTTATGGAATCCAGTGAAATCAACTAGCACTACGTCGTATGACGACGAAAACTGCTCCAATGTCGGTTGATTAGCTGCCGAAAAGTCATTGCAGAGTGTAATACCCTTTCCATCCTCATCCCACGTACTCATAGCTGAACAAAAAGACCTAATCAAGATGGTTTCATATAGTTGCCTAAATCTACTCACCCAAATGATTCCACACTTGTCTGGCTATTTGATAACTACTCATTGCTGTATGCAACTTACGTTGTCTAAACAAATAGACAACAAACGCTGACATAATATGACTTCCGAAACCTGAATGGCCGACATCGAAATTTCTTTGTCGCAACCACACTTTCAGAAGAATTAGACCTTCTTGAAGATTTTTATTAGCTGTTAGGGTTTCCTCTAAGGCCGTTTGATTCTTTTTTATCGTGAGATCGAACAAAATATTTGCATTGTAATTGGGAGTCGCCAGTGGAAGGCTTTCTTGAACATTTTTCTCTCCAAATATGGTTCCACGTATATTACTATTCCAAGGAACGAAACGATTCATTTTGAATGCAGATTCCCCAGCGCAAACAAAAATTCTGACAGCTAACTTTTTACCCACACTTCCAGATGGTGTGACCTCAAGAACTGGCTTCAGAGGATTGTTGTTCAAGTAATTGAAGTTGAATTCAAAAGTTTCCGCATTCTCTTCGGTCATTCTCATCGCTAGAAAGGTCAAGTACAAAGCTCTCTTTTGATCATAGACCAGGTTCAAATAGTCATCTTTTTGGAAGCACTCATCCGGCATTAACACACATACATCAACAGTCAGTTTTGGACCAAACATCGTTTTATTCTTGAAAGACCCAACTATGAACGGATTCTCAGTCGGTTTGATGAACTGAAAGTGAAAACTTTTTTGCTGGGACGTATCCATCGCCAGAGGAATCTGTAAACTACTTTTCTTGAGCCAATTTAAATTCTCGACCATCTCTTTTGTTTTATCCGACTTGAGTTTCATCACAAACGTGGTAAATGTGTCCATCCACGAGTTAACAAATTTCGTGTACTTCTCCTTTACCTTCAGTTCTCCGAGCATCTCTTGAACTTGCATTCGAAACAGATTAGAATGGAAGAGGTTCTTTGTTTCATTTAACTGATTTAACTCGTCTACAGTTGGTTGTTTGAATAATTCGGAGTTTTGATCTGTTTTGTGCTTTTTTTGTGAAGAATTATTCTCCGTCGCAGGCTGTTTTCGCTTCGTTGATACAGGAGCGGGAGAAGACTCTTCTTGTTCAGAAAATCCATCATCACTTTCATCGTCAGTTTGATGGTCAGATGCTTCTTCAGAATCCTCACTTGTTCCATTATCAATCATGGAATCATAGTGGAGATCGTCATCTTCAATTGATTCATCAGCACTGTCGTTCACCTCCACGTCTTCCACGGGCTATGAATAGAAAACTTGTAAAGAATTATACTTATTGATGTTAATAAATCGTTATACCTTTACTGGTAGAGTTTTTTTCTTAGCTTTAACCATTTTTACAGAGATAAATAATATATTGTTCGAAGGAGGGAAATATTCAACACAAAAATTCGAAACGCACGTGCAACAATTATGACAGATGAATTTGTTTTGGTTCTGCAACACATGCGGATGGCATCCCATTACGTTACGTTCCATCGTTGATATGCGTTCAGTGTGTTTACAATGTACAGTGAGATCATTCTACGCTCAATACCTCAGACATTTTTAAAGAACCGGTCGATCCGATGATTACCGATCCATTCATCCATATGTATATGTAAAACTCATTTTTAAAGTTTTTTTTCACTTATAAAAAAAAAAGAAACGCAGTAGGAACATCTTACAACGCCCGGGTGCAATTTTTCAGCACATACACACGTAAGCCAAATAATGAAGTGAGTCTTTAGACCGGTAGACCTATAAAAAACCCACTTCTCTCGTCATTAATGACTAAATAAAATTTGTGTAGGCTAAAGAGTAGCACTGAGTAGACTGCCAAAGATTCGGGAACGTTATCATTTTCATTGACGACACGAGGTCTACTTCTACGTCTCAAATCCCATCTTCCAAGACTTCGCAGTAAGTGGGTGTGGGTACTGCAGCCTTTGGTATTATTGAATCAAAGTATGTAAACCTCAACAACTGTGGTTTGAATCCCCGAAAACATTAACAAGTTTTTTCACGGTCCCACCCCTCGTGTCTAACAAACATCCGAGAGTAATACCTAAAAGAAAGCCTTTCGGTAGATAATGTACCTTTGTTTGTAATCAAAACCATGCCGCGCAAGAGGAAAGGAAACGAAAGAACACCGATGTGTGATAGCCTCCAGTTGCATACGACGAGTTGATAGTTGCTTCTGCACCATGAATGGGTGCGTGTTTCCTACCATGTCATCGCATGCAGCCTTAAAGAGCTTTGGGCCTGCGGTCTTGTATTATTTGCGCCTAGCTATGACTGCTTTCACTTCGTTCCTGTCCGGTGGTTGTAATAATTGAATGTCCTTCAAATAAAGACTATCAGACTGAAAGCGGGACTTTGGGCTTCCGTCGCCGTTTAACAGTCCGAAGAAATAGGCTTTCCATATTTTAAGACTAACTAACGCAATTTCTATCAGGGCATTGATGCTTTCGGAAGTACCACTACAAATACAGCATGCGTGTGATCCATTCTGTCAGCCTTGTGCAGTAAGAACTCAGAGCCCGAAGTATATGCTGATGAAATACCACAATTACACATGATTGGTAGATCATCTGGTGCACTTTCGGAATTATTATTGTTCGCTCTGACACTGCAGTTCCGCTGAAATACATTTTGTGTCGTACAATTGGAATCTACACCACACAAATGTATTTGTATGTAGTACAATTAATGGCTGGGTGTTGTGGGATAGGGTAGACACTGATTGGTTTTAACCTGGCAAAGCCCAGTGTTGTAACTGTTGCCACACATCAACTGTGCTTATATTACCTCCAAGTGGTAGCCATCGGATACTGGCCGTTGTCCACCCGGATCCGACTTGATCAAAAGAAAATAGCAGCACTATAAACACGACAGGGAACGAATTCCCCCGATGGAATCAACGGTGGCGTCTCATTTTCCACAACGGAAACAACACCTTATCTGGGCTACTTCGACATTTTCGAAGCTCAGGTCGATAAGGATTCTTCAGGTACTAGTCAGGGTCCTGGAAAAGAGATGGTGGCGTATGAGCCAACGGCAGCGCTCACATCCCCGAAGTGGGTTACTGTCATCGGTTTAACCGGCCCCTCGTCCTAGGGGTCTCAACAATGGACCTAGCCGTCCAGGTTGGAGGTTGTGCAGTCGGGGTAACTTCTATACCACGTAAAAAATTCTAGTCATGAGAGACACATCATGCCTCGGATAATGGACCTCAAATGGCAACACGACCCGGAACGTCAAAGCACTATGAATTCAGAGTATGCACCTGTATACCCCCGGCGCTACGCAAAAACTTGAATCTGTCATCGAGCGGTATAAGGCAGATATTACCGCGGTATACAAAAACGACAAAACTGCGACATCTATTACAGCTGTTACAAAAGATTGCACATGTTAGGATGCGGATTCGTTGTGGGAAATCGGCTTCGGTCAAAGATCATTGACTTCAAGCCGATAAGCGCATTTTAAAACATCAGCCTAATATGTGCACACGCCCCTACCGATGAGGTTAAGGATCCCATCAAGGAGGAATTTTACGACCTCCTAAACGGATCCTACGGAGCCTGTCCGGAGTATGATACGAAAATCGTACTCGGGGATTTCAACGCCAAATTCGGTAAGGGAAACATCTTCGGCGGGTTAGTTGGCAAGCACAGCCTCCACGATACGACAACAGATAACGGCTTCCGACTAATCGACTTAGCAGCAGCACGTAATACGGTGATAAGTAGCACTAGGTTTCCAAGACTACGAATCCACACAGCAACCTAGCGCTCCCCAGATGGTCGAACCGCCAATCAAATAGACCACGTGCTAATTGATGAAAGACACGCATCAAATATCCTCGATGTACACACATTCAGAGGGGTGAACGTCGACTCTGACCATTTCCTTTTAGCAGCAAAATTCAAAGCTCGACTGTCCAACGAAAAGAAGCTGCAAACCGCCCAGAAAAAGAAATTTAATGTTGGACGCCTTAGCACGCATGGGGAAGTTAGAGACTACAAAGAGCGGCTGAGCGAGAGACTCTCTACTGTGCACCCACCATCCACGAACGCCAATAATCTGTGGAACCAGTACCGCGAGATCATCAAAGAAGTAGCCGAGTCCACCGTTGGATACCAACCACCGCCCAAAAAGAACCCGTGGTATGATGATGAGTGCGTACGGGGGAAAAAGGTGACGGAGAAGGCACACAAACAAACGTTGCGGCGCAAAACTAGAGCAGCGATGGAAGAGTATCGAGCCAGAAGAAGGGAGGAGAAAAAGATTCTGCGAAGGAAGAAAAGGGCATACGCAGTCTCCCAGCTCAAGGATATCGAGGAGTGCCGCGATAGAAACAAAATCCGGATGTTTTATAGAAAAGCCAAACAACTGGCAGTTGGCTTCAGGCCCGGAACGCAAGCTCTTCGAAATAGTGAAGTAAACCTAGTCACCGAAGCACAGGGAATAGTAGATGTTTTTAAGCAGCACTTCCAGCAGCTGCTAAGTGGGCATCATGTAGAGAGAGTGGTAGGGGAAGAAGAACACCCGCATTCAGTCAACGAAGAAGCAGTCCCCCCTCCAAGTATCGAAGAGGTCGGCACAGCTATCAAAAAGCTGGAGAATAACAAGGCCGCCGGCTCTGATGGACTGCCAGCAGAGCTCTTCAAATACGGTGGTGATCTTTTGGTAGGGTGACGATATTGATATCATCGGTCGCTCCCAGCGTGCCGTCATAGAGGCTTTTACGGCAATTGAAGAACAGGCGAAACGAGTCGAACAAAGTACATGTTGTCAACAAACAAAGCAGCATCTGTCCACCGCCTAGGACAAAACGTCCCTGTTGACAGCAGTAACTTCGAAGTAGTTAAGGAGTTTACCTACCTCGGAGTAAACATCAACTCCACGAACGACACCCTAGTGGAGATCCAACGAAGACTAACCCAAGCAAACCGCTGCTACTTCGGTTTAGCGAAACAACTGGGTTCAAAACTTCTACCTCGGAAAACAAAATGCGTGCTCTACAAAACACTTATCCTGCCAGTTCTGCTCTACGGTGCCGAGTGGTGGACGATAAGCAGGAAAGCAGAGCAGATTTTGAATACTTTCGAGAGAAAATTCGTCGAATATTCGGTCCCATATGCGAGAAGGGCGAATGAAGAAGAATATATAACCGCGAACACTATCAGCTGTATCAAGATGTGGATGTAGTCTGGAAAGCCAAAACACGTCGACTACACTGGCTCGGCCACATCGAGCGAAGATGTAGTCTGGAAAGCCAAAACACGTCGACTACACTGGCTCGGCCACATCGAGCGAATGGGCAATAATGCTCCAGCTAAGAGGATCTTCGAATCCCAGCCCCCAGGTTCGAGACAACAAGGAAGACCGAACCTCCGTTTTAAGGACCAAGCTATCGCGGATGCCAGAGCGCTTGGTCTGGAAAACTGGAAGCAGCGTGCCCAGGATCGAAGAGGATGGAAGGCTGCTGTGTCTCAGGCAGGGATCCTCCACGGGTTGGGAGCCCGTTAAGTAAGTACAATTGGAAAACGACGAATTTATGTGTCTCTTTATGAATTTAGCCAATCTTATATTTCCGGCATAAGTAAGCATTTCATTCTCCTTAGAAGTGTAGTTTAGCTGTAGGTCTTTTCACAAGGTTTCGTACTACTCGGGTTGTAATCATCATTTCGTCAGATATTAACTTTAAAGCTATCGTTAAAGAATTTATTTATAGTTCACTCGAATGATATTTTGTTCTTGAACCGTATTTATCGAGTAAACCTTCGGACAAATAAAACAGATGAGGATGGCAACTGCCATACAAACAGAAATTGTAACATTTTCGTATTCCTTGTTCAAAAACAGATTTTTTAAAATAACGTTATTAATAAACTAAGTTATAAAATTACAAAAAAAAAGACAAACACATAATTTACGCTGCATTCAGCTCATTTTGTTTGAGGTTCATCCTTGACCGGTGTATCTTTCATACCAAGTTCCGGATATAACTTCGCAACTTGTCCAGCAGGTGTACACATACGACCCGTAAAGTCCAATCGCTTTTGATTTTGACTCTTCTCTGCTGAAGCAAAGATATCTAAAAGAGATCTATGCCCATTCGATGATAAATTTCTTTTCGCTTTACTCAAGAAATTTCCTTCCATACTATGGGGCGGTGATAACGGAGAATCCGTTGTTGCACGAATGATATTTCTTGTGGCATCTCCTATAAATAAAAACGCATGGTGAATGAGTTGTTATTCACAGGGAATTACAAACAAATACTTACGACTACTCTCCGAATCGGATTTGGTTGCGGTTTCACCCCCTCTAGAGCGACACTCTTGTAGGCACTGTAGGATCGATTTATGCTGGGGTGTATCCCCACTACTCTGGATGAGAAGTTCTAATTCAGACCAAAGCAGTTTGTATTGATCGTCCTTTTTCGTCCCTTTCAGTCTAAGAAAGGGAAATGGAGTGAACACGATGAATGCAATATTCAAACCTTACCTATTTCCCATATTGGGAAGCGGAAGTGCTTCCCCTCTTGACGCCGATCCTAGGACATTAAAAATGGTCTGCTTGCACTGAATCACCTCACTCTCATCCAATTCGTCCTTGGCGATCTTTTTCAACAAGAATTCTAGATACCTTATGTTGTAGGCAACTGTTGTGCTTAGTGTGAGTGGAAAATATCTTGAGCGACGGAACATCTTTAATCGGGCTCTCTGTAGATTTTCATCAGGCGGATGCTCAGGAATCGCTTTCATTGGATAGAAACGATGAGCTCGAATGAAGGCACCAAAGTCGCTTACGCGATAGTCGGTTACTCGTCCTCCTGCTCCTTCAGATATTGATGGTAGATCCTCTAGGCAGGAACGAGTGATTTGTAGGGCGTGGATGAATATTTCACCTCCACGGGCGGACAACAAATGACTGGTTAACTTGCCGCCAGTTTTTCTATAATTTTGGAATTACAGATAGATAGTAAAAGTGGAGAAACCCTTTTTATTTACCTTGGCATTTCTAACAAGACAGATCTTCCATTGAGCAGAAAGTTAATCAAACAAGAACTGGGTCGTGAAGTCACATCAACGGGCGTTACTCTATGCATAGCTAAGCATGGTTGCATATCGGATGCTCCACATCCTCGTGGTGTACACCACTTTAAGGTCACAGTGTTGTATTCAGCTCCTTCCTTCACACTTGTCGGCAAAAGTGCCTCCGAGCCACAGATGATGGTGTGAGCGTTCTTTGCATGAAGGATTTCCACGTCATAGTTTGCACTAGAGTTGGCATTTTGCTCTTCCTGAAAAAGTAGAAGTTATAAACAATATTACTAGCTTCAAATGCCTTTTCGCTAGAATTATAAAGAATCAGAGTTCTTTATAAGCAGAGACGGGGATAGCACAGCCTACTTCAGAACCTGGCATTTTCGTCATGGCCAAGGTAGTCCAATCGTTGTCTGACGGCTGTGAGGTTTTTTAAAAAGGCTTGCGCAGTGGACGTTTACTTATAATTACTAAGACAACGTATGATGGGTCAAAATATCATTGATCCAAAGTGCGATTCGGCAAGGATACATACTTTTTAATTGGTAATTGAAGGAGTGATTCGTACTGTTTGGTTTGGAGATGATGGAGTAAGAGGACTCTGGTAGGATCCTGAAACTCTACCAAATTATTTCACGTTCGGAAAGGGAGCCAAACGTTGCACGACTGAAGATTATCATGTAGAAAGCGAACATTACCAGCAGAATTATCAAGCCTATGAATTCTGTGCTGTTTCATTACAGGAGAATGCAATCGTTAGTGGATCAATGTCTAGAAACTGTTAAAAGCGTGCTCTGACCCAACTCTACCTCTAAAGAAGAAAGCTCTGGAACTAATTAACACCACCATCGACCAACGAAATCGCACTATATTGGTCACTTGTATCGTGCATGCAATGCAGTGGAATCCATTAACATGGACTGGAAGAAACTCTGACCGACAGAGAAACACAGAACAGTTGAAGAGATATCACAGCAACTGGGGAAGGATTGGAGAGAGCTGAAGTGCGCAACTAGAAACTACGCTTAAGTAGGAGCAACTGAGGGCTCTAAAACTTACAAGGATAAAAGTAAATATGGGTCTAAAAACAACCGGTGTAGCTGCCTGAGTAAGCAGCAGTTCAACTACGGCCCCGTGAATGACATGTATATGCGTTAGGTAAGTTATGTCTTGAGAAATGAAATATTCCAACGCCTTACCTTCATTGGAATCCCAGTTACAGTTGTGCTGGCCAAGTCATAGTGCGACAGAATCAAATGAGTTAACTTATTCGAAATAGACGGCGCACTGGTGGAGTGTATTTCGGTAGACAATGCAGGCGACACTTCCCGCAAAGCTCTATTCGTTACCAACGATTCCATATTCAGTGGTACTACGTTGATAATCACCAAATGACAATGGTCAATGTGCAGGAATTTATTTTGTGCAGTTGCCAGGGTATTTTGTTGCATGAGTACCGTGTGAAAGATGTCTTCCAGACTCTTCATACTGGGGTTATCCCTCGCCGAAGTTATACAAATCACACGTCCTTTATTTGGCACCTTAGGACTTTCACCCAGCCCAGCCTGGACGTCTTTCTGATGCAGAGTTGGTTCAGCTAACGCTTCGATGGCCGCTCGAAGACCATGTATCACGGAAAAATCCGATGACTGTGGTGTATTGCGTTGTGGTACACCCACCATGGCCATCGCATTAAGAACGTGTGACATATTTTGTGTGCTGAGGCCCCAGGTGTTGACTATATGTGCCGCTGTATCACTGACTATGAAGCGAATCTGAAAACGAGTTTTTTTTTGTTTTGTTTTATAGCTTTAACATGTTCTCCTTTAATCTGTATGCAATACCAGCTTTCCCTTTGGAAAGAGATCCCAAACGATTCGACAGTATTCCACTGATGCCTCCACCGAACATGTCCACAGGCTTTTGCTGAACTGCGGCAAGGCGACATCGCTGGAGGTTTTGCCTTTCAGAAAGTCCAAATCGATAAAATCTTCGCTTGATATGCTAAAATATTGTGTATGGTCAAGCACAAAAATAGTTTTGTGATTGATATCATACATTTTTATGGTAAAATTATTAAAATTGCGCCCAGGATTGATGTGATTTGTGATGTGCTGTCATTTGATCGGCTTTTTGAGAACTTTTGACAGAGGATGAAGGTGACAGATGTATGTGGTTATCTTACATGCGTAGTGCTCAGATAGTTGAACTGAATGTTACGGATTCCCGAGGAACTAACTTGCCGTTATAATTTAAATGAAGCTATATTGAATGAAATTTAGTTAACAGATAAATCGTGGATTAATATGGTTTAGATTTGTTGCGGTCAGGATGATGTAATGGGTCTAGATGTACCAATGCATGCTAAATGTTGGTTATAGCACAGATAATAAATATACCCAGATGTCTCATTCATATGGCAAGAAGTGATATATGAAAACGAAATTCACTAAATAAAAGCTCTTTAAAAAGCTTAAACTTCTTACAAAAGAGGAAAAAACAGAACACAGAACATTTGTTTTTTCTGCTCACTTCTTAGTCCATCGTGTCACTCACACATACCCTTGTTTACCTTCACTGAAAAAATGAAACAAAAAAAATATTTTGTGCAACTGCGGTCGCGGAGTTCTGATGCCGACACGTTGGTAGGATGGATATGGAGTATAGATCGTATATATTTATGTATATGTGCAAATGGTTGGGCTTATGTTATGTGTGCTTGTTATCTGTTTGTATGTACCTTATTTTCAGCACTTGATTAAAAAAATAAAAACTGGTAACTTTGTGGACACAAATTTGCTCTGAAAATGGGTAGAATATGAGTTTTGCATACTGCATTTTATACTTATTATTTATGCCCTTATAGTAACTGATCACTGCTCTTGGCCTACTTAAGTGAGGGTGACTAATGTTCGAAATTATTATAAAAAAAAACTAACGAACTTAACAAAATAATCATTAACTTAAATTAGTTAATTTTTTGTCGGCGAGGGAAGGACATTCACACAGCAGGTGGCAAACAGATTTCTCCTCGTACCTGTAGCTTGTGCATTGGTCGATGTAAACTATACCGAGATGCTTCGCATGAATAGCAGTGGCATGGGGCTCAGTAATGATCCCAGAGATCACCTGTGCGTCACCCACGCTTAACCAGGGAGAGAGATCTAGTCTTGCTGCACACCGGTCATAAAGAGGACAGCCTATGACGTATGCAATTGTGGCCTCCTTCTTACAAGTTCATCAGCTTTCCAACGCCTACAATGTCTATCGATAGCGCGCAGTGCTGTCCAGTACTAACACTGTTCTAGTACGATAGACTCGTTGACAGTTAAATGCTGCGACGCTGCCTTACAGACCCTGGCCAGACAAAATAAGTTTAAATTTGGGTGGACACCCGGTCACCAAGGTATTGAAGGCAAAGAATCGGGCAAATTAATGATTGGGAATACCAACTTCTTCTTGAACGCTGGGAAAATGTCCCTGGCCTATGCCACTAGGCTAGGCCTATTAGCTTACGACTTCTGTAGAAGCTGCATGGATAAAGACGAGGAAGAAACTTCTTCTTTGTACATGTGAAACTCTCTCCGCCTACTTCTTCAACAAACTTGGCGAACTGGCTAATGTTTGCATTAGCAGCCTCCAGCGCTTCATAACGGGTAGCTAGCTCTCTTTGGAGATGCCGATCCTGTGGCAACACAATGGACCTTACTGGTCTAAATGAGGTTGCATATTTGCAGCTCGCCACGTCAACCTAACCTAACCTATGTATATAAAATGTAGGTGGATACCGGACCCTGCAGTTTCTCTTTTCGTCTACCTTCCACCAGTCACAGTATATGTTCATATGTTCCACGTCTTTCAGACAAGTCTACAGGTATTATCTTCCTGCTTAGGTGGCGCTATGGAACCTGAGCCTCAACCAGCAAACCTCTACCGCTATCCCGAAAGAAGTAAGGTCTGTCAGCAAAAACTGGCCGCGTATTCCTACAAGAACACTTCAGGAAACTGGGTATTAAGCAAAGTGGAGACTCTAGATTCGGCAGGAAACCCCAACGCACTTTCTAAAGGAAAGGAAGCACTGATTCACAAAAGAAGAAAACGCCTGGATGCTTACCAACTATTAGAAGAAAATCGACTCCAGATACTCTGATTCCAGGTAGCATAATAGATCCATAAAGACCGCAGTGCACCCACACCCCTATAACCAAACAACAGATAGCGTTCACTGCCTACCTATATTATGGAAAGGAAATAAAAGCAACCATACATACAACAAGGCCTAAATTGACAGCCTATTGCAGAAGGCCAAGAAAATTCTTGTAGGATTGATTAAGGACATACAAATCTGCGTTGCCACATAAAATGCTAAAATTGGCGAAAAACGATTTTCGTTTTCTAGTTGTCAGGACTTCTATGATCTTAGGCATAAATTCCTTCGAAGAATGTGATAGTATGTAGATAGACTTCAGCCTGAAAAACCGTAGTGTATGCACCGAGTGGTATAGCCTTACAAGGCTTCCTCCGCTTCCTTGCTTCGCATGGACGATTCGATGATTTTTCTGACCGGCATCCGTTCAATTTAGAAATTTTCCTCATGATTTGGGGTGTAGCCAGTGAATATTGAGTGGAGCCACGTATATCAAAGCTTTGTTGTAGGTTGGAGATGTCTAGACCATGAAGTAGAACATGTCATTAAAAAGCGTGTTGGGAAGGATTTGGGTACTCCAATTGGTATTCAGGAAACCAGAAAGCCCGTGATCACTAATACTAAGACTGACAAAAGATTCTGGAGGACCAAGAGAAAATAGTTCTGAGATTCAACCCTTAACTGGACGATGCAGTTCCAGGTATAGGGTTCGCTCCCTATTCGTTTTTCTTTTCCGCTATGTGGCTGATGTTGGTCTTGCGCCGACGGGGCTCCACCAGTCAAGTCACAAGGAAACACACTACCTATAAAACCGGGGCCCGAATAAAGACCTTCACGTCCACCATTATCCAATGTCATCACGTAAACCTAATCAGGGCTTAAAAACGAGGCAAAAACTCGGCCCTCCTCCAAACAAGTCCTAGGTCGTCTTCAAAATCACCCCGATATCCTAAGGTTTGATGCTCAAAAGACTACCAGGCTTTGAAGAGTATTCCATAAAAATGAACTTTAGGTTAGGTTAGGTTAGATAGGGTCATGAGGAAAACCTCATAAAACACTACGCACCAAATTTCATCACAAAGTGCAACGAAATGATTGACTGTTCCCGCCCTTCAGTTACACATTTTCATATACAACGCATACGCGTTTGCAAAACTTCCATTCATGAAAATTTATTCTTTTGGTGCGGTGGTATGGAAATCACACCGTTATGCAATTTCATCCCCCTTCCCGCATACCCCTTTACACTTCTTCACCTCGTTCGTTTGCATGTCACAACACACGATGAGAAAAAGAACTTTTCCCACACGATCGAACGGAGTGACGAAAAAGAAAAGCTTTATTTGTTGTACTTATTCTGAAAGCTCTTTGTCTGCTACGACGTTGTCTGCTACGACAAAAATTTGCTTCATTTTTTTGTATGGGCGTGCGACATCTGGGTAGTTTATTATCTGTGGTTATAGAATAAAACTTACGATTGTCTGCTGTTATATATTCATATGGTAGGCGGCAGGCGTTTCCATCTTTAACGAAAAATTTTGTCGCATGCAAGCGATAACTTCTTTACCTTCTTTTCTCGTTGCCTTTTATTTAGTAAAACATGGTAAGCAGTTGTAAGTCAAAGAAAAGGTTTTATTCAAGATTGATTTTATTTTAAAACAATACGTAGTATACCTACCTATGGCTGACGTGACACTTAATACTTATTGCAATCTCTCTGAGGTCGATTATATGAATGCGTTTTCCGCCACATATAAGATATATTGATACCTCGCGCTGAGTGTTTTTTCTGATTAGCCTCAACTTCAGTTCGGGATTCTCCTTTAACATTTCGACATTGGATCAACTTGTTTTGTCGTTTTGTGGGCTTTCCGCTTTGATCTTGATAATGTTGACCATCAGTCGGACAATGGCATTCTTTAGAGAATGGATGGTATTGTGAAGATGTTTCTTGGTTCTGTGTTCAAGTACGCCCCATCCATAATCATCCAACGAATTATTATCTAGTGAAAAAGGTGGGTGGTGCCGTACCACGTTGGCTAATGCGTTGGACTGCTATGCGAAATGCTTGACATCCGAATCCCAGAAAACAGCAAAAAGATTTTTAACGGTCCCACCTCTTGTGCATGTCTGACAAATGTTTAAATGTAATAATTGTCATGAAAAAACTTCTCTATTCGCCTTTCGGATATGGCTTTAAACTGAAACTGAAACTTTGTGTGAAAAATATAACATGCGCAACACAAATGGTAGTGAAAAGCTTACCTGGATCACAAATGGTCTGTTTTGGCAAATATTTATACTCTCTTTTTAGTAAGATAGACATACATATATTTAGTGTTATATTGATGTAATATTCCTGAGTCATTGCAGAATTCTGCTGAAACACATATGGTCTACCTTCTTTCTCATTCTATGTATACAGGGCTTAAGAGGTACATTAACCACATCCGATGTATCCTGTAGTATCACTCGAAGACCTTGTGGGAAAAAGGAGGAAAATAAAATATGAAGAAGAATAAACTGACAACTTCTCATGGCGTAAGACTTATATCCGAGGTTTTTATGAATCGCACCACATATTACTCGCTCAAACACTTGTATGTTCCTAGCACTTGGCGTCATGTACGTTCAAGTTCTGGGTTTTTCTTGCTGTTCGAATATGTTGAATGCTTTTTACATTTCGAGCCAACGAAACATCGCCGTCAGAATACTGCGACTCGACGCGAAGTTTGTAAAGTTTTTTTTTTTTAAACCGCGGACGCGGTAGTAATTGTTTACCGATTTTGTTGAACAGACTGAAATTATAGTTTCTTTTGAGATTTTATTTTCAATTGCTAATATGGGCGCCGTGGCTCAAGTGGTTAGTGCGTTGGAGCGCTGAGCGTGAGGTTCGAGGTTCGAATCCCAGAGAACACCAACAAGTTTTTCATGGTCCCACCTCTCGCGAATGTCTGACAAACGTCCGAGAGTAATAATTGTCAAGAGAAAGCTTCTCAATTTGCCTTTCGGATATGGCTCTAAACTGTAGGTCCCTTCCATTTGTGTGAGAAATATAACACGCACAACACGAATGGTCGCAAGAAGCTAGGCCCTGGACCACATACGGTCTGTTGCACCAAGAATTTGTATTTGTATTTGTAATATGATATTAGTATATCTATACCGCGCATAGCGTTTTTGTTGCAAAGAAAACGCTCTTAAATTAGGACATAGATGTAAATAAAAACTCCTTGACTAATGAGTATTTTTGTTTTTAATTTTTATTTTATTATGATTCGATTTACTTTCTTCAATTAATAAATTTATTATAATATACGAATACGAATGAATAAGAGTAGTAAGCTTTTATACTCATAGATGTGTATACTAATAAATTTAGTTATTGATACATAAATATATTTTATCATATTACTTTGTTTTTGTTTTGTTAAATTTAAATTTATAATTTTGAACGACCACATTACAAGTTAAGTATTAATTTTGTCGTAAAATTTAATTTTACTATGATTGTTTTATTTTCAAATAACTTTCAAATATTTTGCTTCTTTTTAATAACGAACTCTTTTTCTTTCTCTTTAGTTTAAAATTACTTTACTTCAAATTACTATAATGGAAAACAATTGATTTTAAGTTTAAAAAATGTACAAATAAATCAACTAATATTGATGTTATAGAGACAATACTTATTATAATATGAATATTTAATTTTGGGATAGTTTTTAGCCAATTAACGAATTTAACGATTTTTCATAAAAAGGAACAACTTGACATTATAAATGTAATAAAGGAGATTTCAATCTATAAATTCTGTGGTGGGTGGGAAAAGTGGTGTTAAAATAAAATAACATAATGTTACGTGCTTCTAGCTGTCTTCCTATTTATTTTGTCTACTTTGCTTTAAACCTAATTTGTCTACACGTCGCAATAAATAAGGAGCAGACAAAAAAATTTAAAAAAAATAAATTTAGTTCATTTCTTTTACAATTCAAAGTTAAAGTAGTAAAACGATTTTAGACAAAAGTGTAGAAATTCCCATCGATTGGTTTTCTCTACTAAATCAATATGGTTGCAGCGATGTTAGCTCTGACTGTAAAAACCGCTTTCTTCTGTAAAGGAATAAGGAAAGGGTTCAAACACCCATATTCTGATAGTCGAGTCGATCCCTTTCAGAACCGAAGGTGTTAGCAACCGACTAGCAGAAAGATACATATTTTTGATTGTCGACATTGTC
This sequence comes from Blera fallax, assembly GCA_946965025.1. Classification (NCBI taxonomy): domain Eukaryota; kingdom Metazoa; phylum Arthropoda; class Insecta; order Diptera; family Syrphidae; genus Blera; species Blera fallax. The sequence goes on along the minus strand of OX337244.1, from coordinate 105,756,612 downwards.
ACGATTATTACAATTGTCGGTCGAAAATTTTCAAATTCACCTTACCACCCCACACGTTCAATTTAAAAGCTTTTGAAGGTATTTTGATGAAACATGGCTTAAAAATTTAATCTTCGAGACATTTTTGTCGCACCTCCAACTTAAGATTAAAGAAGCCTGAACACCATTGAGGGAGACAAAAAGAAATAACATTATCTTTGGTTTTTGAACTCGAAAAAGTTCGGAAGGGACATAATGTTTTACACATTTGTATGTGAAAAAAGGAGCTACCAACAAACTAAAGGATTTTACAAAATGACACCAGTTTTGGAAGACTATTAAACAAAAATCCTTCAAAAATGTTCACTTATGTAATGGTTTTCAAGCTTATACATTTGCTATGCTTACGAGCAGTCCCTCATTATTATAAAAACACAATACAAATGTAGTGGCCCTTTTATGGAGAAATTTCATAGGTTGAGACGACAGTTTTAGGATTCAAAAGATTCCTGCAGTAATTTCTCATAAGACTGTAAAAAAAATGAGGCGAGAACTCAAAACAAAGTCAGATTCCGAAGAAAATAAATGAAGATTCTGATAATTTTCAAACTTCAACTCTATTTAGGGAAAAGATAATCCTTGAATCATGGCAAACTATGCATTCTCTACGAGCCACTTTTTTATGAAGATTACTCTAACGAATTCACCACGGAATCAAAACCTAAATTGGTAGGTATGGAACTTGATTACACGTTGTGTAGGATGGTGGACATGCCACACTTCGTGAAAAACAATTAATTTGTTGCTGACTTTAAATGGCCAGTAAGATAGTACGATTTGACTCCGCATAACTTCTTTTTATGGTGTTTTGTGAAATATCAGGCTAATGCCAGCACACCATAAAAAAATGCATAGTTTAGGGCCGAAATGCATACATCTAACACTTCATGAAACGGTTGGAGCATATATGAAAAGATTATCAAATCAAAATTTCAGTATTCACTCAAGAAAAGACGGCCTTTATGAGTGCGTGGGACACCTTTTAAAATTAAAAGGATCAAGCAGCAAAAGCGTTTTCATGGTTTCGAAAAAGAAACCATGCGACTAAATTCAAGGCACAGATAGTTTTCAATATTAATTCTCCGACGTGGAGCATTATATTGACTGAGAAAATGCTCCTGCAAAAATCATTTGAGAAAAGATTAAACCTTTTGAGTTGTTTGATTAAAAAATGCTCCGTTTTCAAGAAGCTATTGTATTTCTTATTAACTCCCATTTTCTAACCCACCACAGAATGTCATCCTATCCCGGATATGGTTAATTACGTTACATATTTATTTATATTTTATTTAATTTGTTTTTCTCTTTTCTTTTCTTTTTTTTTTGTTTTGTTACTTTTGATTGACTTTTCTATTTACTCAGTGATTTCGATTATTCGATTTACTTTTCTTTACATACAAGCGCACTTTATTAACTATAATATTGGTATTTTAAATCTTAAGCATAGGCATATTCCTTTCATTTATTTCTTTTAATATTTAATGTTTTGGCGAATACAAAAAAAAATTTTTGTTTTCTCCTTTGTATTCATTGAGTCTATTGTTTCTACAGTTTTCTTTAAACAGAACTTAAAAAATGTGTAGAAAAATACAAAAAAATGTGCTATTGTGGTAAACCTGCAAAATAAAAAAATCAAATCAAGATCACAAAAAGCTCACCAAATGTCCTGTGTAAAAAAATAAATAAAAAAAAGCATATTTACGTGTTTATATAAACGAAAGTTGTAAAAGTTTATTAAAGTTTTTAATAATAAAAAAACAAACAATTTTCTTTTATAAGTTTATGTAGTTTTTAATTCAAATTGAACATGTGTGTCGGTTGATATATGTATGTATTTTTTATTTAAAACTATTTAAAAAGAATTTAAAAAATAATAAGGTGGCTCAAAACTAGCTACTGTTACACATGCAAATTACTATGTCAGTAATAAAATAATATGTTTTCTTATTTTCAAGCATTAAGCTAAAGTGTGCTATTTTATCTCCTTTTAACAAAAATTATGCAGCGAAAATCAAGAAAATATATTTATACGTTATAGAATAAATGTAGTGAGATTCATAAAATTATATTAAAAAAAATCAGTAAGTTGCCTTATGAAGCGTATGATGTGAAAAATTATTGCAAATCAGCAAAGGAGCTAATGAGAGCGTAGTGACTTTTAAAAACTCTTGAAAATCATAGATGTCTTGTGTCATAAGAACCGATGCATCGATGAGTTGGATACGAAAGTGGTGGCAATTGGTCGATAAATTGGTGAGTACAAAGTAAGACTTAGGAAAGAAGAAATATATCAAATACCTATACGGCAAAAAAAAAATCTTATTACGTTTTAAACGCAGTTGAGACCGCCAGTTTGGGATGCTCTGAGACTGTGACCGAAAAATGTTTTCAATAAAAAGTAAACCGCATTTAGTTACAATTTTGAGAAGGTAAAGATTTTACCAAATGGAAAACAATTTTCTTTAAAGAATAGCCCTTCTGACAATCGTTTTCTTGTTTTATGTTGTGCACTACTAAAAAAAATGCAGGTATCAAACTCCTTCGTTCAACATTTAGTTTTCAACTAGAACCGGGAGAATTGAGGAGAAAACACAAGCTATGTAGACGCGTGTATCTTTTTCACAAATGCAACTTCAATTAAGTTTTTAATAATTAATTAATTACTTGAAATCTTATTCCTTGGTTCACTACCTCAAAGAATTGTAAACTAAAACAACACAAAGGAACATTAGTAGAAAACACCAAACTATTCAAATATTCAGATACATAATTGCAATAATACTAAAGCGGAAACGGTGAATCCTAAGATAGGACTTCACAATGATTCTCGTTATGTGAGAATCCATATGTAGTAAGTCGAAGGCGAATTGAAGGCGGTTATTCAAACTGTTATAAATGACAACAAAGTGGTTGATAAGTAGACAGAGAAATTAAATTTTAATAGGGCCTAGGGCTTACGGAATACATATTTGTCATTGTGAATAGTTTATTCTGCACGACCGGCAGAATATAAATCGTTGGCAGTTTCTTATTATTTTTAGTTTCATTTTGTTGTTTTTAGCTTTTTAGCGTATTCCACTAAAGAAAAGAATAATTCTTTCTTTCGGAATAAAAACAGCACAATGCCTTATCAGTTGTTACTAAAAATGATTTGGCTTCGGTCCGCCAGATAAAAATAGATCACTTAAGTCAAGTATATGTCATAATCCGAATGATACTTAAACACAATTTGTCACCTTTATTTTAAAACTCGAATAGAACATTTTTTTCAATTCCAACAATCGACATTCTCACTTTTTCTTTCCTTTCTATTTCCATCGAATCGAAGCAGGAACTCGTTTAGTGGTGTAAATTTAGGCAATATTAGTATTTGAGACCTTATCCATTTGAGCAATATTCGAAATATTCAAGTAGGTAAGCTAATTCTCCGATCTGATTACAGCTCTCGTTAGGAACAATATGATCGATATAATAGCACTATATTTTTCAATGCGCACCACATTCGCATTTGAAGTTTTGTAAAAAAAATTTAAGAAATTAGCGCCACATTGAAGGTTAAAGACTTTTATACCAACTTGTTTGGTTTTTTGCTTTTACAACGATTTAATATTTCAGCTCTATAAAACTCAAATAATTTAAACAACATTATCAACAAAAGCGTGGCAAACAGTCAACTTGGAAAATTACGCATGTTAAATGAACCAAATTTGTTAGAATGCCTGATGTTCATTTACGTAAGGGACTTAATATATTCCATCAAATTTGCAAAACGGGATGGAATAACTACATTTCAAATTGCTCAGTTAATTTTGCAACTGGTGATTCAAAAATACTATCACTAACATTCCCTCATTGTGGTAAAATATTTTAAAAAGCGAAATGAAAATTGTCGCCCCATTTTACAACTTCATATTATCACTGACTTTTTTTTTCACTAGGCATAATATAGCTCAAGTCGAGTTTAAAACTAGTTGTAGCCCATGTCCTCCATCTAAACAAAAAAAGAAAATTACTAATTGCCAGTACCCACATGCCAAATCAAATTTTCAAATATTTGTGGCCCATTTGTTTCGACTAGCGTACGCTCTTCCAAGCGGTCAAGGTTTGAGCGTCTCTACATCATTTAGAAGCGGACAAATGGGGAAATCTTACTAAAATGTAACATAGCTTTTGAAAAGATGGGCTTTACAATATTATGAACAAGCCAAAGGCAAGACGATCTCAATTTGGTGTATATTAGATTGAGCTGTAACCAAGATTTGCGTCATAAATCGTGGCAAACAGGATTAAAGTGCAGTCAAGGCCATAAGATGCTTTGCAGAGTGGACGATTTATCAACAAACTGAAAGATAAAGTGGTGTTTGTTGGTAGAACAGAGCAAATGAGCCTTCCATTCTCTAATAGAACTCAGTTTTCCTAGCCAGCACAAACAAAACCAACCAACGACCAATTCACCATTCTTTACAGCCCATAAAGTCTTTCGCTCAAATATTTTTAAAGCTAGAATTAATACAGCGCATTATATGAAATTTAAGTAGTCTATTTTGTTTTTAATTACATACAAATTACGTTAAACGTTTATAAAATGAGTGTGTGCGGAAGAGGAAGAGAATAAGTAGAAATTATTGTTATGCGTCCATTACACAAATTATTTTCTTTTTTTTTCTTCAATGCATATACTAAAATGTACATTATAATATTTTAAAAATTAAAAGTATATATAAAAAAACACTAAACATAAAAAAATCAATATTATTCCACTATCACCGATAATTTCAATGTACACATTTGTTTCTTTTTTTTTCATTATTTACAGCGTCGACATAAAATGTTTTCAGTTTATTTTTTTATTGTTTAATTTTTTTTATTTTATTTAAATTCAAAACCTCAAGAGAGTTGCATTTACATAATTAAACTAAATCATTGCTAGAGACATTTTATTTTTGTTTCATTTTTATATCGAATTTTTGAATGCATTCACAAGGAGCATAAGTGGAGAATGGAATTGCTTGGATTGCTCTATCGCCGTTCAACTCCATCCCCAACTGTAAATACATGTGTTTAATTTAATGTTTTAGAGAGATAAAGAGAGATAGAATATTATTTCCAGTGTATGGTGTGTGGGTTTTGTTTATTTTGTTTTGCATTTCTTAGTTATAAATATAAATATATTTAATAAAAAGTAAAAACAAGACACGAACAGTGTATCAGTAGAAGAAAAAAAAAAACGAATAACAAAGTGTGTATTGTGTTTTTGAGTGTATGTTTCCTTTTTCTTTTTCGGCTTCACAAACATAAATGAAAAAAAAAATCATTAAACAAATGAACAAATAAATAATACTTAGCAATTGTAGTAATTTATGTAATTTATATATATATATAGAGATATATCCTTGCACTATTATCATTAGTACGTTTGATTATCGGTTTTTATTTATATTTAATGTTATCGCGATATTATTATCATCAATTTTTCTTTTAAGGTTCTTCTTCTTCAACATTCTCATTTGCTTAGTTAGTGTTTAGGTTTTTTTTTACTTAAAATAATACATGACTTCTACATCATCATCGGATGAGTTATGATGATGGATTACACATTTCACGTTGTTGTATTTTTTAAATGTAACAATTTCACTTTTAGCTCCGCAAATGTTGGTCTCTTGGCTGGATTTAGATCCCAAGCTTGTCGCATCATTTCGTAAATTTCTGGTGGACATCCTTCGGGTGCTTCCATTTTGTAACCAACTTCGACGTGTTTCACAACATCAGCAAGCGGCTGAAAGAATAAGTTGTTGTTGTAGCATAAGTTGTTAATAAATGTTTTTTTAAATGGGATGAGTCTCTCTGCTGTAACAAGTGAATTTTGAAAAGCTGAAGAGTGTTGAATTACGGCGCCTGCTTGATGACAATTGCTGATATCACGACACAAAGATGGATCAAATATAATTTATAGGGCTTTAAAAAAGAGAAATAAGCTCTAACTTCGACAAAACTTAAACAGTGTTGGTTTTCCAATCTATTAGTGCTAGTCTCCCATAGCAAATCACTCAAAAAATCTAAAAAGGATGAGGATTACAATATATCAAAACTTCGTCCCTCCAAAAGTATGTATTAGCCTAACTAAAAATTCAAACAAACTATAGAAAATAGTTAAAACTATAGAAAGACTCCTGAAACACACAATTTTTAACATCAGAGGGAATCCGTCTTGCATTGCACATGCAATTTCATGCGCCATTACGACATTAAATTTAACAGAACGAGCTGTGTATTCAAGACTATTATCCGTAAACTAAACGTTTAAAGTTTCTTACAAACATTTTTTGTAAGAAATTTTCTGTTCGGTACGAAATTTTTCTAGATTTGTAGTACATTTATGCACTTGTAGCAAGGATTCGAAGATTTCGAATGGATTACATTAATCGTTATTAAGCGCATTTTGCAAACAACGAACAGTGAGTCCCAGCAACAGATACGATCACTGATTTATGGAACAATGATTAAGATTAGTAACTATAATAAATATAACTAAATAAAACAAGTGATGAACAACGCTCAGGAATACTTAAAAAACAGCTTTGAAATGAGTCTTTCAAAATCCTCTTCAAATACTTACAATTCTTGGATATGGAACACGTCCGAAAGAGTAGATTTCCCACAAAAGAATACCAAAACTCCACATGTCCGATTTGTTCGAAAATCGCTAAGAAGAAATAAAAATCATAGTTCAGTTGTCTTTATATCAGTATCTTTATGTAACTCACCCCATTTTTTAGAGCTTCTGGTGCAGTCCATTTAATTGGAAGCTTTCCAACTTCCAAGTTATAACACTCTTCTCGAGCCAATCCGAAATCGGATACTTTAGCGACACAGTTTTCAGAAATTAAAACATTTCTAGCTGCCAGATCCCTGTGAACAACCTTTTTTGCTTCCAAGTATTCCATACCAGACGATGTGTCACTGAAAGTGAAGTTTTAAAAGTTAAACTAGGAAAAATAGGCATTGCAAGAGAGTATCATAGTTTTTATTTAATTTATTCATTTTAGTAGTTAACCCTACTTAAGTCAGTATAATTATACTTCTTCAGTTTATATGCAGAACGAGACGCAATTTTGTAATACATTTTCTAAGCATATTCGTCAAAGCCGTTCAACCACTTCCAATCTATCGATTTTTTTTATCATTCAAATAGTACTTTTTTTTCGTTTCTGCATCTCTCACAAAAGTAATAGCCTGCTCTGTATATAACTGAGGGAAAATAGCAGTTATTTTTCGTACAATATTATTATGCTCCCTAGAGTTTCATAAGATTTGTTAAGGAGGCTTATATACAGGGTGCGGACGTTATTTGGCATGGCTTTGTTCTGTCGTAGTGTTGATCACGTTGATAGCAAATGTTTAAGTTTCTCTCTGGTACATGGTAGATTAAAACCTAACATAAGAAATAAAAAGACATACCGTGACTGTTAGCTTATGTGCATACCACAGTAATTTCGAAATAAGGAGTTTTTGGAAACCCGAAAACACGATCGTTCATTCACAAGCCACGCGTTTAGATTAAGGCTATGTTTCTCTTGTTTCGAAACGTAAAAATCTCTACTCGTCGAAAGGAGAAGCCCTTATATGGAGAAATTTTCTTTTAGACATGGCTGAAGAACCTTAAAACTCCGGCGAAAATCATTTGAAGGTGCCTAACCTTTCAGCATGTTTCTCTTGTTTCGAAACGTAAAAATCTCTACTCGTCAAAAGGAGAAGCCCTTATATGGAGAAATTTTCTTTTAGACATGGCTGAAGAACCTTAAAACTCCGGCGAAAATCATTTGAAGGTGCCTAACCTTTCAGCATGAGGACTTATTGGAAAGATTTATTAGTGCGCATTTGATCAAACCTATGTACCTAGGTCAAATCTGTCTGGAAACTTAACACGTCGTGTTATGATTCCTTTCGTAGTTGGCTAACTATTGCGACTATGTTAAGCCCCTATGAAGGGGCTGCAATAGCTGGCTATTTCGCCAAATTTGCAGTTTATCGGAATACTCTAACCAGGTTAATGTTGCATTAAGCAGGATTTCATTGCCAATTGTCTGTCCGTAATATTTATACCCTTGACAGATAATAATGCGAATTCGAATATTATTCAGTAATCATTTGATAGACTCTGCTCGGCAATTTATTCATTTGATGGTGTATTCTCTACCTTGATGCTGTAACCTAGCTTCTCAGTCATTTGTGTTGTGAAAGTTAAATTTTCCGCACGAATTGAATAGAATTTTCGTTTAATTTCGTATCCAAGTATTGAATAGTTTTAATTTCAAAATATTTATCAAAGATTCGTGATTCAAACTCTGGACCATTTAAATACCCTTGCGATGTTTACAACCCAGTGCAAGTAGAAGCAAATTTAGAACTAGGGCGAGTAAAAATACTAGTGCACTTTAGTACAAAAAAGAACGTATGAGTTCTACTTTGTACACAATATTGTTATAGGTAAACATACAATTGTGACGACGTTATAATTATCAAGAATTTGTACCGCCCGGAAATAGATACTATTACGGTCACAGCAAAGTTAATCTATCGCGTTATCGCTAATGCCTTGAATAAATTTAGCACATATGAAATTACTATAAACTTACTAGGCAAAGTTGATTTGATCCTTTTTCGTAATGTGCTGTCGTCCCCGCGACCTCAAATAATCAACCAGTGATCCTTTGCTCATGTACTCGGTTACCAGATAAATATGTTTGCTGGTGAACACTAATCCAATAAATTTAACAAGGTTTTCATGCTCCAACGTTCTACAAAAAAAAAATTTACAAATGATCATTAAGCCCATTTTAAGGAATAACAAGCTTACGTCATAACAGATGCTTCGGCCAGGAATTTCTGTGCCGCTCCATCATCTTTTAACATTTTCACAGCGACTTTCTCATTGCGCAGTATACCCAACATTACATCGCCGAATTCACCTTTTCCTATACTCTCACGCAACTGCAAATCAGATTCAGGAATAACCCAACCTTTGTCAGCAAAGTCCTTTGAATTGATGCAGAACTCTTGCCTGCCCTTCTTGGGCAGACACTTGATTAGCTGCGTACACAGACCATCGGCGTCTTTCTCATAGTGCTAAAGAAAAAAAGAGATGGAGAGAAAAAAAGACCACAATCAACCACATCATCACTTTTCAATTATAGTTCAATATATTACCGCTACAAGTTGACCAAGATTCTCAAAGTACTCCTCATCGTCAATGGTTAGTTTATTTTCTAAATATTTCACTCGATAATGTTCGACCTTGCCCTGGTAGCACACACAAAGTGTGTAATCGCCTGGAAAATTGGTAGACTCTCGCACCAAGAATAATCCATCATCACGGGGCTGAAGCAAATGTTCGGCTTCATCTCGGGAAATGCTTCCATGGAACCAACTGGACAAAACAAAAAAAAAAAGAAAATCCAAAGTTAAAATGCTAATTTTAGTACTCTGCTTGCGTGTAACAAACTTTAGATGACATAGCCTCGAACGTCCCCACAGACACAAAACTCTCATGTTACAACCAATCGTGAGTGAAAACAAAGGAAATTAACTTTTATTGAGTCTACTGGTTCCAGGTACAAATTGCTAACCAGATAAGACCTTTGTTAGTTGTTTTTTCTTGTTTTCTTCTTTCACAGGTGATAAGAACCAATGCGTATGTGGTTTTGATATGATTTATCTTTTCTCTTTTTAATTAGGAAAAATGTACTAGTATACGCCGGTCACATTTGTTATCAAGTGAACTCTGTGTTTCTTTTTGTTGTTGGGGGAATAATTAGTTTTTAATAAGTACGTGCAGAACGTATTTCATTTGCAAATTAATTGAGCTACGGGTATAATCGGTTTAGTTGGCAATAATAAGGCGTAAGTAGTGGGTATGTAATCATCTAGAGTAATTTTTTTTTTAGGGATGATTACAACGTGACAATAAAAGAGGGGGATATTGTTTGATAGTTGCGTTGGAACATAGATATGAAGAGTTCAGTTCTAATCTAAAGCGAGTAGATATTGGGTGTGAAAAGCTATAGCGGAAGTTAAGTTTAAGCGTTTTTGTTGCCAATCGATACGTATGGAGAGAGTTTAAAAGGCTAACCCCGCTCAGTAAAAATTGCCATCGTTTGTTAACGAAACAACTAATAGGAGATTCTGTAACATTTAGGTTTCTCCCATAACATAAGCTTCATTCCCGCCCATGCCTTAATGACCATTGACACTGTTATACAAAATTAATGAAATGTGACGTTAAATTTGTCCTCGAAGAGATAAGATTTACTTCCACCGCTGGAAATAAACTCATCAACTTATCTGCTGACGTATAAGATAATATAATAATCTCCTGATCAGTCAAATGTGATTGATCACTTTGCCATCGATAGATAGACACTTTGGCAGCGACTTCGATTTTTAAACGTTATGGCAGCAAATGTACATAAGCAAGTTCGGGAATATGGAACAATAAAAATTTAGTGTTTTGAAGTATTCATTGTGAGGAACATTAATATCGCAACGCACTACTAATAAATTTACTGATTGAATAGCGGTAATATTATCGAAGAATGCTAGATCCAACATTGCCAACAAGCCATTAAAAGTTGATCAAAAAATGATCTCAGCTCTGTGACCAAAAAGAGGGTACTATATGCTCCGAAGAAAGTGTAATAATTATAAATAACGTGAGATTAACATAGAGAGTAACCTTTAACATCGAAAACTAAAATATCTGCTAAAAGCAGAGAAATGTCCGTAGTTTTTTACGAACCGAGTTGATGCATCGTAAATAATCAAAATTCTCATAAGACCGCTAATGAATTTCCCACCTATTTCGCCCATGTTTGTGCACCCTATATGGACAAAAGCTTAAAACTCTTCGGATACGTAGGTACATTAAAGGTTCAATGTTCTATTATATTAACGTTTTCTTTTTTGCTTTAGATGACAAAAATTGAGGCATTGTGAGCCTTTGCAGAATGATTTAATCGATTTTCTTGGCGAAGTAATGATTCAAATTAGAGTTAAAAATAATAGGTGCATCGAATGTCTTCCAAGGCAGACGAAACCTTATACAACGTGCGGAGGGACACGTCTATGTTCAATAGTAGTGTTGACCGCATTTGTAACAGACGTTTAAGCTTCTTCCGGGTACAATGTCAGATAAATACATAATATCAGAAAGGTATTTATTCACAAGTTTTGCATCGAGCTGGAGGCTGATGGCGGCGACGCTAAATTCCAATTGTAAATTACGAGGAACTTACAAGTGTCTGAGAGACTACTACGTGGTAAGGTTCATGAAAACCTTGGCTTTTGCCACGAAAAGTTGCCCATTTATGTCGGAAAAAACCAAAATGCAGCGTATGCTCCGAGGAAGGCGGTTCCTCACGAAGTCGAAGATCAATTCAAAGATCTAGGTTTTTTTTCTTTCCGATGAAAAAAAGTTTCGGCCAGGACCAGAAAGTCGGAGAGCAAAACTTACAGATGTCTCCCCAGTGATGCGCGCCAGTTTTATGTTCCTTGGACAGTCACCGACTAACACTCGGCCCGGCAACATCTGTCTGCTGATTGTGTTTTTCGCTGTTTTTTTCTCTCGGAGTGCGAACCGGTTCTACTTACCAAACCAACGGTTTGTTTTATTTTCCTTTACGCCAGTGTGTCAAACAAAAATTCATATTAGCTGCAAATAAAATCGCCTTTACTATGGCCGAAGGGCCACGTGTTCTTTCGGGCAACCGTTTTAGTGGTCTAACAGCAGACCCACCCCCTGATTATAAAAAGAAAAAAAGAAAAAAAAACAATTCCTCTATAGACTCAATAAATTTATTCTCGACCCACTCTTTTCCGGACAATCCTAAATTTATAGTGATTTCCTCGACCAATGCCGAAAAGCCCTTGACATCGTTCAGTATTTTCTTGCTTAAAAAAGCAATTGACGGAATAAGCACAGCTTACGAGCAAATCACCCAACTGCGCGATGGCAGCCTACTTATACTTGTCAAAACCAATAAAATAGCTGACCTCTTCTTATCCAAAAAAGTCCTCTCCAACCTCTGCCCGATTTCAGTTACTTTACACACTCAATTAAACTCGTCGAAAGGCACGGTATATGCTCCATACCTCGCCAATGTTCCCGAAACCGAGATCATTAATGAAATGAAATCACAAGGTGTCACGGATGTGTTTAAATTCAAGAAAATTGAAGACGGGAATCAACGTCCAACTGGACTGGTTCTATTCACCTTTGATCTTTTCCGACCACCAAGCACAGTCAATATCGGATGGTACAAAGTCCAAGTAACCGAGTATTTCCCCAACCCTATGCGGTGTCAAAACTGCCAACTTTTAGGTCACACCGCCAAACGGTGCAAGGGCAACCCGTCGTGTGTAAATTGTAATCTCCCACCCCACGCCCCCGAAGAATGCACACGAACTTCATGTGCCAACTGCAATGAAGGTCACCCCGCTTCATCCAAATCCTGCCAACGTTACCAACAAGCCAAAGAGACACTGAAAATTAAGACTATACGGAAATGCAGCATGGCTGAAGCTAAATTGATTTACAAAGAACAAAACCCTACTGCCTTTCGTCCATCAACTTACTCAGAAATGGCAGGTAACTCCAAAATGCAGAAACCAACTGTATCAATAAATAGCAAAATTCAAAGTAAAAACCCCAGCAGCAGCGCTCCAACACCTATTCCACCGTCCCTTGTGCCAGACACACCAAGGTCAACCATCAATCTTGAAAATAGCACTCCAACGCCAATCGCACAATCTCTTCTTCCAGACACACCAATGTCAACCACCAATCAAGAATACGCAATCGCACCTAAACACGTTCTTCACGAACACAGCAATAAAACAGCCTCATCTCCACAGAACACACAAACTAACCCCACAACTTATCCCTTAAAAACAAATTTCCTTACGCCGCCCGTTATAGTCGTTCCTACCTCAGCCCCCTCTCCATCCAGCTTGTATAGCTCTCATCCTCAAATCGCAAACCTCTCAAATGATACTCTACTCAACCAACACGTAACGTCACCTAATGCACCCACTCACAACCCCACTACACAATCACCAATTTCATCAATCACTCAATCACTAATAAAAAACAACAACTACTATACAAATCTCTCAGAATTTGATAATCATGGAAATGATTAATAATGATAACGTTAGAAACTCCCCACACCCTGCTGCTTGGGAACACAACCATCCGACCCCCTCACAGGGATCGAATGGTTCAGTTTCTGAACAGCAGGGTCAGTATCTTTATCCCAATAGGTTGCCCAACCCTATTTTTTCACAAAATAATTCATACACTTCGACCTCCAGAAGTCGGGGTCACTACCAATTACCGAACTCACCCAACCCCAAACCCAAACCAAACAACACCTATATGAAACTTAAAATCCTGCAATGGAACATAAAAGGTTTCATCAATAATTATGATGAATTGTGCATTCTAATAAAAGAACATTCACCTAGTATCATAGCCCTACAAGAGACCCACTGCGCCCACCACTTTAAACCCAACACACCTAAAAACTATAAAGACTATTTCTATAATTTCTCTTATAACTCAACAGCTAAACAAGGTATCGGAATTCTAATAAAGGAAAATATTCCACATAAACTAATACCCATCAACTCTAACATTTTATCAGTAGCGGTCGAGATACAACTTGTGCCAAAGTTCACTGTTGTCTCCATTTATATCCTGCCCGACCAAGTATTTTCCAGAGCGGATTTAGATTCTATACTCCACCAGATCTACACCCCTGTACTAATTGTCGGGGACGTCAACGCCTGGAGCGTTCTATGGGGTTCCCCCTCTACTAACCCTAGAGGGGCTATACTCGAAAACTTTTTAAGTGACTCAAATCTTATGATACTTAATGACGGTTCCCCAACTAATTTTTCAACCCATAAGACATTTACACACGTCGATTTGACATGCTGCTCACCGGAATTATACACGAGTACTTCTTGGGAAATTTTAGATGATCTCTATAACAGCGATCACTTTCCTTTAATTTCCACTATGGTTACTGGCCTAGCATTCTCCAATTCAACGATTAATCGTAAATTTAAAACTGACTCGGCTAATTGGGCTTGTTTCAACAAACACATTTTAGAATACCTGTCAGATAAAACACCGTCTTCTATAGTTAATAAAGAAGCCTCGGTACTCCAAAAAGCAATCCGAGTAGCTGCCAATAATTCGATTCCTCAAAGTTTCCCTAAAACTTATCAGCGAACTGTTCCCTGGTGGAATACAGAGTTGAGAACTCTAAGGCAGGAAAAAACAAATGCCTGGCGGGCCTTTAAAAAGCATCCGACTAACAACAACTTAATACTATTCAAAAAATCCAACGCTAAATTTCGCAGAGAAGTAAAATTAAGTAAAGCTAAGTGTTTTAGCGAGTTCACGTCAACACTCAATCCTAACACACCTACTAATAAAATCTGGCATAACATCCGCCGCCTGACCGGCAACTATACCTCACAATCGATAAAGTTGATAGAAACTCCTGAAGGCCCTTTATCTACTCCTTTTGAGATTAGCAACTTCTTTGCTTGCACCTGGTCGAATTTATCTAGTGACCACAACTTTACTAACAGTTTCAGATCCAGCAAGATGAATTCCCTCAATCTTACCCCAGACAGTAAAATAATCTCTGCATCAGCAAGACTCATTGAAGGCCCAATCACCTCGCTAGAGCTCGAAACCTGTTTAACTAATCTTAAAGGCAAAACTCCTAGCAGGGACAGAATATCATACCCTATGTTAAAAAATCTTCCACCTTCAACAAAACAAAGACTCATACACCTGTATAACAACATCCTTAATGCGGGAGTGATTCCACAAAACTGGAAACTAGCGACAATACTGCCCCTTCCTAAGCCTAATAAATGTATAAAAAATGTCAACGGATACCGCCCGATATCACTTATCCCCTGTATGTCAAAGGTACTTGAAAAAATTATTGCTAACAGGCTACTGTGGTATATTAGTAAAAAAAAACTATTAAGTTCAAACCAAGTCGCTTTTCAGCGTAGTAAAGGTTGCACTGATGCACTTCTTCATCTGGACTTCTTCATCTCTAATGCCCTATCAGCTCGTAATCATGTCACAATCCTCTCTCTTGATTTCGAAAAGGCTTTTGACAAGATAGGCATCCATTTGGTGTTGGATAAACTCCATTCATGGCACATTGGCCCAAAAATTTTCCTCTACGTCAAATCCTTTCTCACCAATAGGAAAATCTGTGTAAGAGCAAACAATTGGTTTTCGTCTACCCATCCACTATTTAATGGAATTCCACAAGGCTCCCCACTGTCTGTTGTGCTGTTCATCATCGCTTTTGATGATTTAAGTAAAATTTTAAACAAACACAAGCAAGTTGATCACTGTATTTACGCAGACGACATTTACATCCTGTGTAAGCACACTGATCTGGAAGATACTAATAGCATACTAACAAATACACTCAAAAGCATATCAAAATAGTCAGAGGTATCAGGTGCCAAATTATCATTGGACAAATGTAAAACTCTACACATCTGCCGCAAAACTTTATGTAGTGGTCTAGCTTTAAGATTTAATAACTTATATATAGAAAATGTAAATCGCTTAAGCATTCTAGGACTGATATTTAACAATAAGTACAATTGGAAAGATCATTGTATAAAACTAAAAAAAAGCCTAGCTGCAAGAGCCAATATAATAAGTTACTTAGCTAGTAAGAAATGTAATACACATATCAACACTTTATGTTCAATTACAAAATTGATTGTACTTAGCAAGATTGATTATGGTTTAATTATCTACGGAAACTGCCCAAAATCGACAATCAACACCATTAAGGCCCCCTACCACCAAGCTGCACGTAGAAGCATTAACGCTTTCCCCACAAGTACTGTAAAGAACTTGTTGGTAGAATGCGGTTTGCCTACAATAGAGCATCGCATCGAAATTACCAGAGCTAGGCTGTACACAAAGCTGATGTTCTCAAATGGATCAATCATTGACAAGGACATTACTACTGCTGTGAATATGAAAACTGCAAAGCGCCTTCCATCCGCTATCTCCCTCGCACTGGTCTGGTCCAAAGTTTTTGATCCTCCGACAAACACAATCTTTATACATCGCCAGATATATCCACCGTGGTGCATAAAACACACATCTTTTATCATGGACTTGGCAAGATATAATAAAACAAACACCAGCAAAGACATATTTCATACACTATTCCTTAGTATCAGTTCTCAACTAAAGTCCAGTGGTTGGAGTTTCTTATTTACAGATGGCTCCAAAAATAATGGAAGTACATCCTTCGCAGCTACTTACGAAGACGGCAGTCTGTTCAGTATAGGGTTATTACCTACATGCGCATCTGTTTTTACCGCCGAAGCTTTAGCTATTCAAAAAACCACATCAATAGCCTCCAATTTACGTGGCAAATATGTAATATGCTCTGATAGCTTATCAGTAATCAACGCAATTAAAAATCCTAACCAAAATACAGTGAGTGTTAACAAAATCAGAGACTGTCTCATAAGATCCCCTAATAAGCTTAAGCTAATGTGGGTACCCAGCCACATGGGGATTCAAGGAAATGAACACGCCGACACAGCTGCCAACCTCGCACACCGCGCTCCAGTTCACAAATTTGCTATCTACACCAGACTTGACATGATAAGAACCATCAACCAAAAGATTAAAGCTAAACAACTCTTGGATTGGAACAACTACCATCATCATTACTCGCTTATTAACACAGACAGATCCCAACCAACATACCCTACCACAACGTCAAAACTTATGAACACTGTCTTTGTTAGGATTCGTTTAGGTCACACAGCGTGCACCCACCAACATCTCCTCAAAAGGGAAAGCCCACCATCTTGCCAATTTTGTCACTCACAAATCAATATAAACCACATCCTAGGTATCACTGAATGTCCTACCTCACTACCAATAAATCAACTGCTAACAACAAACCAATCACCCTACGAGGTATTAAAAAAACCCAATCACGATAATATTCTTAAAATTAACAACTTTGTAAATAGATTAAATATTCAAATTTAAGTTAGATATAATCTAATTAAAATTTCTTTAGAGCTGAAAGCCTCTGCAGCTAGTGCTTGTTTCTTTGTATTAATATATGTATTTTTAATCATATGTTAATAAATTATAATAATAATAATAATAATGTTCCTTGGAGTAGTGAGCAGTGAACGTCATGTTATGCTTCTATACTTTTCGCAGAAGGTCTTTGAATGTTGACGGATACTTTTATGTATTAGAGGCAGTTTTTAAGCGCTGAATAGACATTGTGATTGAAAGAAGCCGATACGTATTTCCACAGGATCTCGAGCAGCGAAAAGCATCTCTACATGGCATCAGTAACCTAAACTTAATGGGCGCTGATTTTTCAATTATATCAGATAATTTAATTGCGTATTTAAAACTTGAAACGCTGATGAATAGACTGATTTACATTAACAGGTAAACAAAAAAAACACACCGACCGGGTAGATTCTTGAATAAATTTCGTTAAGACTAGGAAGATGAGACGAATCATTGTCAAAAGGCGGCAGATGTCAAAACAAGACTTTCTTTGATTTCATTTGATTTTACTTCATACTTCAGTTCAGCTTCACCTTGTATATGTACATATGCACATATATCGGCATCAATATCGAATTCATGACACAGGAAACTGAATATTTTCTGCAAGTTGTAAGAAACCTCCACACAACAACTCCTCCTCTGTTAACCTTATTCCCATCGTTATTGCCAATTCCGGTATTCTTCTCATCTAAATCCAATTAAACCATAAACACCTTCGATTCAGACAATCATTACATGTATATGTAACTCCGATGAGTTGTAATCAAATCTCTTATAAGACCCATATTTAGCAAAAAAAAGAAGTCTATTACACGCTTATATTCAGTAAAAAAAAACCGCTTAAAATCGCATTAATCATCAAAATGAAACAAAGAATGAAATCGTAACGAACACTTACGGCATTGCATTCAATTTCACTTCGCATTTCCGCTGTTGATGCTGGCTATGCATCAATTGCTGCTGCTGCTGATGCTGTAGTCCCTGTTGCTGTTGTTGTGGCAGTAACTGTTGCTGTAGCTGTTGTTGTTGCTGTTGTATCGTCTGATGATTGACAGCAGATGATGAATTCGATATGGTGGGGGATAGAGAAGACGTACTGTTCCACGCAGTACCGTTCGCATCGAAATTGTGCAGTGAAGTAGACATGACAGCGCCACTTCCGCCAATACCAGTGACGCCACCGCCCACGGCAACGTGCATCACCGGAGGACATTGTGTCGTCGATAACGACATTGCCGATTGTTGCGTTGGATGATGCTGTAGCTGCTGTTGTTGTTGCTGTTGCTGTCGCAGATTCGGATGCATCATAAGCGTTTCTGCGCATACACCAACACTAGCACCAGGATGCAGTTTCACTGCGTGACCAGCACCTGAATTGACAACTGCAGCGGCAACAGCAGCCGCAGGACTCATATGACTCTGCAGTTGAGCGGCATTCAATGACGAAGACATCAGATTGTTGTTGGACGAGTTTGTTAACAGCTGAGCTTGGCAGGCAGAGCTCGATGTAACCATCGCATGTGCCGGCGGTCCGAGAATATGCTGTTGTCCGACTACGGCCGCACTTGATGTCACTCCGACTGAACCTTGATTTGGCGACTTGGGCGAATGATTGGCGGTTATTAAATTATGACTATTTAAAGCGTGCGAGGAGACATGAATGTGTTGATTCTGTTTCGGAAGAGAGAAAGCAAGAGAATTAGGGCAAACACAAAGAGATAAGTCAGTAGTACTACCACGTTATTTTGATGGGGTGGAATTGTCGGTGGTACAATATGCGGTTGGGATTGGCTTAGTTGTTGTTGCTGCAGCAGACCACTATTGCCACTGATTCCTCCCACGATACAACTGCTACCAGTACCTGGCTGCGGTGCTGGACGTTTATTGTGTCTGATGGGCGCTGTTGGGGGCATTTGATGTCCAGTCGACTGTAGGAACCATGGATCTCCGGCTGAGTTAGCTACAACCGATGGCTGTGAGAATCCACGATGATGACCAACTACTGATGTCTGACCGGCGGTGGATTGCAAATTTAGTGCCTGCGTTGCTGTGGCGTGGCTGTTCATAATAGCGCCAGCTTTAGGGCTTTGCTTAGCCTCTTCTTCTGCGCTATGCAACTGTTGGTTCGTGTTAATTTCTTTATTTCGCGGCCTTTCGGGTGGAGGTTTTCGAGAATCTTCGAGTTCCTCGGATAAATCAACCACTGTCGTGCAGCGATCAATTTGATGACGTTGCACCGTCGATTTGGGGATTACATCCGCATCTGAAATACAAAAAAAAAAAAAAAAAATTGTGAATTCAAGTTAAGAAAATTTAGCAAATCAGCATATTTTTAATTTACACTCAAAATATATCAAGGAAGGGTAACGAACTTGTGCCCGAAGTTAAAATTTATCAGGGATTTGTTTAACACAAAGGAGCGGACGCCATGTATGGGTGACACAAGGATTTCTCGTCAGGATGATCAGTATTCCGCATCACCCATATTCAAGGAGTTGAAGTGGCTGATAAGGGCAAGAAGGTCCTTTCTCTTTAAGCATTTTGTAGCCGCAAAGCTTGTTTTTTTACGCTATAGGACTATAGGAATAATAATCCACCCACTTAACTGCATCTCTACTGATCCGCCTGTGGGGTTCCCCGATTCGACCTCAAAAAGTAGGCCTCCCGGTTTCGGGTCACTTTGTCACTGAGCCCAATCAAATGCTGCTTTTGCATTTGTGTGATCAGGAGTTTTTGGCCTGACTCTCTTCCGCGCTTGTATAGAAAAGTTAATTAACATTGCGTTTTTGACAGGTTCTTAGGATTCCTCCTTTGAACATGGCAATACCAACTGAGCCAGTCGTGCTGCAAATTTTTCGAGATGGGTTCCTTGACGTTAAGGCTTCCTCGGATCTTCGAACTTCTAATTCGATCAAGCTTTGTTACTTCTAACAGTCATGCGAAGCATCTTCATCTCAGCTGCCGTTAATTTGCCTCATACTTTTTGTACATTGTCCAGCATTGCGGACGCCGGACGAACAACTGCGGTGTAAAGCCTTCCTTTCAGCTTTAGAGGACATTTTTCGGTCACAGAAGATAGCAGAGTTTTCCTGCCACTTCATAGGTACTTATTAACCTGAAGCAAAATCATAGGCTCCAAAAGCATGAAACTTAGATACGAGTATAATCAGCATTTAGAAAAGCTATCTCCAAAACCTTGAGTATTGCAGTCGTTATCATGAAAAGTTGAGTGTACCTATACATAAGACGTCAACGTACATATGTATTCAATAATTCAATTCAATAAATCGCCATCAAGTGGTTCTTATGACACATACAGTATTGTTAACTGTCCTTGCCCAGAATACAAAATAGGTACTTATTACCATTCGATGGTAATGAATGCTTGGATAAATAATGAATGCGCCACGTTCTAAATACGCACGAGTTAATGAATGAGTAAATAATTACTTTGACCGTTCCTGGTAATTATTTGCCATAATACTCAATCCGAATGCAGCGGCGCATTTCGTAACTAGGCATTTCCTTGTTGTATTGTTATTCATTTGTTTTGCTAAAGCCTGACACTGGTTATGAATATGTCAATGAATAGGCTCTGTAAGCTTTTTATAAACCCCATCGTTTGTTTTTCTTTTCCAACCAGATTTTGAACTCATTATGATATAAAATCTATATGTACATATTGTATGTGTAGATATGTATTTGGACCCCAATATATTTTATTTCAACTTTAAAACTTTTTACATGTGAATCTGAGTTGTATTTCAAGGAATGACTAAATGCTCCAAACTAAATCTAGCTTGAGATAGAATATTATAAGGAGTTTCAGTGTATTTGAAGGGGAAAACTGAGACTTGTAATACGAATTGTGAATTGAAGTTTACATACTAGGTACAAAATGACAAAAATTTTTACCAGTACATAATGAAAAATATAATGAGTGAATGCATCAGTTGGTTAATGTGAGCCTCGATAAGGCACACTTAGACGAAAACAGGTTCGTTGTGCTGCCACTAGGTAGAGGCAGGTGGTCACTCAGTGCGCGAAACATTTTAGTGCACGCTGCATTGAAAAACGTTACCAAAACAACATGTTAACATAGCCACTGCAATCTATAAAATATGATATGGGATAAAAAAATAGAAAAAAAAGCGGAGCACACAAACAATAAGTCCATGCTCATCATGAAATTGGGTTTCCTGACTTATATTTCCACATGCTTGTTCCAGAGAAGTTTGTTGCCTTGAATTACTTTTATCTGTTTTTTTGACCAATGTCGGCAACGTGTTATATCCCTAGATATTTGGTGACATCGACCTCTCAAACATATCGAAAACCAAAAGACAGTTCTTCTTTTCCTAAAATAAAAAAATCCTTCCTCATCGACCATCCCGATTCTTGTCTATAACGATCCGAATACCATGGGTTCTAAGGCGATATGTAGGTTGTTTTGACTCCAATATTCTCCATAAATTGCATCTCACCAGATAGTTTTATGTATCTTTGGCGATATGTAGACATCATTAATCAATTCCCAAAAAAGGGCTATAAACCGTCCTCTGCTAAAGACCAGCCCATAGATTTAACGTTAATAATTTTAAAGGCCATAGAGAGCATTGAGTATTATCACCTTCTTCAGGGTATGGTTTCCGGTAACAGCGTTCAACAGAGGATTATTTTTTTTTTTTATTTGATAAGGAAAACTAAATCCCAGAGTACTTAGACTCTCGTGGCCCAGGTATGTACTACCAGGAAGCCAGTAACCCCCTGTTGAGGTTTAATTTTACTTGTTTCTCTTTTATATTAGGTGACTGTGATTTTTTTTTTCCCGGAGAAGGTGGCGCTAGACTAGACAACATTCGAAAATGTTGGGGTACCCTAAGGCTTTGTGTTTTCACCGACTCTTTCTCTGATTTCTTTTTAAAGGGTTTTCACTCCTACAAACCTGATAAAACATATGTAAAATCGTTCGAAATTCTGGTATAATTCGCATGTTTGGACGAAAGCTTCCATTACTCCTTTAAGTTTGCTTGTGTTCGATTCGATATATGTACATATGTATATGTATGAACATACAAAGATAAACTTTCTTTGGAATGTTGAATACTTGGCTGTCTTACTACTATTGTCACACACAACTGTTCGAATGACAACTATCTATCTGTCAGTGAAAGACTGTGTTTTTTAGTTCACAAACTCATTATTGCTAGACTAAATTCCGTTGGTGATAAACCGCCCAAAACGATAAATTTTATGACGGCATGGTATTCCATTCTTAAGAAACACACGCAGTACATTTACCTTAAAAAACCGTACTATTAGACGGCTCAAGATGTTATTTGACGTTTACGTGTGTGACACGTGTACCAAGATCACAAAAAAAAATCGACCATTGAAAGTAATGCCATCTCTGTGGTAGGCTGAGAACTTTTCTCCTTGTACTGGTAATTGTGTCCTATTCGGCCGTACATTCGCGATATATACATACATATGTATTCAAAACGTACATATGTACATATGTACGTACCTTGTCATCTTGCGAACATTCTTACATCTTGAAGCCTGCATTACTGTTATTCATTTAACACGAATGTGCCTTGCTCCACATTTCTAAAAGACACCACTTCTTCATCCGATCTCCAACTCTCCCCCAAAAGTCTTTCATTTCACTGAGTTTAAGGGACAAAGCCCGACTTCAGAGTCTCCCCTCGAATTTTTCTTTGGCAACCATTTTAGTGATATTAATCGTCCACCTCGTTTTAACGATGACTTAGTGTAACCACGTTACGTAGCTCTCTCTTTTGATTTTTCTTGGATTGTCGTGGTTGGTACCTGACCGCGCCTTAACCTGCCACTAATTTAATGTTTCGTAAGATTATATACATTCATATGCATGTACATATGTACATATATTCATTTTTTTTATTGCCAGTGGTTAAAGTTTTGAAATGCAAATTTTCTATAAGCGACACACTTTAAAGGAATGCGTTAAAAATTTGTACTAGCAATAAGCGCATAAGTTTTCATAAAAAAAAACCAACTAACAGACAATCGTTAGGAATAATATTTGCAAATTTTGTTTGCTTTTCTCCATACCTGATGTTTTGCACTTTTGTGCTAGAAAATAGCTTACTTAATCTACACTCGTTTGTATTTACTTTTTTTTTTCATGAATCAAAAATAAATAATTTCAAGTGCACACTCAATAACGCGCCACAAACAAGCGATAACATTCATCCAAGCAATTTGCATTTTCCCCTTCAATTATTCGTGTGTGTATGTGTGTACTTATAGTGCTTGTTTTTTTTGTCTGTTTACAAATCACATTCACACAACTAGGTAGATAGAACCCCCCATGTTCAGAGTACGGGCTGCAGGCAGACATTGAATTTGAAATATAAAAACGCCGAAAAAATAGCAACAACAACGAAAAAGAAATTCACTGTCAAGGTCGACCGCATTGAACGAACAAAAAAAAAAAATGTTCAACGTCGTCGACGTTCACTGTTTCGTTCAGTGTATCTCTGGTTGCGCTGCTATCTGTCGTTAATGACACAAGTGCCACAATCACTTATGATTGCCTTTGTTGTTGTATATCTGTTGCTAGTGTCATTTTTTTTTATCGTTGCTACGTTTATGTGTGTCATTAGAATAGGTGCTGCTGGAGCATCTTAAACAGATGCTAATTTGCTAAACATTCCAAGACTATTTGAGAATCTCATTTGAATAACACACTTGTAGTAATCTCAAATGACTCATTCTAGACAGCACATCAATTTTACATACACGGTAAACGACTCGAATTACTCACTGGCAAGACAATTACTGCTCACTTCCTTCCTTCCAGCAACAACTGGGGACTGTGGGAGTTCTATCTAAAAGTTACACAACAATTGACATTGAAGCCGTATCGTCACATAAGTGGGAGTGGTAAACAGGCAGCGACTTATACGCTAACTTAACTATAAACAAACCTTTACCTCTACAGATACCTATCGATAGAGATACATACTGATATAATAAAGCGAAATGTAAACAAGAAATTATTTCCATTTTCGAAATCAAATGTCAGACTTGGCGAATTTTTTTTTTTTTTACTTTTTATTGCTGCGTAGTTTATTGTTTCCCAGATTCATTGGATACATTCACGATTAATCTGAGACTTAAGGTTTCCAAAAAAGAAAAAAAAAGTAAAAGAAAACCTTATTTACGTTACGTTACAACATATTTGTGGTTATAGCCTTGTGATTTTGGTTTTAAAAAAAAAAAAATTAGCCATTGTTGGGATGAAAACGAGTTCGGTTGCTGGTTGTTTAAACATCATTTTGCGTAAGATAAACGCCAGAGAACTGATATTCAAATTCATTCATAACATGCAAAAATGATGACCGATGTCATATAAACAAGGCTTAGACACCACACCACTTGTCTCACCATTTTTTCTTTAGCTTTTTTGTTTCTTTAGCTTAATCTGGCGATCCATCATTATGTCAAGTAACAGAGAGGGATTTTCTATTGTTTATGATGATTATTTCGGAATAATCTTTTCATGTGACTCAGTGTCAAGGTTACTACTATTTCTGTGCCTTTTTTTTCACCATTTTGAACAAATTTTTTACTCTATCAGCGGAAAGATGCTAGACTGCCATTTGGCATTTGGAGAAAAGATTTACTTTTGTTCTTTTGAATACAATGAGTAATAGGTGGTTATGACTCAGAACACTGGGGAAGTACTAAAAAGAGTGCCTCTCTGAGTAAGTTTTATTTTTCCAATACATAAATCGTTTGAAAAAGAAATTGGACGCAACAGAATATGATTTCTTCTCTTGTTTCGGTGTATTCCATTCCAACACGTAAACTTTGAATGACACCTTACTCTCAATTACTGATTATGTCCAATCAGGAGCTTAATACAGCCTCATCATCAGACTAATAAGTTAAAATGTTAATCCATTTAGCTGTCATTGACAAACTTTTCCCATTGGAAAACATAAAAGCACATTTTTTTGTTAGGTTAGGAAACACTCCACTGGAACACTCAAACGCAACTGGTCCAATGTACTACCAGGGAGCAAGACCCAGTATTACTCATTTTACTGGAATTCCTTTGAATTTCGGAGAAAGCCGACAAAGCAATTCAGTGAAGTAGAGCTTACAGTATCAGTACTCACAACATCAACAACAAAGATCTGCCACCCGATCCAAAGTATCGTAGCCCTCTCCACAAGCGTCGCAGACAGTGGTGTCTCTTAAGCATAGCACGCTAAGATGGTTAGCAAAAGGAAAATGCCCCGTGAGAACTCCAATAAATTTTCTACAAATTTTTTTTGTTGCCGCTGATTTCTTACAAACGTTCAGGAACAGTCATTTAGTCCACCTGCATCCTGGAGAGTCGTGCTGTACACAATTTTGTTCGTGAGAAACCAAATCCTCAATGGAGGCCCTGACCGAGGACGCGGCAAGTCCCAACGCAGGTTCAGCTCCTGAGAAAACATAATCTGAGCCTTGCTTAGCAATCTCATTTCCCGCAATGCTAGTGTGACCTGGGACCCAGACAAGAGTCAGAGAGTTCAGTGTCGCAAGTAAATTCAAAGAGTTCTTGCATTCTCAAACGATTTTGGAACGAGTTAAAGGGTTGAGCAAAGCCTTAAGCACAGCCTGACTGTCACTACAGACGCAGGAATTCCGACATCTCCACCTATTCTTAGCAATATACTCGGTAGCCATTACGATAGCATAGACCTCTACTTGAAAAACAGTGGCTTACCTGAGAGCAGCTTGAACACTTTGCAGTACTCCGATAGTGTACATACGTTGTTGACGCCCTATGCTCCTCGATTTCAGCGTTTACTCGTTAATTTTTCTCCCAGCTTACATACATATGTACAATGCATACTCATTATTTAGAAAGCAATTGAACCCTTAGTTTTTATTCACAAACAAGTTTCACTTTTTTCCTGCTGCGTAATCTTGTGAAATTTGTATTTAACTACAATTTTTTTTTTATAGCAACACAAGTTAGTTTTTCAATTAATAAGTGTCACTCCATACGATTCATGCGAGTACTCATCCAAAATGAATATTATTCAAATGGAAACTGCTTTACTCACGCCATTGCCTAAATAAACAACTGCCCATTACAACGTTTTCTTGTTGGTTGGTGGCGGGCTGCCTGCCCCTGTCCCAAATCCAACAGACAGAGAAAGTGACTTTGCAACTTTCTGCTTACAATTGCCTATGATCGTTGCAACATTACCTGTGCAATAAATAAATTTAAAACCTCACGCGATCAGGTATTGCAATAACAACAAAAATCTTCTCTAAACAAATATCTAATCCGTGTAAGCCTGCTTTGTAAATTAGACTTTCCTCATTTCTTTTATTTATCGGATTTATATCTCGTAAATATTGACTTTGATTACAGTATAAATGTGCGAAAAAAGACATCTCCAGATAAGATATAAATTTACTGTTGATAAGGTGAAGTGTATTGGCTGATATACGAGTATAACAGGAATAAATAATAATTTTACGAGTATGTCCACCGATTGCATGATCGTGCAATGTTTTTTCCTGACTTAATTACTTGATTGCGTTGATGACTACAGTGGACGGTTGGGTAAAAATTGAAAAAAAAAAAAAAAAAACCTGCTATAATCAATGAGAATGAAGACATGAAACACTTGCATTGTGTCGCTTTCATGATGAACTAGTTCACGTTGCGTGCATAACTGAGTTTAAAAAATGTGAATGAAACTGAGGATAGTAGTTGTTGCCTCTTTTGGAGCCTTCTACTAGTTTTCAAAGGGATCATCATCGTTGCATAAACATATCACGTAAGTCTGAATAGTTTCTGCATTTGGCTCGTATTTTATCAGACCCCTTATTCTCTGCTTTAAATTCAACCAAGAAGCTAAGTTTTAAGATTTATATAGCAGACTTTATTGCGGAGGGATGTCAATCAAACATAAGTTTACCGCCTGCTACAGAGGGGGCGCCCCAATGGAAATGTTACTATTTTCGTAAAATAGAGCAAAATGTCAGATGAAATGTCACTAATTCACACACTTCTATCTGTCAAATTAAAAAAGTTACAGCCCATTTTTTTAAAATAAGTAAGAGTATCGTGCAGTGATCAAATTCTTAACAAAACTGTACAATTGTTGACTTGGCAATTTAAATCCGACAGAGTGGAAGACGATCCTTGCAGTGGACGTCCGGTCGAGGCGACTGGTGATGAAATCGTCAAAAGAACTCACTTTCTCGTAGAGAACAATACTTTGATAAAAAAAAAGTTATCAGGGATGCTAATCATTTTACTTAAATATGTATTGCGGATCTTGCATGAAAAATTGGGCATGTACAAGATCAGGTTCCGTGGGTGTCCAGACTGCTGACAATCGAAAACAAATGTCAATAACTGGCGGCTGTTATTGAATTTTTTGACATATGTACATATGCAAAACCAATCCGTGCAAAATTTTCCATTGCATTGTTATATGTGATGAAACTTGGATCCACCACTGCGACTTTGAAATAAAGCATGGAATGGCAGCGATGCCATGCCATAAAACATAAAGTTCAAGGTTCAACCTAGCGACGGCATATCATGGCTTCATGGGATGCAGAGACAATATTGAATAATGGTTGAATTTTTGTCACAAAAAATTGCGCCACAACATCATTCAGAGCAGTTGTGGACACATCCGGATCCGACATTGTTTGAATCAGTTCAAATGTAGCAACTTGCACAGATTGCATGCAGGATTGTTGCTTCCAGGTGCTCACCCACTCACAGTATTCTCCAGAATTGGCCCCCGGCGATTAGTTTTTATTAGTCTCTGACTATTTTGAGAACAAATGTTTAGGCTGTCTTTTTCATGGAAGAAGATTATCTTGCAAAATAAAAATAGCTCGCCACGTACGAGGGTGGATTGAAAAGATATCGACGTACAGTAGAAATAGTTTTTATTCTAAATTGGTACTTCCCCCTTTTTATTTCCCAACATTTTAGGAGTGACTATGAAATACATATCAACGCACCCTGTGCAGCATTCAAAACCAACTACGGTCCTACAAGCTTTTCGCTCAGATTTGTGACGACGAATGAGTTCTGCGTTTGCCACTATGCCCCTGAGAACATACAGCTCTGAAAAGAATGTCTGTACCATCAGCTCCAAAGAAAGTTCAATATGTATCGGCGGATAAGGTAAATATGTACAGTAATCCCTCGATTTACGTCGAGAGGTGTTCCAAGAAATGGGGACGCAAATCGAGACGACGTAAACCAAGAAGTACAAAAATTGGCTGTTAATAAAGTCGAAAAGTCGAAATAAAGCAAACATTTACATGCATATTAGTATACTAGTACTATACTAGTTATTCTTCCGTTTTCCTCTCATTTTTACTAAATAAAATGTTGATTAGATATCAGAAATAATGTCTATAGGGTTAATTTACCTAAGAAATTTAAAGATAAATGTCTCAACCAAAAAAACAAATAAAAATGTTTGAAAATCACATCGCGCGACCACGGAACCTTTTTGTAAGTAAGACAACAAAGGGAATGCACTTTCAACCACATACAATGTCAAATTTTAATTTGTGTGAACCCCCAAAAACTTGAAAAATATCACTCTTCAACTGTCAAGAAAAAACAAACCATGGGAATCCCGGATTAAGTTTCATTTCAACTGCCTAAATGAAGCAATATCAAATCTAAACGTCTAAGAAAATCCCCGAATATGACAACGCAAATCGAGAGATAGGACGACGTTAAGCGAGGCAACGTTCATAATTTTACACAACGTAAATCGAGACGACGTAAACAGAGGTAACGTAAATCGAGGGATTACATTATGTATATATTTTTTGGAAATTAAAGAGAATCGTCATGGTTAACGATTACTACTGTCGACTTCTACGTACAGGAATGGTAAACGAAAAAGTTATGTAGCCTGAAACCATGGCCGGGGTCATTTTTTTTTTTTTTGAAGAAGAATATCTGCTGGCTTTATCATTATTTCTACCACTGTATCAGGAGAGGCAAGTCTATAAGGCGTGTCGAGATTAGAACTATTAAAGTTATGCAATGCAATGGAAAAATTAGTAAAGAACAGGAAGTGAATGAGTATAGGTATTATTAAAGAAAGCAAAAGGGAAAACATGTGCAAAATAAAAATGGAATCTGTTTGACATCGTTGTGTTGACGGCGCCGAGTAACAGATTGCGCGCGATGCGTTGAGTTGATTGATGGCTACTTCTACTAAAATATTGTGCCGTCTTAAAATTTTTCGTTTTGCGCGGTTTACCAGCGACATACATTCATCCAAAGTTGGTAAAGTTTTACCAACTACAGTTAGGTTTGATTTGATTTACAGTTGGTCAAATTTCCCAACATAATTCCAGCAATAATAACTATATGTCAATTTCATCATGTGCTTCTCAAACTCTTTTTTTCTTTTTCGTAGAAATTGGTGTTAGTCATAAGTCTTGTGAGCAGCTTGCCTTATATTTTTTCCATTCTTAAAATACTCATGAGATGATTTTACATTGAACGTAATCCAAAACACAAATATATTGTTCAGCATTTTGATAACAATGATTTTTTTCCTTTAAATTTAAACGTAAATCACTGACCAACTGCCATTGAAGGGTGAAGGATGTGTGGCCAAACATTTAAAAACCCAGAAACAGAACTCTATTTCAGGAACAATGGAGAATTTTGTGTTCTTCCCTTTTTTAGGGCAAGTGTAATAAAGCCGACATAAAACTCTTCTTCATCAACGCTCGTGCCTAATCTAAGTTATGTACGAGTAGGTCTGAAAATAATTCGCATAATACGGCAATTCTATCATCCAATTAGCCCCTTAAAAGTCATCCATTTTCATTTCGCTTGATTGTGTTCCTTCCTTGATACAAGAACTGTGGGTTGAAGAGATTTCTTGGAAAAGTCAAAAATAAAACCGCCCAAGATATTAAACACCATAAATTTCTACGAATTGTATACGAGTAGGGATGTATGCATGTATGATGAAGATATATAAGAAAAGTAATCAATCCGCATGATTTCCGTTAATCTACTTTGCACCCGAGAGAAAACGGATTACTCATAGGTACCATCACCATCAAAACCATT
Source organism: Blera fallax (assembly GCA_946965025.1). NCBI lineage: Eukaryota > Metazoa > Arthropoda > Insecta > Diptera > Syrphidae > Blera > Blera fallax. Next base: position 105,726,259 of record OX337244.1, on the reverse strand, counting down.
TGTGGCGACGACGGTTCAATGGCATTGCATGGCATGGCAAATGTGCAAAAGTCGACAACGATGAAATCGAATATCAAATGAAGAAAATACGAAGAAGCTGAATAACTATAATAATAACAAAAAAAAATTATGGAATATGAAGAAGGAAAAATCAGTTCAATTTTCCCATTTTCTCTTCTTACGTCCGACGACTTGTGTGGCTCCCCAATCACATTAAGGCGTCAAAAACCTAATGAGGAAGTCTGACGTTCTCACGTACAAATTGCATGTACTTTTCCGGAAAACATACACGGACGATATACACACCCATACAGAAGAATAAGTTCGTTAGTCTAAGGAAATTTGCAAATGAAATTAGTTTCTGATTGAAGAACGTAATTGTATCTTGTAAATGAATTGGATCTCTCATCTCATAGATGTCAGCTATACACGACGTCGAATGAAAGGCAGGCGGTATGGGAGCGGTGGTCTTAAGACAATGGAGGCACTGTTATGAGAGTGACTAATTGAAACCCACATTAGGGAGGAAGGCTTTTAAATTATCTTTGTTATTGTTGTTTGTTTATCGTCTGTGAGAAGAGATTGTGTTGGATAAGGAGATTCTTTACTATGCATATGACGAGAAACGCCCACGACGCAGTAGATTCTGGCGACAAATTATGACACTTTCTTGAATCATATTGAAAGGAATGTCTTGAGGACTTTGGCGTACAATGGTGTTTTGTTTGTTTTTTGAGATGGGACTATAACTTGGTGTCTGCCTGGAGTTCATAGAATAAGCTTCTTGAATTGGGTCGACTCTATACTTACTATTTCTCGTTACGCACTTTGAGTTCCTATTTAATAAACAATGCAGTTATCGTTGTATACATACAATATGGTATATTTCGCTGTCTTACTGTAGACAATTATACACACGTTCTTTCAGCAAGGCTTTGTAGTAGGTATTCCATAAGATTTTTGCAGTTGTGCGGTTGAGGACAGTTAGCTGCCATATTTATGAAATTAAGGGCAAACGAAAAGCCGATAGTGTATCGTAGTAAACCGTGGATACCTTAGAACTAAAGAGCTCAGGAAAAGGACTACAAATATAATCGTCTTCCAAAAATCTCATTAGGATCATAAAATACAGTTCTGCAACAATATGGTGGCTGACTCTGGCTAGTACCCTTAAATTGCAAAAGGAGATGCGCAAGAGTTTATTCACGTTTTCATCCTTATAACTAAGCTGTTTAGCCTCTATATAGCCAATGGCATGTACTTATCGTTTCAAAGCGTTGCTGTAATCACTTATTATGATTATAGTCACAAACTTGTGACTATTATCGAGGTGGCAGATCGAACGACTTGGAGAGCAATTGACAGATCCATTTCTTACACACTTTTGGTTAGGGCGGCCATATTCGCTTCAGTAAGCAGATTCCTTTAACATGTTGGGGTTATTGCAACATTAAGAGAGTAAGTGCCAGGAAATTTATTCACAATTCGACTGATGGATTACTCAAAGAAAGATTATGTACCATAAATATCACGAAATCCTCGAAAAGTTCGTGAAAGATTTTCAAAGTAAATTTGGATAATTTGGTAGCTTTGTTCAATCTGCCTATTCACACAACTGTCAAAAATGCAGACAGGATGACAGTTCGGTTTGACATTAACCCCAACATGTTCTATCCAACCAAAGAAAAAAACACTCTCCTTACATAAATCCAGCGTTTTCGATAAACTCCAAATGATATGAAAAGTAAAAACTTTTCTCTCTACAAATAGTTAAAAATAATTTCATTCTGGTTGGGTACAGTTCAATGTTAGTTGAATTAACAGCAAGAACAGAACCAGCATCACATGTGCTGGGAAATATCCGACACAAAGACCACAATGGTGCTTATGACCGTTATATTACCTTCCCACCGAAACAGAAAAAAATACATAATATTTTCTACCAAACCTCAAACCTCCTCATTTGACATTAGGAGTGCATTTCATGTTCAATATGTCATTCCATGTGTTTCTGAGGCATCACTTCTATTCGCAGAAGCATCGCAGGATCGCTAACTTTTCTATGTGAATTGTGTGTTTAAAATACACTTACGCAGACCATTGTTGGTTTCCTATGAGAGGAATAACAACTGACAATTCCAGTCGACCCGACGAATTAAGTTGTATTTCCGCTTTGATTGGTTATAGAACGCACTCTCTTTTTATAACCACATAAACGACGGACAGAATTACAGAATGGAAGGTAAGTTCGATTATACTTTTTGCCGGAATTTGATTTAAATTGAGATTCGATGAATATATGGGAAATGCTTTGGTTTTGCAGAAGATTTAGGGGATTCCCCACGCAACATACTTAATTTTTAAAAAGTCTGTGCAACTACTTGCGTACGCTGTTTGAAGAACGGATGAATAAAGCGGACTATTACTCAAGAATAAACCTAAGGTGGTGTGCGCAGTTACAAAAGAACTACAACCAACTTAACGAACAAAACTGTAGGCAGAATTTTTGGTTAAGGCTCTGCTCTACCTAGGACTGCAGGGCATTTTAAAGTAAGTAATGCATTCAGTATGCAAGTTTTAATCTCTATATCCTGGAAAAGAATCAGTGTGTAACCTACATTGAGGGCCATCTGTAAAAGCTTTGATATTCATTTAAAAATTTAGGACAAATTCTTCGTCCAGAAAAAGGAAGTCCAGTAAGTAAGCACCGACTCCTGGATTACCACGACATAAGAAGATAGCTCAAGTAACCAAAAGTCCGGTAGATATAGCAAGTATTGCCACACCGTGAAATTTAGACGATTTTGCAAATCTGCAAACTTCCACTTTGTCTGTCCATGAATTCTTTGCATCACTTGCCTGTGAAATGATCTTTCTTGCTCTATGTGACTTGTGAATCATCCGAAAGTTTATGCGAATAATTAATTTTTTTTTATATATTTTATGATAATTTACTGCTACTTCATCAATGTCTCTCCCAACTCATGTTCTGCTTGTGCACTTTGAGTGAAGCAATAGATATGTAAATGATATTTAATGACTTCGTGCGATGTTTGTGAGAGAATTCCCAAAACAAAGTCATCCAGCGCAGTATCTGTTCTGTGGAGCGCTCTTTATTTATTGTTTAATATAATTTAGCTCACGCTTTATAACAGTATACTAGTCATCTCGTCGTCTTCATCGGTGGAGTATTTTTTTACGAAATTAGTTTGTTGGAGCAACATTCATGGCGCATAATACGAAACAAGTGCACAGAAGGACGTGCACTGAATAAACAATCGAGACTGAAAACTGCGAAGACGATGACGTGGGGGTATGTGGTCAAGTTAAGATACTTTTTTTCTTTTTCTTTTTTTTCGTTGGAAAACATTCTGCAGCTTAATTTTATTACTGTGCATGCCAAAGCACACGCGGTTTGAATTTATTTCGATGCACATACTGGGTAATGTTTCTCAATGCATAGCGATTGTGGGCGGTGGCAGAGCCACTTGCGACATCGGATATGAGGAGTTGCAATAATGTAAGACTGCTACAACAAGTATGACTAACCTATTGATGGACGTCGGTCAGTGTGGTGCTTCTTACCGAAAATACTTATTTTTCAATATAAATGAGGCTCGCCTACGTTTCTAATGAAACGGGAATGGCTGAGAAGAGAAAAATGCAAATAGAATTACTAATGGCATAAAACATATGTAAAAATTACCCAGAGAGTGTTGGGGTTTCAGTGATTCTTGACAGGTCTTCCCCGAACGACTCGTTTGAAGCTGTGAGAGCTTATAGGTAATCGGTCCTATTTTTTTCTAATACGTGTAAGTATTTCGAAAAAAATCGACAAATTCTTCCTATCTTCACACGTGCGAGCTACCAGGAACACCCAATGATTCGAAAGATCAAATCAAAGAAGAAGGTACTGCTTACGAACCCCGCTGAGCCTCGAAAATTAAATGTGAACAAACTGTGGAATGACTTTTTTCTCATACGGGAATAACCCAACAGACAAGTTCATCCAAAGGAGAACAATTCATGTTCGGCGAAACAGCAGATGTGTAAGAGAACTTATCACTCAATGTGGACAACGAGGAGGCGAAAAATTATTGTAATTGAACGTTTTGAGTTCCAAATACTAGGAAACATAGCAAAGTAGTCAGGAAATATAAAAATTGTGCAAAGGCGTTTTTATTCAATAAAAATTAGGTCAAGTTTTTCTTTAAGCTTGCTTCGTAGGAGAAACTGTTACTGCTTTGCCTAATTTAGGGATTTATTATGGATTCATCGCAATCAGGATTGAGGAACAAATAATGTACGAGGTTGGAACTTAATAAGGCCATATTACTTCACCTTTATATTTGTGTTGGTGGTGAAAGTAAGATCCAAAAATAAACTGAAGTATCCCATTCAATGATGATTTAGTCTTTGTATTAGCACTGCTTATCACCTTGCGAAGAAGAAAATGAAAGTATATTTTTCAAAGATGCGAAATGCAAAAGCACGACACCATTGATCATTACACTCACAAAATTACTCGACATAATCTCGCCGAAGGAAAATCTCAGTTAAGGACACAAGCTGGAGAGTGGGAACTATACTAGAATAGCCAACTTCTGGCAAGCTCCCGCAAGAATATTTCACCACTAGATTTTGACAGGAAAGTTAATATGAAAATTTCTAACATGAACATAAAGACAATCCGAAAAGTTAGTAATACTAACGGATCCAAGCAGTTCCTTTTTTAAGGTTCGCAAACAGCACGTTAAACAAAAAAAAAACACCAATAAAGCCACAAGACACTTGCATAACTTTAGGATCGTCTTCATTAAAACGAAATTGCCTTTTTTGATTGGGTCCTGGTAGACTCCACAAGCACACTATACCGCCTATAGAAGTCCAGGCTTGTACCACCACAACACCACAACTAATTTCTTTACCCAAAATGTAAAGCAATCAACAGACATACATACTTACATATGCAGGCATCACGAGATGCTGCCCCAGAGTTTATGTACATATGTAGGTTCGCCTTTCCCAAGAGAAAAATGAAGTCCTAGCTGTAAAATTTCATCAAGTTTTTGAAAACCATTACCAAATGACATTAAGTGCTGGCATTACAAGTACAAAAAATACTATTCAACATCATTCAAAATGGTTGACAGCTACACGTCATAGCAGTGGAGAGTTACAAAACTAATAACAAAATGTCACCAGTTTCTGACAGTTTAGTTACCAGCTGTGGAGTATATACCCCCCTGAACAGAACACAAAAACAAATACCCCATTCCATTCCAAAAATTTGTTAATAAACAAACTAAACAAACAACAAACTTACTACAGCCATTTGTGGTGGTGGGCGAAACCTTTTCTTTGGTTTTTCCAATGGGGGAAGAGGTTGCTCTATTTGGCGTACTTGAACTGGATCGTTGTTGCTGTTGCTGCTTCTCCTCTTGATGGTGATGAGGATTTCCTTTCTTTGGAACATCAACTCCACAGCCGTATGCCTCAGTCAAGAGATCCGGATTCTTAGGAACCGATAGCACTGCAACTTTCTTTTGTGTCTGCAGATGTTGCTGCTGCTGCGGCTTATCCCCTGTCGTCTCGCTATAGAAACAATAACTCTCGAGTAGTTTTCGCGATGGGAACGATTTTCGCTTCAACTCAATGCAACTTTTGGCCTTTTTCACTTCACAGTTGCTGCTACTGCTGCTGCTATTGGTTGTTGTGGGACTGTTCACACTTCCACCATTAACCGATTCGACGTGGTCTTTTGAAATGAAAAGTTCATGGCATAACTTTTGACTGCGTCTCTTGTGCCTGTGATGATTCAGTGACTTATTTCTCGCTGCAGCCTGCTGTAGCAATAGGTTCTGCTCTTTGGTAGTTAGGCTACTGGTGCTGCGACAAATCTTCAACGAACTCTTAGAGTAGACGGATGTTGGAGATGATTTTGACACGATCTGCTTGCACAAGTATACATCGTTCAGATCATAACGCTTGCTCTTTAGCTTGGGTGAAACACGGATTGTGGCGGTTTTTGTTGAGGGTTTCTCTTTGCCGCTATTACCGCTGCTGCTGGAAGCCGAGGAGATGATCTGAGACTTAACTTGAGCTGTCGTCGGGGATAGATACGAATTCGATTGGATGAATACTCCGTCACAGGTTATTTTTATTGTTGTCACCATTATTTTTGGTAGTCAGAGATCATGAATGTCTGTACAGTTGATGGTTGTTGCCGTGAGTGGCATTTCAAACTTGATTGTCGGTTTATTCACTTAACACTATTCACTGGGAGTTATGTATTATAAAAGTTTTTTATATAAGTTTTGAGATGCAGTCTAAACACGCTGCAAAAGGGATTAGATAAAGCGTGTAGTTGTTGGTGTTGTTGCGAGGTAGAAAACGTATCAATAAACAGTGAAATATTAATTACTACGAAGGCAGTCTCTAGAAGCATCTTGGAATAAGGGGACAGATTAACATAAATTAACAGATTAAGTTTAAATGGAAATTGCACACTATCGTTTCCGCTAAAAATACTCGGAGTGAGTGAATAAAGAATACTCCGCGCCACAAACGGATGAAAAGCGATGACCAAGTAAAAAAGTTTGGCTAAAGCAGGCTTTCACAAAGTCAAAGCCATGATAGGTTCATCTGAACTATAAAAATGTTTGATATAAGCTGACTCTTAAAAGTAGCTGGAGTATTATTTCATTAAACGCAAACAGTTCATTGCATGGCTAAGGATTGGGACTCCAAATTTTGCCCTTAAAATCTGTTACAAAGGAACGGACAGGGTTTGTACTGTCATCTCTTTATACGATGCGTTGATATTGACGTACCCCACTCGGATTAGGTTTGTATAGAAATATGTTTGTCTGGTATTTAAATAGCCTTTAGGAAGTTCACAACTTTCAATCGCTCAAGGCGCTTTAAAAACCTTTTGAAACCAATATATGTACATACATACATAAATGAGCGATTGCTAGCGTTAAAAACTTCGCTTTTTAATAGTCATGAAGTCCATGGTTTTTAGGTCATACTGCGCGTCTAATTATTATTAGTACATTCTATAGGGACAATATCTATTGGCAGGAACGAATACAATTTAAATACAACGTGAATAATTATCAGCCTAGCACACAGATGGTGTTGCTATCAATAAAATTTGTTTGTGATGTTGGTACACGTGCCCCAGCAACGAACGTCAATTTAATCTGTCAAGTAGTTTTCTTTACAGGGCTTTTTGAAGTAGTTTCGTTGCAATGAAATATCGTGCCGTTATAAAATTACATACATACTTCTTCCTTCATTTTTGACAGTGAAGAAAAAGGCGACTGAATAACGTGGTCGTACATCTCTTGAAGATGATCCACGTGAAGAACGCCCAAAAACTGCAACCGCAAATCAAATAATCAATGATGTGCACAATCTGGTATTGAACGATGGACAATTGAAGATTTAGATAGCTGAAGCCGTAGAGGAAAGGATATATAGTACATTTTATATCAAAAATTGAATATCAGAAAACTTTTTAAAAGATGGGTGCGCCAGATTTTTTAAACGTTGACCAAAAACAAATGCGAAAACGGGGTTCTCCACCACTGCCAGAAACGAAACAGCAATCGGTGGGTGGGAGCAGGTGGATTCTGCATAAAAAAAGGCGAAATCGATTTCATCCGCCGGTCATGGCCGGTGTTTTCTGAGATACAAAAGGGATCGTTTATATTGATTACCTTCAAAAGGGTAAAACAATAATTGGCGAACACTACGCAAGCCTTCTGGATCAACTGGATGAAAAACTGCGTAAGAGGACTGGATTGGAAGAGAGAAAAATATCTTTCATCAGGACAATGCAAGTGCCCACAAAGATCCTTTGGCAATGAAAAAATTGAAGGCTTTGAAGTAGAGATTGTTGGAACACGACTCTATTCACCAGATTTATCTCTGACTTACTTCAGCCGATTCTCAAGACTGAAGAAATTTTAATCTGGAAAACGTTTGGGGTTAAATCGAAAGGCGATAACATCCGTCTTTTGTAGACCTTTCAGAATTGCACTTTATTGATGGAATCCATTCATTGGAGAAACGTTAAACAAAGTGCGTTGAACTAAAAGTAAACAGATAGAAAAATAAATGAACTTTTTGAGCTAAAAAACACAGAATTGCACGATTTTAACAACAACCAACAACATACGATGAAGCATGGGAGTGGTGTTGGTACAAAAAGATTTAGGAAAAGGATATGCACTAAGCAATAAGAAATAAACTTAGGATTTTTGGTCAGGTTATCCAAAACTTCTCATTTAACAAAGGCCCGAACAGAAGGTTTCGAGCGAAAAGGTCTGGAGTTCGGATCTTCTTATTTAATAATCGTTCGTTTAATATGCAAATGAAGCATCGTCCTTGGCGAAACGTGCAGGTCTCTCTTAAACTTTTGCGTAAAGAGTAGAAAAACGAAATACATATTGTAAAATTCCAACAACTTTTCTCACCAGCTAGACATTACATTTTGCAACATTATGCCTCATACCGGAAGAGGAGAAAAGGAGCCTTTTATGTGTCCAGATCCAACGATTTTATTCCGTCAGATTACTTTAAATTTAACTTTAACTAGAACTTTATTATTAATCGGAGGAATATTGAATGTCTCAGAACAATCTTCCATTTAACTCAAAAGAATAGGGAATTCAGCTTCTCTTCAAACCGAAGGTTCAGTGCTGCCAAACATGAGGCACTAAAACACCATAGTGTGGGGAATTACATATGGAGAAAACGTGCAACATATAAGGCGAACACAGGAAAGACAGTGGCTGAAACCAAAAATCGTCTTAGAATGAGGAAGGGATACCGCATTTGATATTGTAGCGTAGAAATTGTGTTGTTAATTACAATTGCCCCATAAATAAGTATATATACAAATTATTGCGTTCTTTTAATTGTACTTGAGCTTGAAATGTAAAAAATCATAGGTGGACAATCAAAGGATGCCTAACCTATTGACCTGCAGCCAAACATCCTGACCTAACCATGAAATGCGTCCGTTTTCATTCTTCAAAGAATTTTTTACGATATCTTGGACTATTTATTTATATTCTAGACTATCTCATTCCCTTTATTTAGGAAGACTCGTCTGGGCCCATTGTGCTACCAGTTGGTAACCCTTTTATTTGGTGAACTGGTCAGACAAAATTATATATTATTTATTTTCTCCAATTTTCGGTGGTTGTGGTTGCTACTCCACGGCGGAGCTCGTGCATGCACTGGCCGTGTCACAAGCAAACACACTACCACTACAGCCTGACCACCTCTATATCCCATGCTTAATCTAAGGTCTCTTCTCAGAGATTTAAGTACTCGCCAAGAGAACAACAAGCTCAAAGCTATTAAGGCAGTGCAATACAATTCAATTCCACTGACGGCCTCCCTCCGGCATAGCATTTTAACGCAATTTCCCATCAACAGATGTCTCGGTCTATTAGGGGATAGCCCCTAATGTTTTATGGAAAATTATAAAGGCAGACGCTTGGGTTAAGTAGGGTGGTTACACAAAAATAATATAACGCCATAAGAAGACGAAAGAGGAAGTGAGTGTACTTCATAAAGTGCTTTTAAGGAGGAATCACAGATTATGAATTCACAAGGACTTCACTAAGTTGTAGAATCTAAAACCACTTAGAGAAAAAAAAAATGAAAGATTTCTCTCCAAAGAGAGGGTGTTGCCTAAAGAGGTACTCTTTCGATTAGGTCATAAAATAAAATTTCAAACTGTACAGTCATTTTGAAATTACATTTCAAATCACACAATTTCCATTTAAGTAATCTAATCAGAACCTCGTTTCATTAATAATTCAAATCAAGTAAATAATTGCTCAACGTCAATGTACGCTTGGCCTCAACAAAAATACACGCAACAACAACTACAACAACAGCAACAAAATTAACCTATTAACTGGACAGGAAATTAAATTCGTCTCTCGTTGTTAAACAATTGTGCGACACTGTCGCCACTTTATTCCAAATTTAGATCACAATTTCGAACTTTGTTCTCACAGCGATGACAAGTCTATAAACTCGAACAGCGTACGTTCTCAATTCGAAAAAAATGGGTTTTCATTCAATTTTCCGTAGAAAAATGGAAAAACACTTTGCTTTGTTCTGTTTGTTCACAACGGTAGCGGGAGGCTACCACTAAGCTTTAATCCGCTTTACTGCAGATTTTCAACAGATTCCGGGAAGAAGATAAAAAAAAAATAATACACTATTCAATGTCAACCTGAGCTCCATATGAAACGCACAATTGCGTACCAGATTGAAATATGACGCATCATCAACACTGATTCAATGATAATTATGAAGAAAAACACTGCAATTAGCCATGGTGACTACGAACTACGGGAATAAATAAATCATTCATCATGAATGCACCGAAAATGTATTTATCACTCGTTTTTGTTCATATAGAGAAAGTTCCTCGATTTGTGTTTTTTTTAACCGCTGGGATTAGGTTTAAGTTAGGTTTTCATCGAACCCAAACTGCACACGAACAATAAGCATGAACAAAAGAAAAAAAAAATTCATTAAATTATTCGTGTTCACCGATGACAACGATGAATCTTTTTTTGTTGTCATTCACTAGAGCAATGAATCTGCACTCACCACACCGGTTATTTAACATTCTAACGAATAAATTTAAATATTCTCAGCACTTTCACTGCGCGCAGACGTAAATGGCGCGACGCCTCTTGCTGTGTTCATCGCCGGACAACAATCAAATCGATTAATAGTTGAATTAAACATTTTTTTTTTTTGAAGATACAGTTGCGCGGCTGTTGCTTCTCAATTGGCGAAATGGGAAACGGCTGCCGTCAATGAAAAACTATCTTTTTTTCACCAGTAGGCAGACATAGAGTCAATCGACATTTTCGAATAACGTCTAACCACAGACTGAACCAAACGGGGAGATGTGCCTTTTCAGGCAAGTAAAGTGTGTGTGTGCTGTTGCTGCACAGCACTTGGGGAACCACTTTTCCTCTTTTTTTCTTTGAAGTTTCATTGGTGGATATGATGGGTGGGATGGACGACGCTGGGTTTTATTTTTCTTTCGAACAAGTGTCGCCAGATAAATTCACTTTGGCTTTGAAAATACCGACAGCAAAAAGGCTTCATTTAAGGGTTAATTTGTTTTGCATCCGGGAAAAATTTACATACGCACATCAATGTAAGTGATGTGAGAATACACATATAGCTTAATAATGCTGTTTAATAAACCAATGAAAAGTTGTATTGATATTTGGATCGTCTACATCTAGTCAATTTGTAAATACATTACTTTTGCGCACTGAAGAAAAACACAAATTCCGAGTATAACTTGAGTTCCTTAAAATAATCCGTTAAAGCGTCTAAGGAATTTAATTTAACAATTCGAAAATCATGAAAATGGGCGAGGTAGCACAGAGTATGTGTCTAGCTTTTAAGCTCAGAGTTTTTTTTGCTTTGTTTAGGGTCAACAAAAAATCGTCAAGGCGATGACTCTCTGTCGTCAAAATGTCCCAAATTTGTCGTAAAGTAGTCATGTCGTGTGATCGTCAACGTTAAACACTGTCAACGCGCTGACAGCCGAATTGACGAAAATTTTTAGGTCAACGCGTTGACGATTTGCAGTGACTGTGGGATCACTCTGACAACGCGTTGACATTTTTTTTTCGGAATGAATGTCAACGCGTTGACTGTGTCTCAACGTTGACACGGCAGGTTTTTTCTGCGTCAACGTAAAGTAGTCTGTGTTTAACACTTTTCGCTGTGATACATATTTTCGTTATTCACTGCGTTGACGCTCTAAACCGATTGAGAGCACAACCATTCAGACGGGTACATATTTTGTTTGTGTAAATCAAAGGGAAATAAAATTGCGAGTTTATAGTGCACAGTGAGCACTACTTGTCAACGTCGTGAATTCGTAAATGATCGATTTTCGCTCCTTTCAAGGTGGGCTCAGCGCATTGTCAACCTGTTCAGGAGTAGTCAAGTAGTGTGATCGTCTGCGTTTTGCATGTCAACGCGTTGACATCTCTCACTAACTATTACTCGCCAAAACATTTTGTGACAATATTGACTGTCTCAGGTCCTTCCTGTGATCGTCAACGTTTCATGCGTTGACACGTTCAGCATTGATGACGCATTGACAAGTTTTGACATCAAATAGCGAATGCGTTCACGGTTTTTGTTGACCTTATAATCGTAGCTTATGCCTACCTTTCTGTAGATAGTCAATCGCGATAATCTCGTGTAAAAATAACTGCTCACATTTGTAGCTGATAAAACCAAGAATTACTGTGTTTTATCTGTCATGTGACTTTACTTCAATGAAACCATTTAGTTTGGTTTTTGAAAATACCTACTCTGATTTAAGTACCTTAAACCTCTTGAAAAAAAATTCAAGTTCGTAATTGCATTAATTAGTGAGTCAATTCAGATGGAACTCCATTCTGGTAGCAGTTGGACAACTTCACGTATTGTCGGACATGCTTGTTAAGTCGTCAAAGAAGTACCTATACTTACGGAAAATGTAAGGCTTAAAGGATTTGAAATACCTTCGTGCAAGGCGTAACGAGCCAAAAGGAGAGTGTTCAAAAATAAAATTAATTTTGGTTAAAAATAAACTTTCATTGAAAGCCACCTAATGTAACTAGTTAGGCAAATTTTCACAAAGAGATTGCCAAAAATTCATTCGTCATCTAAGCGTTAGGAAAACATGTAGTATTACTGAGAAATCTCGTCACAATTTCTAATAACTTCCAATATTCCAAATTTGAGTTATTTGCAGCGATTTGTCGTGATAAAGTAAGTATAAATTCCGAAGCCACTAGGACCGGGAGCGTTTAAAAGCGGCAAATATACCAGTATAATAACAAACCTGAGCAACAGTATCACTAAAATAGAAGTAAAACAAAAAAGGTAAATTTGATTTAAACAGTATACAATCAAAGCACGGTTGAAACTAATTGTCACAAGCTAATCTAGTGACTGACATGACGCTTGCTCTAAAAACTCAGTTTTTCTCTTTCCATATTTAGCAGTCTTTCAACTTACTTAAAAAAGTGGCTATCACCTGTTGGAGATTCTTTTGGCAACACTGCCCGCTAATATCTATTTTTAGAGCACGTCGGAAATTGTGCGTTGAATCATCCACCGCCATCATCTTCAACGCCATCCTCGTCATCTACGTACATATGTACATACATACATATATCTTTGAAAAGTGCGCCGCAGTTGTTGATCCGCACACACGAAACGTGTTATCAACTTGGAAATTCGATTGAGCAAGTTCCTTTTTCTTTTTGTTTCCACATTCGCATTCTTCTCTGCCACTCCACTTTGTGTTGTAGGAATGTGTGATTTTTTTTTTATGAAACTTCCTTTTTATTCCGTCCTTGACGATCTAGATATCCCCGCATGCCGCAACATAGTTTTTGACATGAATGAGAGGTGATTCTTTGGCAAACGAATAATGGAGACGCGAGTGGGATTCTCATAAGGAATGCATTTTGCCGGAAACAAACAACAAACAGTGGAGGGCGACATAGCTAGTTACATACACAAAGCAAAGTTCAACCGCATATTTTAGTGCTAGTGGTAGTCGTAGTAGTAGTTAGGAGCTCACTTTCGTTTGTTTGTCACGTACAGGAGTGTGGGCTACGAGTTTTGCGGCTTCTTCTTTGAATGGAATTTTTCGTGAAATTTTGAAATCAACCTCGGTCGTAGGGGTTTAGCGTTTTATATCGTGTAACGTAAGTTGCATGTATTATCGAAACAAATTGCATTTTTTTTTTTTAGTTTATTTTATTAACACTGCCATGGTAGTTGACTGCTGTTTCTGCAATGACAAAATGTTGCTAAATTTTCTATGCGAAGTTGGCAATAGTTGAGCAAATATTTGCCTATTCAAGTGTGTTGATGGTTGCTTGGAGTACAGGGTGTAGAAAGCAAACGCAAGTGGATGCTATTTTGTTGCACTATTTCATCAGAGACTTGTCTAACAGTCATTAAATATAAAATATTCTTGTTGATAAAAGATGTTGAAACGAAAAACTTTGAAAAAAGAAAGTTCAGATTTTGTTGGCAAATACTTCTAAATACTTGGTGGCATTTGCTCTCATGTAAGGTTAAGTCAAACAAGGTGGCATGTAAATATATTTCGGTCTATTTTTTTTTTCAAATTTGTATTTCGAGCTTAAAATTCTTTTAAATTTCAAACTTAACTTGGAATATTGAAGGTTCGGCAGTTCGGCTGCAAAAATAAGATTAAAATTCCAATCAAAGCAATGAAAATTCTGAATTCGTAGAAAGAAATTCGCACAAGACATCATAACAGAATTGAAAAAATACACGTGTTAAGCCTCACGCCCACAGTATTCCACATATTTCTCTTAATTGATCCTATTTTTGTTTTTCATAAATTCGGAAATGTTCGTTTTGTTTGTTCTCACTCTTCTTTCTGATGAATGGATAGACTCTGGTTAAATTCAAGTGTAGGCAGCTTTGTTCGAAAAGACTAAGATGTGATATGGAGACAGGTTTTAAAGTTTTGAATTGTCTTTAATACAGAAGGCAGAGGGCGTCATCTTTAACAAATCCGTTCAGCACCTGAAATAAGCAGACGATATCGGCACGCTTCGAATGCACATCAGTTCACCCTCAAGCCCAACTTCGGACGTACTGTCAAATACAGGGATTCGTTCATAAGCCGAACGACACGTGTGTGGAATAATCTTCCAGGCTCTGTGTTTCCTCATCACTACAACATTCAAGCATTTAAAGCCAACGTGCACCGGTACTTCCTCTGTTCCTCTTTCCCCTTCTTCCAAACGCCCGTGCCCTGAGAATTCAGCATAAGGGTATTCATACCCCCTTTGGCGCGCGCGAATTATAAAAAATAATTTGTCCCTCCCAGCGTTCCGTAGTAGATACTTTCACGGCAGTTGAAAAGCAATCGAAAAACCAACTATATGCTTTAAACAAACAAAACACCATCCGTCCACCGCCTGGGAAAGTCTGCAAACAGTGGATATTCGACCAAGACTGGCCTTTGGAAACCAGTGCTGCTTTGACTTGGCTAAACAAATGGAGTTAGAACTCCTTACTCGAAAGACAAAATGTATGCTCTATAGAACGCTGATCTTGCCTGCTTTACGGCGACGAGTGCTGGACGAAAAACAGAATACCAGAGCAGATAATAAGGCGAATGGAGTAAAGGAAACAGCCACTAACTATACGAGCTGAATCAAGATGTGGATTTAGTCCAAAAGACCAAGGTACGTCGACTACATTGGCTCAGCCACATCGAGCACATGGACAACAACGCTCCAGCCAAGAGGGTATTCGAATACCAACCCCCAAGTTCGACCAGCAAGACCGTACCTCCGCTTTAAAGACTAAGCTAAGGTCAACATTTTCTGTATTTCGAGCCCCTTCTTGAAATATTGGGCTTCGCGTCGATTTGGAGGTTTTTGGCGGCGATGTTTCGCCTGTTTCGAAAAGTAAAACGCATTCAACACGTTCGGATAGCAACAACAGCTTGGAACTTATTTAGTAAGTGCAACTTCGAACTCATCAAGCCCCTGGAGCATCGATGAGGTCAATTCCAAGCAAACTTCAAGAGCATGAACGACTAATTCGCGGTGTCGTTTACGAAAACCTTCGATAAAAGTGATCACTTTATGTCGGAGAGAACGAAAAAGCAGTGTCTGGTTCGAAAAAGGCGGCTCCTAAAAAGTTGAAGCATTCAAGCTTTCTTTGCTTTTTTTCCGATGAAACAAATTTCAACCTCGGCCAGGAAGATAATAGAAGGCGCAAAAGTTGTTTACAAAGCCTTCAGATGTCCTATGTGTGATGCACGGCAAGTTAACCGCCAGTGTGATGATCCTTGGAATAGTGAGCTGTGAAGGTCAAGTTTTATCCCTCTCCTTTTTTCCACAAGGTCTTTGAGTGAATGCTGCTGAATACATCGAGGTGCTAGAGGCAGTTGATAGACAGTGAGAGTGAATGAAGACTATAGCTGTCTCAAAAGGATTCTGCGATGACTCAGAAATAAATAAGGCTCTTATATTCATTATAGTATCTAAATAGATATTTTGTGATAATATCCGAGTGGCAGAAAAAATGTGTAAGAGGCTAGCACTGTTTGGAAACCGAGATTTGCTAGATATCCTTCAAGCAAGAGGAATTAGGAAAGGTTTAACACCTAGATTAAGGCATTACTCACAATTTTTCCTCAATCGTTAGTACACTTAGGGGGATTCCTCTCATTTTCGAACCTGGCAATTCTAGTGCCAGCTAAATTAATCTCATAACAGTCGTTAGCTTTGCGTTTAACTCTGCTGTAAAGTATCTGTTAACCACATTACCCATACTTCGTTCTACAGGGTAGTCATCAATCACAGTGATGTCCATTCTAAGCCCATTCTCTCTTTTACCGAAATGCTTCAAACAAATTCCAAAATAATGTTGCTAATAAGTAAACATGCTAATTGATCCGTTTAAATTGTTGTAGCACATAATTAGTACACAAGCAAAAACGACTGTTTGTACGTATGTACATTACATCGTTTGGGAATGAGTTAGAATTGTTTTTCAAATTAAATTAGCGCAAAGCAATTGTATTTAGTTTTAAGAGGGAACAAAGCCACCTCATGCAGAGTATGTCATTTAATTAGCACCATCCAAAGCGGAATATCGTTTTTATATGTCGAACTGTTTTGTAATACTTTCGTAGGTTTTGCAATAACGATTAATACAATGTCACGACACTATGAGATAACTTTAAAAGCACAGTCAAGTGAAGTTTTCTTTAATGGTTGTGTTAATTTATTAACACTCAACTGCCACCTGATACAAGGCTGCATTGGAAAATTAAAGTAATGTCACGATGTCTTTAAGTATCAATCATGTTCATAAAAGTGTAATTTGACACTTTGTTGTGATCACAACGGAATTGCTTTACACTCCAGAAGACACGAACGACATTTGACATGAAAAAAAAAAAAAAAAAAAAAATCACATTTTATAGAAAATAAATTGAAATTCCTTCCTGACAACGCTGACAGCATCCAGATATTCCACAAAAGTTCCACAAAACTTTATATTCTTTAATGTCTTAAATGAAATCCATTGGTGGTGTTAAAATAATATTCCCCTAACCCCGCTTTGGAACAAGTTTTCTGCATAAATTAACAACAGAACCGTAAATAAACAATTATGCATACACAAGTGTTAGTTCAACCCCTTTTAACTGCCGCATGACAGAGGGATGCTTTGGTGTCTATGGTATAGTTGTCGGTAATTTTTGAAGATTAACAAATTCGGTTTTGTTACACACCATCTAGATACACCCCAAGGGGATGTGTGAAGTTGAAAAAGTATTGAGAAGAAAAGGATATAACCATGGTATCGGTTGTGGTAACCGAGAACAATGCATAATCCCTTTTTAATGAGTGCCACCCTAAAAAATTTTAAATCACCTTCAAGGGAATTGAATTACAACATGGAAATCTTTAGAAAGGTGCAGCCACAAAGACCGGAAGGCTTACAATGTATGTATGTATGTACAAGGGGAATAGTATCGTAATAAATAATTTACCATGTCGTTATTCCTGTTCTTTATTTATTGAGTTATGGACCACCCAATTGATATTAAAGAATGCCTCAATGAATGATTCCCTAATTCGCACTGGAGCAGGATTACGAGGAGGATGGGGCACTAACTCTTACACGAATAGGGTATCTGAGAGTCTTGCTTCGCTTTCCAGCAGAATAGTCTTTTCGAGTTCGTTATTATCATGAAAATAGACACATTAAATGGTTTTATTACACAGATAGAACTCAATCAAATCATTTTTATTGAATGGAATTCGTTGTTGAACGTGGGTATATCCAATAATATTCTGTGATTAGGGATTGGGCAATTCCTAACTATAAAAGATTAAGTGGTATAATTTAATTGATTGCAAATGTAGCTATTTAGAATGTAACTCAAATAAAGTTGTCGCATACCTCCCGGTAACACACTGAATTTGGAAATACCAGTGTGACTTCCGTCCGGGATATCGGCACTAGGCAAAACCTTCACACTAAAGCAAATCCTCAAAAAGTCAAACGAATTTGAAATCAGGACACACCATCTTCGGCGACTTTAAGACCGCATATGATAGCATAGCAGTCATCATCTGGAGATGACTAAATTCGAGTATATCTACGCGATGCAATTTACATTTTGGAAGTAGTTTTTCTGAATTATTCCATACGTGTACCGGATTGCGGCAAGGAGATACGCTATAATGTACTTAATTTCATCGATCTTGTGCTCGAGCAGATAGGGCACGTCGCGGTCATTGGTCGTTTCAAACTTGCCGTAGAAACGATTTGATCTTGATGTCAACAAACAAAACACCACCTGTCCACCGCCTAGGACAAAATTTCATTGTTGATAGCTTTAACTTCGAAGTAGTTAGGGACTTCATCTATCTTGGAGTCCAAATCAACTTCATGAATGACATCTTAGTGGAGATTCGATGAAGACTAAGTGCTGGACGATAAGCAAGATAGCAGAGCAGGTATTGGATGCTCTCGAGCGAAAAATTCTTCGTCGAATTATTAGTTCTGTTCGCGGAATAAGACGTATGGAGAAGAAGATACAACCGTGAACTCTACGAGCTGTATCAAGGAGTGAATTTAGGATTTAGTCCAAAAAAACAAGATACGTCAACTACACTGTCTCAACCACATCGAGCGCATAGACAACAACGCTTCAGCCAAGAGGTATTTAAAATCCCAGCTCCCAGGTGCGTGATTACCAGGAAGACCGAACCTCCGTTTAAAGGACCAAGCTATTGCGGATGCCAGAGCGCTTGGTCTTGACAATTGGAATCAACTCGAAATCGGCGAGTATGGGAGTTAAGTAAATGTAACTCAGGAACAGTTGATTGAATTTCCATACACACAAAGGATGTCTTTAAAGAACTTGAAGCCATAAGGTATCGTAACCTCGCTCTGTTATTCTCCCTCTTAACAATCGCAGGCTGAGCAACTTCAGATTTTTTTTTTATAATTATGTTAGTATTTCTATTGGAACCAAAGAAACAAACTTGTCAACCTAACTGAAACAAAGTGTGAAAAAATACAAGTTTATTCCAGAAGAACACAAGAAATAGAGGACAATTGGTGACCTTGAGTTTTAGTGCTGAACCAGCAATCAACTGACCACATACTTTATTCCCCTTAATGGCCTAATTCACAACAAGCATAGCATCCCCTTTTGGTTCATAATAAAGAGAAGACAAACCCATTAAATCTGGACATCCTTATAGAAAACGCGTTTACATTCCTCTTCGTATTCGCACATATCTCCAGAGCATGTCTCAGACGTTCCAATCTACCCTCTAACATTCCGCCCAAGGACATGCCCCGAGAATAATAAATTGCATAGCCATTGAGAATGATTGAAAAAGATATACACACAGGCATACAAACACCCACACACTCAAGACACTCCCCTTTCGTAGAAGGACCTTGGTACCAGTTCTGTGACTTTTCCGTTTCTCTTGAGAATTTCCTTCCCGTACTCCTTCTGAAAAGGCAAATCAACGCACGAAAGCGACCATGATGAAAACGAATTTTGAATTCGTCTTCTCACTTGAAGTTGTGGCATCTCTTCTTCTTCTTCTTCTTTTTCTCCTCCTTCCTCTTCTTGTTGGCTAAGGTGAAGAAATTCCCCAAAAAGAAAATGCGTAAAAGCAGCGCCTCGCCCCCCTTTTTATAAACCACAACCAACACTCACTCGCATTCAGCAGCGACGGCACAAGCAGCAGCAGTGGCGACACAGCGGTCCACTACACAGCCATGACCCAAAAATACGAAAAAGAAAAATGCAAACACCACCACCATCGCCACCGCTGAACGCTGGGGCATCTGATCTGTCGTCCAAAAAAAAATTTAAAAATAAATTTACAAATCCGCACAAAAATTTGCAAATTAATTTCGAAATATCATCCAAAAAGATTCGTACATTATCGAATCAGCATCGTATTTTCTTCGGGTTTTCTCCCGTGCGTTGAGTAGTTGATGCGAGAGTGGAAAAAAGGTGCGCCCATGTATTTTACTAATTAATGCACACCACTATTGTGAAGAAAAACTTGCGAAAACAACTCACCTTCGGGTGCTTTTATGCAATATCCAAGAGTGCGTCCTAGGGGTGCTCCGCCAGTGGATGCTGAAATTTAAGACGATCTCTGGGCAGTGGATTTCCAATTTATTTATTTTTTGCACAGTTTATGAATTTTTCTACACTTTTTCAATCACAGGGAATCACGAAAACGACGGAGGAACTGAGGAGTACCTACAGCTCTTGCGATTCGACTTTTACAAAACTACACACAACACACACGGGAGACGAGTTAAATTTTTTTTCTTTTTTGCTTTTTTAAATAACACTTTTCTACTGGATTTCTAGGAACAAATTACACTTTAAACACATCACTGTTTTTCGCAAACAATAGATTTACTATTTATTGCAATTTTGTCGATGGAAATGAACGGAAATTGTCACTTTTTTTAAAAGAATTTTCATTTGTCGAAGAAAACACCTTACACAGTACTTGCCGCCATTTTGACAAAATCGTTTTTTTTTTATTTTCATTACAAATGAGTTGTGTCAGTTTGGTGTTGTTGGTTTATGTGGTAGTAAAGGAATTTTGGGATATTTCTAGTTATGTTTGGTTTCGCATTTCGTTTCTTCGGGAAAATGTAGGGAAATTTGTGCGGTGCATTTCCAAAAGGTATGTTGGAGTTGAGGCATAGTGGTAGTTTTTCTGAACATTTTATTCACTCTATTATTTAAATTTAATAATAGAATGAAAAGAACATTTAAATCTATTCTGAAATTATTCTAATTAATTTTACTTAAATTATAATCGATCAAATGATATTGATCATTTAAATAATTAATCAGAGTCCTTATTGTTTCATGAAGGACATAATAAGCTCACCAATACCACAGCTAAGAAATTGATGAATCTAAAAGCCTTTGCCGCCGAGTTTGTTTGAAGAATACGAAAAAGTGTAAGTTAATGGATCCATTTAAAAGTTGAAGTACATTTGTAATCGATCTGTCAGTAAAATATGGACAGAATAGTTTGGAAACTGGGTGTAATTGCAGTAGTCTTAGAAGTTTTTAATGCAAGGATAGAAAAATAATCTATAAATGATATCCAATCAGTTTTTGCCCTATTAATAATGTTACATTATCAACCACCGCGTCTCAAACAAGAGAGTATTGAATGCTTTCGATATATCCAATTTTATTCATTATTTCTTGTTCTTAACTGATATATATATGTAACTATATGCTATAAACTGCAAGTCCTTTACATGTATGTGGAAAAATATAACGCGGATGGTCGTAAAAAGCTAAGCCTGGACTACACTCGGTCTGTTGTCTGTTATTATATTTATATTTTCATTTTTTTGTAGTACTTAATTTACAAGTGGCTCTCATTTTCACTAAGTAAAAACTAAAACACATCATAGCACCAGAAAAAATTTAATCATTTTAAGAACCATCAGGTGCATAGGGGCATTTAAAAGCAAAGCCTAAATTATATTTTTTCATCGAACAACTACCAATAAATTGACTTTTCAATTTTTTATGTATCAGAGAATATAATGGCTATTCTCATATTTATTTGTTTTACCTTTACTGCTGCTGCTTGTTTTCATTGCCGTTAAAGTTATAGTTGCTATTTGAGATTCCGAAGTACCTATAAAGTAAAACTTTCCGGAAGCTAGTAGAACTGCTTTAATATTATTAAAGGGGATTTCCCACACAAGATCATAAACATGAATCATATGCAAACTGAGAATCCATATGCCTTTGATTCACTTCAATTATTCCGCATGGAAATTCCACGTGTTTAACATTTTCGAATACTCTTTTCGTGAATACTTATTAACTTTTCATGTACAAAAAAAAATTGATAATATTGACAGAGATGCCTTAGCGACATACGCCCCAGATGAAAATGTTCGTTTACAATTTTTTAAAAGTGGTGAGTGGAATACTCTACAACGGGATGATTAATACCCCAGAAATACTTAAAAATCATAAGTTTCATAACCAATCAATTAAATATAAATGCAAAATCTTTATAAATTGTCTAATCCAACAAAGCATTTTTTTTTTTTTTCATTAAACTTTTTAAAAGTGTAACGTAAGACTTATGTTAAAAAAAAACCGCTGGACTTTACTTTCTGTGCTAAATGTCACACAACAGCTGACTATGACAACTGACATAACCTCAAAATAAGTCTTCCATGCAAATTCAAAACTTTATGGAAGTGATAATGAAATTGTGTATTCAATAAAAGGAAAAAAATAATACTGCATGCACTCTCCGCGCCTTTTAATCGAACACGCGGGTGAAGATATGCGTTTAGGAGCTATTCTCTACGTCTACAAGGGCGAATGGGGTCTTCCGTCGGTGGATTTCGAATGCCTCCGGGCACTGGTATAACGATAATGTCATAAGTTTCATCTGAAAATTGCATCACTAATTGTTATCTTTTCATTGTTACAGTGCTTAATAAAATTCACACGATGCCCAGTGAAAATAGAAACCAACAGCAATCCAATACGGTCAGGAAGTGGCAAACTACCCTACCTACAAATAGGAAACAAAAAATTTGTCGGTTACCGGCAAATCAAGGAACTGCTTGACAAAGAGGTTCATCAACATCATTGTCTATAAATAGATGAAGTGATTGCTTTATGTTTTCTTTTTTTTAAAAAATAGGGCTACCCAGTAGATGCCAATCTGAATTCAAAACAGAAATTCCTATCCGTCGCATACACAAACCTTGTGTTCAATAATCTGCACGCATACTTTAATTACTTTATGTTTGGTGATGCGAATAATATTGATCATACTCGGGCGTTGTACGCAAAGAGAACACCGTTTCCATTCAACTTCTACTTCCCCGGAAGGTATCACAGAGAGGCGCACAGTATTGTCAGCATTTTAGGTGGATTTGACTTGCACGATAAAGTGGACACGCATGAAACGGACTATGTGAGTAAAATTTATTGATTTAGCTTACAACTACGATTTTAATGCAACTTTCAAGTCAAAAATTACGAAAGAGCCATCACTTTTTACTTCTGACGACGAACTATTGCTGGAATATCTAAAAGATTCTATATTCTAGGACCATCTGTCGCAAGGAACTTGATCAGGAAAGCCATAACACAACCATACTTAAAGATGGAACGAGAAATACTCAACTCTCAATATCGTATTTAAATGTACGAAATGTGCACGAAATTAGCAAAAGTGATTCCATAAAATTGTATCCAATTGTATGTATTGAATCTTGTAGTAGGTGTCTACATAGCGAAATACCTTGGCACTCTGCCGAAATTTCCTGTGCCGCCTTACGAAGAGGGCGACTATCGCTTCCGTCTTTGAATTGTGAAGTCTCTTTATTCCCGCATTGCTTAGCAGGTTGTGCACTGGATTGAGAGTAGAACGTAATCGAAGCTCTGTGTTCGCATTTCTAAACAAAATCTCCTTTCTTTTTTACACGGACGGACGTACACGGACATCTTATGTTACATATTTCTCCCACGTATCTGCCTTGCTACTGCGCTGCTTTTGGGGTTGGCTAAGTTTGGGCACCTTAATATTCTACATGCCGTTTTATTTTGGATCACCCCCTCGCTGAGGCCGATAATTTGCTGGTGTTTACTGCTCTTCAGACGGGATTTTCCGACGATCTTCTTTGCACGTGACAGTACCAGCTGATGCGCTCAGTCTGGAGTTTTTCAACAATCGGCTTCTTTACATGAAGGCTTCCGCGAATACGCGTACGTAATTTTTATTGGGTCCAACTTCGCTAAGATCCGTAACATTTTCATCTGCATTGCTGTCAATTTCCTTTATAATATTCACGATATTCCGAACAAAATTAACGCGAAAAAATATATTAAAAGGGATGGTATGTGTTCGATAGGTATTTGGGTCCGGTTCCTGCAGCTTCTTGTTTTTCTCTTGTTAGCCCATGTGGTACTATATTTGTTATTCATGTTCACCACTGTAGAATGTGATGAAATGCTTCTGTTCCATTGTGTTAAGAACGGTCAATCCATGCGCTTTACAAGCCCCAATGATGTCTTGACTGGCGAAATTTCTGGCCGCGATACTTTTACCATTGCTTTTATTAGGATATTGTCCAACAGTTCGCTTGCAGTTATGATGTTCCTTCTTTCAATTGACGCTACCATCGTCTTGAACACATTCAATAGTCAAGGTAATGGACACAGAAAGGATATGTAACCTTCTTGAGACTTTTCTAATAGAAGCCAGTTTAACACTTGTATGCCCAATTGTTCCTTATGTTTACCACCACGGGGCTTACCATGTGGGAACCCACAAGGGTGCAAGTTTAATAAAAGATATTGCTTCCACCACCTCACTCTGACTAACATTTTCCTGGCGGAATCGCCTTCAAAAATTTAATAGCGGGGAGAGCTCCAGTCTAAGGTGATGAGTTTATTCGCATTGACATGGATTTAATTTTCCTTCCTGGTCTAACAGCAGAATTTATTTCCACTTGCAAAATTAGCGAGTCTTCTGCCGAAGGTATAACATGAAGGATTTCTTTTTTTTTAACTTCAAAAAATAGCTGTACTTAAATACATTCCACATTTGCCGCCATTCTAATCCAAACTGACGTTATCATTTTCAGCTTATTGCCAATGCTAAAAAATGCGTAAACATGCTCGCTAAGAAATTGGGGAAGAAAGTCTGGTTCTTTGGCGATTTCTACAGCGAATTCGATGCCATAGTCTATTCCTATCTTTCGGTCCTGTACAGCATTTCTCTGCCAAATAATCCACTACAGTATCACATTAAAAGCTGCCAGAATCTAGTGAATTTCATCAATCGAATATCGAAGGATGTCTTCAAACAAGAGACCTTTAATTCAGTGAAAGCAGCAAAAGGCTCAACCAATGATCCAATGCTAACGCCAACTGAACGTGATTTCCTGGAATCTGAGAAAAAGACAAAGATCATCGCTGGTATTGTCGCTCTTATTGCGATGGGTACATTTGCCGCATGGAAGGGTTTTTATCACAAAGTAATAATCTTCAAAACAACTTTTTACATCCAATAATTTTAATCTCTTAAATTTGATCTTACAGTTCGTTGTATCCAATAAATACTATGATAGTTTCGAATATGATGATGATGATGACACCGAAGGAGAATGAGGATAATAGCGCCCTATTTGTGCCTTGTAAATCTCCTTCAGTCGCTGCGACCTGCTTCAATTTACAAAACAACAAACAAAGAAAAACAATTTAATAAATAAATTTAAAACAAGCAAACCATAGAAATGTAGCATGTAGTTGTTAAAAAATAAACACTTAATGAAACTCATTCGATTGTTACCAGTGAACAACAGAAAAAGTTGTCATTTAATCTTGTTTTTCATAAATAAAAAAAAAAAAAAAAATGGGCAACTTGCTCGGCAATGCCACTGCTATGGAAGTGTTCTGAACAGCAAATTTACGAAAATCCGAAGCTAAGCTAACAAGTTTACTTAACCAAGAAATTTTGAAAGTGATAGACCTTGGGAGTGTCGTTGAACTCACGCAGAGCGACCGGGGGTATGGGGGGGAGTTCCCGGAAACCTGCAACCGTGCGTTTGGCACTTGACCATGCATACGGGAATTCGGCGATACACTCCCAAGTAGAAATCTACCAGAAAGTTACTGGAAAAACTGAGAGTGTGACGGATGCCACTGAGCAGATCTGCAAGTACTGAAAAACGTTTCTAGCGATCAATGTCCAGCTACGTGCCATCACAGACAGGAGACACACACTTCCGAAAGCAGCTATTTCTTGGTTTATAATATATCAAGTAATTAACGAAAAAAAAATTGTGAATTATTTACAATTAAAAAGCAAATGTACTATTTGGTTTGTGTAAGAGAAAATCTGCCGATATTTGTTACAGGGTTTTCCTTATTTGGTTTGTGAATTGGAATAGAATATTTTTTTAATTAGAAAAGTAAGCAGAATGACTTATCATTTACTAATTAGAAGATTTTAGAGATAAAATAAGTAATTCTATAAAAATAGTTAGTTTAAGTAACTTTTATTACATTTACAAGAAGAAAAGAAAAAGTTTATTTTCTAGTTTGGCTTTTGCCCGTCTACCAGATTAACAATTATTGTATTTTAGCTGAAGTCTATTTTCAGACGATATGTTTACCACCAAAAATGTACTCCTTTCTTAGATATCTTGGGGTTAGGATAACTTAACACGATTTTAACGTCATACTTAGTGTATTGTTCGTAGGTTTTGTCGAAGAGTTCTTAGAAACACTTTGGTCGTCGTCTTTTTCATCTCTGGGGCATGAATGGTTATTAGTCTTATATTGTCGAATTTAGCCTTGTTTCGAATTGTTATAAGTCGTTCACTTACATGTCGAAAGCTCAAGACTTCTTGTCTAAGTCTGCGCGTAAAACAAATCCGCAAGCAAATAACCGCTGCTTTTGCTTTCTGTAGCAGTCAGCGTTATAGATTCAACAGTTTCTTACCCTCCTTTTGTCTGGTAAATCAGATCGCATTTCCTAGTCTGCAGTGTAGGGCGTTCGGTAGTTGTTCGGTTGCACGTAGCTAAGGGTCCGAACATTTCACGTGCAAATCCAAACGTCGTTGTCCGGTTTACGCTTTGCAGCCTGGTGGTTATCCTTTTCAAAGGCTGGTGATTGCTTCGTTACATTTCTTTTTCATTAGTTGCACAGTTAGTCCCGCACAAGACTACCAAGCCTGGAGGACCCTTCGGTGATTCACGCCAGCTTAGAATCACGTGGAGCAACATTTCCTATCAAAAGAAATGATAATAAACTTAAAAATTAAAATATAAGACATTGAGAATGCGATAAGAGCGATAGAAAAAGTCTGAAATATTTGACGCCTGTGTAGAAAAAAAATGGAAACTATTTAACGGACATCCTAACGTGGGTATTAACTGTATTAAAGCCACTGCAAGTGGCAATTTAAGAATCAATTTCGCAACTAACACAAGAATTTGACAATATCAAAATCATCAAAGTTTCTAACCTCCACTTAATAAAAGGTCAGCTTTTTTAAGAATTGGCTTCGATAGCACTAGTTAAGTCCGGTAACGAATACTCTAACTTTAAAGAAATCGCGGCTGGGATACCGGGAAGTGTACTTTGTCTTATAGTACTTATATTTGCTAAACACGCGAGACATACCGCAGTAAGAAGTCTACGTTATAGCAGCATTTGTGGAAGATATATATTTATTGGTAATGGACAACACTATCGTAAAAATAATAGGGAAATTAAACAACTTATTTATTTACTTAACTAATTCACGACCCGTGAAGAGCCTTTGTCTGGGTAGTCTTCCATCCTCGCAGATCTCAGGCACGCCGCTTCCAGTTGTTAAGACCAAGCGCTCTGGCATCTGTGAGCGCCATTAGCCATGCTAGTCCCATTGATTTGAGAAATCATATAGACCTAAAAGTCTAACATCATTCGTCTTCAAAACTATGGACTCATTTTCGTACAGAAAAGAAGAGTCCACGAGAAATGCTCTCCACCATCTCATCAAAAAGGTAGAAGGAGCAATCCACTCCAAGGAAATAACTTTATGTGCCTTCCTAGACATCGAAGGCGCTTTCGATAATACTGGTTACGTTTCGATAGCAAGAGCAATGAATAGCAATCAATAGGTACCGAAGAATCCACCAACCAATGGATAAGAGCCATGGTGGAAAGTAGAAATATAAATTCCTCTTCTGAAAGAGTGTCGGCGTCTGAGACTGCAGTCAATCGCTATCCCCAAAGAGGAGTCCTCTCTCCCCTACTGTGGCCACTAGTCAGCGACAAACTTCTAGTCGATCTTTAAAGACTAGGCTACACTGTGATTGTCCTTGCTGATGACTTGGTAATCTTCATCAGTGGTAAACACAGCACGACCATCACTAACGTCATGTAGGGAGCTTTACTACGCTTTTTCAAATGGTGCAACAAAGAAGGATAATCAAGAAAATCATAATCAAGTCCACCACCGAGCATGTCACAAGAACCTCCCTAGAAGGAACATGTTTTGTACTATCCCCGATATTATAGTCAGGGAACACTGTTCCGTCAACAAATTTAAGGAAGAAACATTAGACCATGTAAACTGGCCTAATGGCGAACTGATACTAGACCCCAAAAGTCTGATCTGGTCCACGCACGGATCGAAGATGATATCTGGATTTAGAGTTGACGTCTTTGAACCCAACACCAAAGGCTCGATACCTATTGGATTGTGTCCCTCTATGTATCTATGAATACGAGTATTTGAGTTAAAAAAGTTTATAAATACGAAAATGTGCGAGCGCTACAAAACTTCATTCACTTTTGTGTTTGTTTTAGGCCTTCCTAAAGTAAATATATTTTTTTGCTCTTAAATTTATTCCACTAAAGGTTTATTTGTTTTAGAAATGCTGCTCTGTATTCATGTCAAAATTTATGTATCAAATGGTAAAATGTTTAAAATAGACTTCTTACAAATACTGTACATTTTACGAAATAACTATTGCAACTACCTCCATCACACCCCAGAGCGGTACAGTACAAAACGAGGTTCACCTAATCAACTTCTTTCCTTTGCCCTCCACTTGAGGAGCCACTATCGCGAATCTGTCATGTGATAGGCAGAAAGTTTTTCGATCGGAATCACCTGTCACAAGAATTCTTTTAGATTTTGTAAGTGCAAATTTCCTGCAAATATTTTCGCATTAAAGTCTCTTAATTCGCATAACATCCATTTTATAGCACATTACAGTACAACTGAAATGGCCTCACTACGAAGCGTCGTTGGAAAAACTTTCGGATGGCTGTTCTTTATGGTTGCCCTGGTGCTCATATTCTATCATGTCCTCACTGGCAAGGGTGAACGTGTAAGTGTTGGTTGGTTCCTGGCCCAGACCTCACCCTACATGTGGGCATGCCTGGGTATTGGTCTGGCTGTTGCTTTATCCGTGGTTGGTGCCGCCCTGGGCATTCACACCACAGGCACCAGTATCGTGGGTGCTGGTGTCAAGGCTCCACGCATCAAAACGAAAAATCTTATCTCTGTTATCTTCTGCGAGGCTGTCGCTATATATGGACTCATCACCGCCATTGTACTGTCCGGTCTTTTGGAACAATATCAAACCAGCTTGGCCCTATCCAGTCAAACTGTCATGAACAACAATTGGACAGCTGGTTACGTGATGTTCGGAGCTGGTCTTGCCGTTGGTTTGGTTAATCTATTCTGCGGTATTGCCGTGGGAGTTGTGGGCTCTGGTGCTGCCCTTGCCGATGCAGCCAACTCGGCACTGTTTGTGAAAATCCTGATTGTCGAGATTTTCGGATCTGCCATCGGTCTGTTCGGACTTATTGTTGGAATCTACATGACTTCCAAGGTGAAAATGGGCGACAAGGAGTAAAATTTTATTTCCAATTTTTCTCTCTTCATTTCTCTTCACTTAAATGATTTTGTCTTTTCGCCAAAAAAAAAGAAAACAAGAAAACATTCGTTTCATTAAAGTCGGTGAATATTTCTGTGTATATATCAACCTTAAATATATTATATAAAACGTGTGACAAAATATTCATTCCGTTCTCTTTAATTGATCAATTATTCGCCAAGAACAAAAGACTTGTCCGTAATTCATTTCACTATCTTTCTATATTTTATTATTTTTATTTTTTTTTTCTTTCTCTTTAAATCTGTTTTGTTGTTTGTATTGTTAAAAAAAAACTCTAGTGTATTGTATTTGTTTTTGTTCTTTTGAAAAACACAATATTATTTGAGATATTAGTTTCAAGTATTCGGTATTATATTATATTCATGCGAACAGAAAATAAAAGAACACTGCACATAGTTCATAATGTTGCTGTTGTAGAAAGCTTACTATGTCTATCGGTTGTTTTTATTAAAAAGAAAACAACAACAAAGAACATTATATATGTATATGTATTAAAGCAAGAAAAATATTAGTAAATTCATTTATGTGAAAAACTGTAACTTAATATATAAATGTAAGTGAATTGTAAATGATAAAAACAAAAGTATTCCAATAAAATGTTCGTTCTCCAT
Source organism: Blera fallax (assembly GCA_946965025.1). Lineage (NCBI taxonomy): Eukaryota > Metazoa > Arthropoda > Insecta > Diptera > Syrphidae > Blera > Blera fallax. The sequence goes on along the minus strand of OX337244.1, from coordinate 105,696,043 downwards.
CAGGGAACTTCTTGTTTATTGTTATTTATTTATTTGGTAAAAAGGAGAGAGCGAGAACGAGGCATTCCTTTCAGTACAAACTGCGAAAATTTTCATACGTAATTGATGGTCATGTGGTTTATATCAGCAGGTTATCAGAAAAGTTGAATGAGGATATTGTGGGTGGAAATGTTATCCACTTATGAAATAAACGAGTATTGCAAGAAATTTCACATTATGGAAAGGTGACGCTACAATTCATGATGAAGCTGGGCCTCAACCAACAAGAAAGCACTTAGCTAAAGACCGGTCTAATGGAGTGCCTCCACACTTCAAGTTGGTTGAGATCTCTTTCTGTCGGTGCGCGCCACTTAAGGCGAGGGCTACTTTAACAGTGTTACATTTGAAGGCTGCAGACCGGAGCGTTGTTGTCCAAGTACAACGCGTAGCTTTCAGATTGGGTCGATGTGGTCGTACAGCTCGTTAACGTGCATTTACGGCGCGAAATCCGTTTCACACATGGCGGGTTTTATTTTGATTTAATCTAAACTAATAATACCAAGTTTGATCCAAATTTTGAAATAAAATTCTACATGCGTACATACATATGTATGTGTTGGCGCCGTGGCTCAAGTGGTTAGTGCGTTGGATCGCTGAGCGGGAGGTTCGGCGTTCGAATCCCAAAAACACCAAAAAGTTTTTTCACGGTCCCACCTCTGGCGAATGTCTGACAAACGTCCGAGAGTAATAACTGTCAAAAGAAAGCTTCTCAATTTGCCTTTCGGATATGGCTCTAAACTGTAGGTCCCTTTCATTTGTGTGAAAAATATAACACGCACAACACAAATGGTCGCGAGAAGCTAGGCCCTGGACTATATACGTTTGTTGTGCCAAGTATTTGTATTTGCATTTTTTGTACATATGTACACACATATGTATACAGTCAAAGATTATTAAGTATGTCGTATGTAAGACTACATTTGGACAAATTTTTGTACAGCAGTGAGGACATAAATACGCACCATATAGTATGTACATATGTTTCTCAAGACTTTTCTATTCCAACTCGCTTAGATCCGATGTTAAGTCATATGCAACCAAGTTTTCGTTTGCATTCTATCCTATTCAAGTTCAGTGTAGTGGAACTTAATTAGATGCTCCGATGTGTTTGATATGTGGTTCTAGATCTTGTGACGAGCAATTATGTGTCGTCATCCAAAGTTACGAAAAACAAATTAGTTTTACTCTAACGTATCCATCATTTACAATCTTGCTAGAAGGGCGACAGGTAAAGGAATCCTGAGCCTGTAGAATTGAGTAATGGAAATGCCAACCTAAGATATTGCGTAACTATATGTGAAAAGGAAATAAGGTATTGCTGAGCTGAGTGGATTGAGGCAACAGACCCTTTCTAGTGGTGGGAGCTCTTCCTTGTCCCACTGTATAAAACCAAAGGCGACTCGAGAAATTCCAACAACTAGTGAAACAATGTCACAAGCAATGAAAATATACAAACGAGCTTCAGACATTCGACAGGGAAAAATTATTAAACTGCACGCTCGCTAATGCACCTTTTTCTAAGCAAGTCTTATTACTTATGACGCTATTCAAAGTTAGAGAATACTAACGGGAAAACATCGCGACGTGGCGAAAGACATGCACATCATCTTTGTCGATCTGGATAGATAGGGTTTTGAGAGATCGTTATGGGTGGCACTTAGAAAGTTTGTTTTTTAGAATGATACATGACATGTACGATGAAGTAAAAACGAAAGTAAAAGCACAACTGGAATAAGAGGAGAATTCAAAATTGTGGGGAGGTTAAATTTGCGCAAAGACTTCGCAAACTTTTGTGGTCACAAAATTTCACTTCAAACAAACTTGCTTTATACAACAGTCATGCGTCTAGATTTAACATACACACTGTTGGAAAAATATGATGGAAAATTCCCAGCGACGGGAGAAAATGTTCCATATGTCAGTGGGAGGTTCCCGTAAAGGAATAGGTTGTGGAAAAGTTTTAGGCCGAACGAATCTGCTGGTATTGTCATGTGAAGTTTGTCCGAAAAGCAATGGTAACACAAGCTCCACTCAAAGTTTGAAAAGGAGAAAGAAGAAAAAAATAATGGGATCACTTAAATTCAACACCGGCGAAATGTTGGCCTTAGTGATGATGTGATCCAAAATAGAGCGGCTACAAAGACAACCCCACAAGCGACGCAGCAACACAGCATAAATGTGTGTAAAATATTTAACAAAAGAGGTATATAAGTACATATGTACGTGGGTTCACGTTATATATTTCAATATTTAATAATAAAAATAAGAATATAAAGCCTGGTCCCTAACACCCGATCTTTGGCCGTATTGTAAGGACTAAAACGTATTATTTGCAGAATTACTTTGTTGCTTGCTGACTGTAGTATTCATAGTCAAGCAGAAGTCCGTCTACGACATTCATACAGTTACTTCGTCAGTAGTACTTCTAACTTCTCACATCGAAATGAAAGGTCCTTTACTTCACAAAATGGTAACTGAAGTAAATGCCAAACGAACAGATGTGTTACATGCCGAGTGGTAGACATAATGTGTCCTTTTAGCATTTTCTTATATCCCGTATCTTGACCCACACTTGCCGTTTGTTAAAAGTAAACATAATTTCAAGTACATTTAATTTTTTTCTATATCTTCCAGGAGTGTTTTATTTAGCGGCTTCTACTGTATTTGGAAGCGACTCAACTATTGTCGATATCATTCCGTCCCTTTTTATCTTACACCTCCGCCGATTATCTTACGTCATGCTCTCACTCACTCTCATACGTGATTCTTCCACAATACAAGCACGAATGAAATTCAATCGAAATGGAAAGAAAAATTCGAAACATGCCAGTATCGCGTGCTATTTTTGCTGCTCGCCCGGTTGTTCAGCGGACTTGAAGTTCCAATAATTCCGTCGGTAAATCCTTTCTGGATGGCTCACACAGTGCCGCTGCTGCTTGTTCGCTGGCAAAATGGATGGTGATTGTGTGGTTGGTAATTTCGCTGTCTTCGCGTTATGGGGTTGTGGCGGCGCATCTATCTACGAATCTTCTCCACTACTGTGACCACACAACCACCATTCTTGAGAATATTACACCCATCTGTGTACTGTTTTGGCGGCGACAAGCGTTCTGCTGCCGCTTGCTGCGAAGAAAGTCAGCCGCCGCCGCAGTCAGTCGTCGTCAAAGGCACCGTTGGTTATTGTCGGAACGCGAAGAAGACAGACGCCGACAGCGGCGTGTGCACGCTTTCGCTGTCGCATTTCAGTCGCAAAGCCGAAAAACTACCAGGCAACCAGAAATGAAAGCAAGTAACAGACACGTAGCTGGTGCAGAGCATCGACTCTGAATTTTTCCCGCCCTTCGTAGTATTATTTTTGTGCTGAGTAAATTTAATGTAAACATGGCTGTAGTGGGGGAACGGAACAGGTTGTATTTGCTGTGTTTGTACGTCAGTCAGGGGTGTGGCTTGCGTTCGATTGAATTCATTCATTAGTCAGCCGCGATGGTGGGGACTTTTTTTTACGTTGGCTTTGTGGCGATTCGGTGTGTGTATTCCTCGTATTATTTATTCGTTTATTCATTCGCATTTCAATTTTGTGGTTTATTTTGAGTCATTGTGGAAGCACCTATTAGGTAGGACCTCGCAAATAAGATAAAACGAAGGTAAATAGAAGGAAAAATAATTTGTCAAAGGGAATGAAATACATAAATGATAGGTAAATTCCCAAGAGTTTATATCTAAGATTGCCAACTTTTCGAAGTAAGAAAGCAATTTTTTTTTAAAGAGTATTGGGGCGATATCCCATAAAGTTGTCTTTCATGCTAACCCCCTTTATTTGTGGATATATACATAATATGTACATACATAAGTATTGCCTGTTAGCCGAAATCTAATGAAACTTAAAATTGTTGGGCTGAGGAAGAGGTGGCATCAGACCTAGATGATGATGTAAAGCCTTTATTAAAACGCTTAAGCTTAAGGCGAGCTATCACAGGACATTCACATACTATTTGGCGGGCTGTTTCAGTATCCCCAAGACAGAGTTGCCCGATTAGACGCGACCCACTTTCTTGCGATGAAAGAAGGTCACCTTCTGTCTAACATACATACATATGTATACGTACATATCTACATACCTACCTAGGGCAATTTTTAATACTTTCAAAAATATTAGACGTATTGAATTAGAAAAAAAAATTTTTTAAAAATTACATTTAGTTGAAAACTGATCTTCAAAATAATTTCGGTCAAATGATGAACATTTAAACGTCCTCTAAAGCACTGGAGACCTCTAAAAAATGATATACAAAATACATAGTTTTATGGTCGATCAAGGGAAAATTCCTATTCATATCTCCAGACGGTAGACGACGGGCAACATCCCTGGCAGCTTTGCGGGATATGCAACCAAACCAGCTTGCTGGCTAGGGAACTCTCCTGTCCCTGCATTGGGAGATCATCTTCAAGACAGATAAACTGCGAGGTTCACATTTATCTGTAGAACCATTATTGATCAGTTAGAAACGTTGAAATGTATGTGCTGAAGCTGAAGCTAGAGAGTGGCGGCAAGTACTAAAACAACATTTGTGAGCAACAACAAATCCTTAGGTACATAAATGCAGAGGGAAAACACGGTGAGGATGCAACTACTTTCCCTTGTAATACGGAAAGATATTCTAAAGGGTTACACAAAAGGACGCTTGTATTCAATGACATTCCTAACGCTGCCCTGAGATCAGCAATCAGTAATATTTTCCACACGCATGTATGTATACACATATACAACGCGTGTAGGAGTATTCCCGGAGCAGTGGAAAAAGCAAAAACTGGTCCTATGAATGAAACAGAATTTCTCATGGATTACTAGAGGCGCGCTCCATCATGGTCGCGGCGCAATCAAAAGAGCTAGATGCGCCAACGTCACTCTTTCAGTTACATCGTGAACTAAAGAAATATCCTTTGAGCACCCATCGCTACGAGTAATTCGAATTGCTTGCAGGGTATTACATACTATGTAACACCTTCGATGGAACGAGACAATTTAAAGTTAAGTCACGTAGCTCGCTACATCGGAGCGTAATAAACGACAATTTTCTTAGTCTGAGAATCAAAAATAATTGGTTAACATGGCTATCTTGGTGGTACCCAAGCTTCTTAAGAGCACAGGAAAGGATTGTTAATAACAAAAAAACTCGTTACCTATAGTATTATATGGGACCCAATTATGGGAAGGTGACACGGATGTGTTAAGTAGCGCATCTCGGATTACATTCATGACGCAGCAACAATAACTACGACATAACGCAATAACCAGCTGACAACAAAGACAACAGAGATGAAATTACTTGCACAAATGAAGATAAGTAGATCAAAAGAAAACTGGGAGAACTAAATTTCTATTCTGAAATGTTGACAGGTGGCATATAAGATCCTGTCTAGCGTCTCGAACATGTTTAGTTTCTCTGGACCACATTTATCGGCAAGTACCAATGTGGTTTCCGGTTCGGCAGACCGACGATAGACCAAGCTTGACGGTTAGGCAAATCATGGGAAAGATCAACAAATTTCAAGTCGAAGGCTGCGTATGACAGCATTCATCGCTTGGAGATTTAGCGGGATGCCGAAAAAAAATGGAAAACAAGCGGTCTGTAGTGCCATTTGGAAGCTCGATTTCGGAACTTTTCCAGACATGCACTATTTCGGTAAGGAGATGCTCTGTTATCCGATTTTTTCAATTTAATGTTGGAGCCGATAGCACGAAGGGCTGGTGTCAAGTCAATCCAGCTGCTAGGACAGGCAGACGATATCGACATCATCGAGAGTTCCCAGCGAACCGTTGTAGAGGCAATTGAAACAAAGCGGAGAAATATTGGTTTGAATTTGAACGAGGACAAAACTAAAAACCTGTTGTCGACAAACAAACCAACAAAACGTCACTATCAGCAGCTACAACTTGGGGGTAATTAAGAGATTCACATAGCTTGGAGTAAATGTTAAATCTACGAACGACGTCTTAGTGAAGATCCGGCAAAGAATTACCCTAGCAAACTACTTCGGTTTGGCAATACAAATGAGTTCAAAACTCCTAATACGAAGAACAAAAACGATACTCCCAAAACTTAAATCCTGCCAGTCCACCATATGGTGCCAAGTGCTTTATGATAATAAAGAAAGTAGAGCTGATCTGGGGTTCCTTCGAAATAAAAATACTTCGTCGGGTATTCGGTCCCATATCCGAGGTGGACGAATGGAGGATGAATCCTCTCCTCGCCGCGAACTCCATGAGCTGTACCAAGATGAGGATGTAGTCGAGTAGGACATCGAGTAATATACGATAACGCTCCAGTCAAGAGAGTACTCGAATCTCAACTCTCAAGTTCGAGGCAAAAAGTAGGACCGAAACTTCGTTATATGGATCTAGCAGTCACAAATGCCAGGTCTGACAGACTGGCAGCAGAATGCCCGGGACTGAAGGGGATGAAAGGCCGCATTATTTCAAACAGAGAATCTTTACCGATTGGGAGTCTGATAAGATAACAGCACAACACAATGTTGCTAGGCTTTAGGATGCTTTAGGGTCTATACATATACACCGATTTGGGCACAACAATAATCAATATTATCCAAGCTGCACAGGAGAGGCAGAATACATATATATGTTATTTTCGAATGCACTAGGTACGAAGAAGAACGGAAGTTAAATATGATGCACGCCGAAGAAGGTTGTGGTGCAGTTAATGACTCGATGGCAACTATAATGAAGAAGCAGCACCGTCAACACGCTGTTTGGACCGGCCATTTTAGTAATTTTCAAACATGTCCACCTTCCAGCCTGGAAAACAACACGTTGCACTGAATTTTTAGTATGACTTTGAAGTGTGATCTGCTTATGTGTACATACTATGGCTGCCTTGAATCGATTGATTACAAATGATTGATTGCTCTAAGCTTTGTATTTAGCATCATGCTCGTATCTTTCAGACTACATTCCTCTAGGCCAATTGTAAGTTTAATCAGCTGAGCAAATAGCATTGTTTACTTCACATTTTTATCTCAACTCGGAAGGAATGAAGTGCTATTGAGTAATGTAAAGACAAACATCGAAATATTTCAATTTTGTATTTTTTTTCCTGTATAAAAACACCTACCTATCACATAAAGGGTTATTTACATTTTTCCAAAAAAAACTTGGATAAATACTTCCAAAAATAATTATTTACATACATTTGCAATCAAATTTACAAGATTTAATGAGGTATTTCATTATAAAGTGATATCTCTGGAGGGAAAATCGCAATATCTGCACATCCTTTGAACTGTTCCTGTGGACCACAGCCAACACCACTAGTTCCATCCGCACATGTTCCCCAAGAATTCGCTGGAAATATATTTATATGTAGACAATGAGTATGAAATAGTAGCGAGAGTGCTTAAAGCATTCTTATCAATAAATTTGTATGCAGTTTGAGCAAATAAAATATGAAGTGTTTACACAAAAACGTTATTTATTATATTAGCTTACCGGCCATGTATGTCCATCTTAGAACACAGTGTTTACAGATCACATCAGAAGGAATTACCACACTGGTATTAAAGACACCATTATGATACGATGGTAAATGGTATTCAAAGCCTCCTTCCCGCAATAACAATGGCTCAGCATTAAAACATTCCTCTGACTCTGTTCTCGAATCTAAGTTACACAGATGGAATAGGAAGTATCCTTTGTGGTTTGCAGTGATTTTCACGCTAATCTCAGCAGTCTCGCCAGCAGTGTAGTTACGAACAATAATACCATTCCCATAGACTCCTCCATGTTCATGAGCTCTTGGTGCTGCGGCTCCATAGTCATCCCCGCAGAGACCACATTTTCCACCATGCACAGACCACTGAGTCTAGAAAAGCAACATATGTATTTATTCAGCATGAAGCGCTTCAAAATTTCGAAAGCTCAGACTTACATAAAAACCACCACAGAATCCAGCATTATCGTTGTAGTCTTTCGGTGCGATACGATTATATCTCCACAAGGATGCCCTATTCACTGGTTCTAGCATCATACCATGACTTTCAACGGCTGTTAAATATCCAAGTATTAGCACTAATCCTACACTAAGAACTGTCCCGAAAAAACTAAAGTAATGGCTTGTTGCAAACATTTTTGAAATATCACACTATAACGGTTCTTAACTCCTAAGAGTGTGTGCCTAGAATGCAATCTGAACATTCTCACTCTGCATTTATAGGCAAAGTATCAGCAACTCCAAAGTGTATCTTATCTTATCTTTAGAACAATTGAAATTTAACCCATAATACTTGGGTCGATACAAGTTTATATTGAATCAAGTGTTGCAAATTTCCTTTTCTTAAACCGTTAAGTGATTTTTTTAATGAAACCAAAGCGGCATTTTTGAAACAGTGTTTGAAATAAAATCAAATTGATAATTAAACCATTGCCAAGGGTAGTCAAATAATTACTTATGAGTGGTAATTATATTTTTTTATAAGATGAACTTCTGAAATAGTTTTAAGGGTTTATTTAAAGTGCCCCAACACATACAAAAGAAAATGTATTTAATTGCAAACAAAAGATAAATAATATCGTATTCGTAACAGGCAATATTCAAATAGTGAAATATTCGTCAGAATGTATGTAAGTACTTTTATTTATTTTATTACTTGTATATTATGTCTGTAGATGGACTAGCGATGTGAGTAAGCGAAAATATGGCCGTTTTCGAAAACGTCATTTGCATCAAGTTGCTTCTGCAGTACGTTCTTACACGCAAGCTGCAAAAAAGTTGTTTGTTCGAAAACAGTATTATAAATCACACTGTATTTGCAGTGTGTTCGATAACGGGGTCTTTGCAGGGCAGATGTTCAAAAACGTCATACGTGCTGCAAATAAGCAGTCAGAAATCTGCGCTGCACATTTATTTTATCCAAGCCGCAAAAAAATTACTAAATCGATGTGTATTTAGCAGTTTAAGTCTTGTAACGTCGATTAAATTGACAAGCAAAATGACGATCAAATGATGTTTTAGAAAAGGGCCTTGCACCTTCTGCATCGATTACCTCTCAATTCGAGATCGGAAACGTGCGAAACGTGGTCCAGCTTTTCGCAACCATTTGCGTTGTGCGTGTCTTATTTTTCAACATATGAAATGAACAGTTTAGAATCATATTCGAAAGGCTTTTTTGAGAAGCTCTCTCATGACAGTTATTGCTCTCGGACATTTGTCAGACATTCGTGAGAGGTGAACAACTTTTTGATGTTTTCTGGGACTCGAACCTCCGCCACCGTATTTAAATTCCCAATATAGGAATCGCACTCCTCATTAGAAATATATCTATTACTAGAAATGTTAGAAAGGGAAGGTTAATTCGTATATTTTCTGATGGCGCAGAGCACCAATTTTTTTTCTTTTTTCCTTTTTTTGTGATCAGGATTATAAGGATCATAACCCTCATAACTTTTCTGCATCCCTACTTGTCCACCTGTGGGGTTCGCCGTTCGACCTCAAAAAATATCTGCAGGCCTCCCGGTTTCGGATCACTTCGTCACTGAGGCCAATCAAACGCTGCTGTTTTTGCATTTGTGTGATCCAGGAGTTTTTGACTTGCCTCTATTCCGCGCTTGTATGGGAACGTTGATTTGCATTGCCTTTTTGACAGGGTTCGTAGGGTCCCTCCTTTGACCATGACAATACCAACTGAGCCGGTCGTGCTCCAATTTCTTTAAGATTGGTTCTTTGAAGTGAAGGCTTCCTCGGATCTTCGAACTGCTGTCATGCGAAGCATCTTCATCTCAGCTGCCGTTAATTTGCCCTCATACTTTTTGTACATTTTTCAGCATTGCGAACCGTATGTGAGCACTGGACCTGGTTTCCTAAATAAAGCGGTTTAAGAAGTTGCATCTTCTGTTCAGCTAGGCCGAGTGTTGCGCCTTCAATTCAATTTTCTATGAATTCAGGTGCTCCGGATGTTTTCCCACTGTATATCGATAAGACTGTCATGTACCTAATATCAAGTACAAAGATATAATAAACATTAAGCAAACACTTTAAGAGACTTAATTGTTTTTAAACAAACAATTACAGACATTCTATCTGATAACGTGCGTCGATGGAAATCTTATTGAACTTTTATAACTTGAAAACTGACTTCCTCACGGAGAAAGAACATAATAAGAGCGATCTGAATGCTATCAAGTGGAAGTAGATTACAAAAAATTACGAGAACCAAGTATTGGGAAATTGCTGCTAAATATAGCTAAAAATAAGGGGTTATCATCTGAAACGAGCTAATATGACGAAAGGTAGACAAGTACAACTCGTGATAGGTATCAATTGGATAAAACGTTGATCAAAAGATGAAAGGATGAAAATTTGAATACGTAGCCTGTAGGCTTAAATAGTTTCTGAATTATTTTACATGCTTTTTCTTCAAATCAAAGTGAAAGTCTTATCCATGCCGTTTTTGATCAGAATTAAATATTCTGAGTCAAGAGCTAATGCATTCTATTAAACAATCACGAAAACCAAATTCTATAACATAAACCTTATACACACACTTTAACTGATGGGATTAAAGAGTTTTACTATGTCTTGAACGGAACGCCGAAAATGTGCTCAAGACATCAACGTCAAAATTGATAAGGATAACGTCTATGATGGACTAATTGTAAAGTACACACGAATACGCATCAGAAGTGTTACGAAGATGGTCCTGATTCCACTTAACATTTTTACAGAGTGGATAGAAAAACTTTTACGGCAGTTAGGTAAGGTTAGGGGTCTTGGATCACAGTCACTTGTCATTTAAATCAACAGCTGGGTAAATTGTGCTCCTTGTCTGTTACACTGGGAACTTAAAATAGAAAAACAAGACTTAAGTCTTCCACTCGTCAGAGTTTAGATTTAGGTTGGGTTGCCTGTCTGTATCAGAATACAAAAACACTTAGACTAGAAGAGATCCTTTGTGATACCCTGGATCTTTCCATTTCAGCTACCTAGAGATTAACAAAACCATTCGGAGCTTTTAATGAAGCGAAGAATGCTCATGACGTCTATTGGCGCCAGTTTATTGAAAAGGGCCCCAAAAGAGCAGTGTTCTCTTGACGGAGCCGGATAGGTACATAGGAGGTTAAGAATTGTTTCTTCCTCCTCCTTCGTCCCTGCAGCTCCCGCAGAAGTCATTTGAAAAGTGGCCAAACATTTTAGCATATTGGCCTACTATCAAACACTGCCCTGTGCAAAAACCCATTACATAACTGATCTGTGACCTCTTTAGCATAACCAACAGGGCGCTATGTTTCTGATCCAGATCAGGTCAGTCTAGCCATTTTCCCAGAATCCTAAGAGTCTTACCCCTTTGAGCTCGTCAGCTTTACAGAGAATGTTGACCCTTGACAGATATTGAATTACATTTCAACCAGGAGACGGGTTTCGCCACGGTTTTCGCGTGCAAAACGCGACAGTGATGTAGGAGGCAAAAAGAGATACTACTAAGATTGAGGTTTATATAGAAAACCTTCGCAAAGCAGAATCTAATAAAAATTTTGCAGATTCTTATCCCATTGTTGAGCTCTCCGCATTCTACGGCAGTGGAATCGAAGCTAGGTGATGTCGACTTCTTATTTGTACACCGGTGTTCTTCCGCTTTCTTTCCCTTTGGGGAAAATGTAAGGTCAACAGCGGAGACGCATATGAAGGTGAATTTGTTTGGTAGCACTAGGTCGAGGCTGACAAAAGCTTGCAGTACCACATCGTCCCTCCGGTTTGTCCTAACACTGTTCCACTTGACTGCCTATGGATTGAGGTCTCCGGCAACGTGGGGCTTTACAGCTGAAATGCACTACTTTTTATTTGGATTTGTATGACAATGTCTGGCAGCAAATTCTGGTTGAAAGACACTCTCTCCCAAAATTGTATTTTAACTTAATTCTAGGTCTAATTTACATAAAATATACTCATGTAATTTTTTATGATTTTATTTTCGATTAATGAAACATTTTTTTCTCATGGTTCTAAGCCTGTGTATAGTCTAGGAACAAACTTAATTTGAAGTATGTATGTATATTGTAGAACTGCAAGGTCGTTAAAGATGTACATGAATGATAAAGCTTGTATTTATTACTTCAGAGTCAGCGTTCTTAAGTGCTGCTGCAAGATGTAGGAAGTGATAGACTTCTTATCTTTGATGACGATTGATAAGGTGATTACTTGCAACATACCTGTAAAAGGTACGAATAAGGGCAATATTATTGCCAAATAATATGGGAAATAAAGTTGAGTTGCTAGTTCTTGTGTATAAATCTTTAATATCAATGTCAGTCGATTTCATTGGCATTTTGAAAAATAACAATTTGTTGCTTGATTTGTTCAATATTACTAATAGTAAAGTGGTTTTACTTCCCGTCAACTACATTGCCTCAAAAGATATCTTCCAACTCATTTTTTTAAAAACATTTTCAAGAAACTGAACATCTTCAATAATCTTAATTCATTTTCCTAATGAGAAGCTTTTGAAGACCGCAACGTCGGCCTTACATTTTGTTTAAATGCATATGTACGAGTATCTTCGTTAAGTTTAACTAGGCTCTCTGTCGATGGCCAAGCACATTATTCAACATCATTATACATTTGAAATCCAGGGAATTAAATTGGAATTGATTACCTTTATAAAGTCGCACAGAAAATAGACCGATGTGGCAGTAGTCGTACACATGTAGTCATGATCGTAAGTCTCTACCTCCCCGGCATGTGTGAACACAGAATATATCAAAAAAAAAAAAAAAAGCCATCTTCTTCATTAAAACAAAAACACTTATGGATATAATAGTAAGCGGAGGTGTGGAATGTTAGGACATGCTATGCCCAGTCGAACAACAAAGCAAACATTGTCATACTTTAAATGCCATGAGATGAACTGGGTAAAAGGAGGATGAAAACTGTGAAACGGTAACTAGTATAGAGAGTAGACGCAGCGCTGAAGGTTTAATAACAAGAATAAGCCAAATATGCGCCCCAACAGAGGGAAAGACAACGCTACCAACGAGTGTTTCTATGAGCACCTCGTCAAAGCCTACGTGATATGTCTCAAGTATGACATTAAATGAATTAATTAAATGGTGATTCTAACGCTAAAATGGGAAAGGAAAACATCTTTGGTAGTACGATCGGGAGCATAGCCACAATGTCTGGAAACAGATATAGACCCATTGACTACAGCCAGTAGAAGGTTCCCCAACACCCTTCCCCACAATATTTATAAGGATACATGTCGGTGTTCTGGTAAAAAAAAACGTCAACCAAATTAACGACGTTGTGATAGACGCAATGCACTCTGTAGTTGATGCAAAAGTTTGGTTCAGTTTCAGCAAGATTTTTGCACCTTTTAAAAAAACAGGCCTATAAATTCTGTTTTTATTGTTGAGCAGGATTTATTTTCCACATCAGACTGTGCTTTTAGCGAAACAACATTGCCGACAAAAATTGATAAGATTTACAATCTACTACACTTTGGAATTTGTCGATGTAAAAGCAGAAATGTCAATTCTTTCATGCTAAGTATTAAAATTTAAGATGTTTAATAAAGGACAAGACCCCCAAAAAGATTGTTTAGAATGCAGACTGGTTAGTGGTTTCGGGATAATTGGTATCGGCTGTTACATATTCTCACAAGCACACAAGAGAAGGAAGTTGGAAGGAAATGTAATGAAAATCCTCTCCGCTGGTATTAGCTGCTTTAACCCATTTAGTTAATGAAAACTCATTACAATGTTTACTTGCAGGGGCAATTTCAGCCGGGATATTAAGGCTCTTTAATGTGCCTTTCTTCAAAAAGTCAAACGAGAACCAACCGTAGCAGCCAATTTTTAGTTTTAGAGTTTTTTATTTTGTACATTTATGTGTATAGTTATGGTCAGAGATAAAATATAGTTATTTAGTCAACTTGTAATTTCTTGCGCCCTTAATCAACCAAATAAATTTTAGTTCTCTCTCAAATTTCGTGCTTGTAAGCTCCATCAGGCTACTTTTCCATTCTCATTTCGATTGCGAATTGAAGTTTACCGATAGAGAGAGTAGTGAAGTTGACCGTCTCATTATAATTCACCTCTGGTTATGAATTAGAAGCATAATAAAAAGTGTCATTGGCCATCACTGTCATCTGATGAATTGCCTCCGTCTGCCCCCTCGCTATCCTCTTCATCCCAGTGCTTAACCTTCTTATTCGTCATATAGTCATCTCTGAAAGTTAAATTTCGAATTAAAAATATGCATCACAGGAAGTAGAAACCCCATATCCTACCGTAGTACACTCCAACCCTTCTTCTTTCCATCCTCATCATCATCGTCGTCTTGTTCTTCTGATTTTGTTTCAAGCTTAACTGGATTATCAACAGCTTGAGATTTTGCACGCTTGCCACCCATTAGAACATCTAGAAACTTCCTCTTGTCGATATTATTTAGAACAGCATCTTTCTTCGAGTCTAAGGGGCCAGCTTCCTCCAGCTGTTGTTCAATATCTTTTTGTTGCAGCCGAACAGCATTGAAAAGTTGCACAACTCCACGAGTGGCAATCTTTCGCAGAGCACGCTCACGTTCAAAGTCTTGTATCGATGGTTTTACCCTCAATGCGAGCTGCTGATTTTTTAGTTTCTTGACTTGCTGGTCCAGTGAGTCCTTATCTGGTTTTTCTTCCTTGATTTCACCTTCAATTTCAAAGCTGATTGCACTCGAGGCATCTTTCGGTTTTGGGGCAATTTTTTTCGCCTTCGATAGGACTATCGACTTTTTTGCTTTCGGTTTGTTTGTATTCAAAACTTTAGCTATTGAATCTGCCCAGGCCGCATTGCCTTCAGTTGCTTCATTTTCTGAATCATTTTCTTCGGAAGACGACGACGACGCAGGACATTTGGAAGGCTGTTCTCTTCGGTTTGCTTTAAAATAAAACCACATTAACACATTCTTATGCGTAGTTTTTGTAGAAGAACTTACTTGTTTGCATTTTACGCTTAAGGGTCTTTGTTGCCATATTTAAGTGATACTTTATGTGAATTTAACAAAATTTGAAAACAAAAACTGTGTGACATTTGTTAACATTTGACGGGTAGATGCACGTGTGCTTCTGTTTATTTTTGGTTTTCGGCGAAAATTGTATCAGAATGGTTTCGCGGGTCGGTAATGTAAATTTCTGTGAGATTTCTATGATTAAAATCACTATTAACATATACCGACCTTATCGGGAATAAGATTTTAGGAAAAAACTTTTTAGTTTGGACTAAAAAAAATCATATCGGAAAATATCGCAGCATTTGGCAATCAAACAACGCTTAGGCGCATGAAGCAGACTGTCATCTTGTGGAAAATGTTCTCACTGACTGAAACGAGCCACGGAAGATAGACGAAAAGAGAAACTTCGTGGTTTTAAACCAAAAATTCTTTGTGAGTTATTCGATTCCATTTGCGTTGACAGGCTTTAGAGAAGAAGATTCAATGACAAGCGACAGTAACATCGACTTAGTCGAAAAAAAATCACATTGGAGATTAAAGATAGCTAGGATATGCAGAGCGAGTGGACACCAACACCCTTAGGTGGCTGTATCAAGTAGAAAGAGATCTCAACAAACTTGGAGTGCGCAACTGGATGCAGTTAGCTAAAGACCGGGCTAATTGGAGGTTTGTTGCTAAAGGCCTAGATTCAATCCAAAGTATAAGAACCTCCACCTCTTAGGAACATGCCCAGCGCTAGCTAACTTAAGAAAGAAAATACTAGGCAATTACTTCTTTGAAGATCTAAGTGATCTGTCCAACATAGACATCATAAATCTACAGAGATTTATATCAAAATCTAACTGGTTCAGCTGACACTATACACATATATACACATATATATTTTACACCTTTTAGCATCGTAAAGCAACTCATAGTTATCTGCAACAAAGCATTAGGTTAGAATGATTCAATCACCATACCCACCCGTCATCGTATGTGTCACCATCTACCCATAGAAGGTTTGTACTGTAACAGTCACCTCCCAAGGGCGACAGGTGACCCTCTCACTACTCACTAGATTAACACTAGTAATCATCATTCATGACTGCATATCAGTAACAAAGGTTGACTGAGTCAGTCACCTAAATTACCTATATGCAATCTATTCGCTACCTATACGGTTCACCTAGGTTCAAGGGTTCGATTGAGTCAGTCACCCTACCTAGAAAAAAACCAAACTCCCCATTAGCATTAATACCACTTAGTTCAAGTGCATAACAGTATAAGGGGTTCGATTGAATCAGTCACCTCTTACTACTCTTACGCACCCTCGATACCTCCACGGTTTATCTAGGTCATAAGGGTTCGATTGTATCAGTCACCCACCTAGATAACACTAACCGCATACTAGTACCAAGAGTTCGATTGAATCGGTCACTCTAATACTCCTATGCACCCCACTACTTACACGGTACCTTCAGCACTAGGGTTAAACTGAATCAGTTACCCTACCTAGCTAATTGCAGAACAGTACAAAGGGTTCGATTGAGTCAGTCAACCCCAATACTCGCTTGCACCCGCTACCTTCACGGTACACTTAGCCGCTTAGGCACAATCAAATCCCAGTCACAACACCCTGGGATAGCATAGGTTTTTCCCCGAGTACCCGGTGACTTCCTCCGGTCTACCAAATATGTGGTATCACAATGGACCTACTCCTTGGTCTAAGTGTGTCCTGGCTATCGCCAGGCCAGCCACCTCACCTAACCTAACCTAACCTAATAAGAAGTTAAAAAGGATTTATGCACAAGCTTAAGAATGTGCTGTATGCTAGTAAATATTGATGGTAATTGATTTTGGGGTATCCACTTCTGTTTTAATAATATTACGGTGAAGAACCACTATTTGATGTGTCTGCACGCTTTCTTCCTAATTTTTGAGAATATGTGACTAATTATTTTTTTCAAATATCTCTTGGAAAAGCACATAAACGAAAGACTCCCATTTCTTAAGTGATTTTTTCATTGAAATGAGTTTCTTTAGCTGAATAGATCTTTATATTAAAGCAACGCACATAGATATGGACCATACATGCTATCAAACATATGCACGTTATGTAATATCTGAAGCTCAGCTAACCACATGCCATGAAAGATGTTGCGCTTACAATTTACTAGGTACATGTTAGTAAAAAATAACGTTATGAAAAATAAATAAATGTATTGTGGAATGGTGTTTTCAAAATATATCGAATTTAGCAATAAAAATTTACCAATGTACGACAATCTTTCTATGAAGACTGTAGTGGAGGTAACGTAGCTCTAAGAAAATTCTAGTACATAAAACCCAAACAAGTCATTTTTGACAGCATCAATAGATTCTCCAAAGATCTCGATTTTTCACTACCGGTGAAATACGAATTAATTTGTTTCTCATTAAATACACAATTTATAAACGAACATAATGCTTAGAATGAAGTTGGAAGCCCTGGAACATCCAAATCCAGAATCTGTGGACGTTAAAGGTAAATCACATCTATTACTTGTCAAATAACACACTTATCTTAAAACGTTTCAGATCGAAAAGTATTTGCCAGCACTGTTCTTTGGTTGGAAGATCAAAAAATTCGACAGTACAAGATAGAAGATCGTGTAGGTTTGCGTAAGGTAGATAATATTCAAGAGTGGGAGAAGGCTTATCAACAATATAAAAGCGATGTGGGTGTTCCAAAGTTTGACTCTCCCATGGAGGAGTTGTCTTGGCTTCTGAGCTATGCAGTAAGATTAGAGTTTTTAGATGCTCCGGAGGCTTTTCAGGGCATTACATCAAAGGAAATACAAGAACGCGATAGTAAATCGTCTGCACCCAGTATAAAAGCGGAAAATATCTTCGATAATATCGATTGTGAGTGAAGTCTCCTTCCTGTGTTATCATTTATTTAATTTTTTCTTTTACAGTCCATCATAAAGATTTCATTGGTGGAGTTCGGGCACTGGCTAAAAAACTCCAAGTTGCGTATCATCCAAATCACTTAATACAACTGGAAGCAATTGCACGAATAGTACACGATCGGCTAGCCCCGGAAGTTAGAAAGCGAGCTCCAATTACTGGAACACCTTTCCCATTTGACAAAGGAAATGATGTGGTTACAGATGAACCTGCCTTGGAGTACGCTGTTCGGATTCTTCGATTACTACAAATACAAAGTTTACGTAAGCTACAGACCTTGATTAATGAGACCATCGTGTGCGTTCAAGATCTTACGGCCAATCCCAAGACTGATACTAAGTTGGGTAAAGTCGGTTTTTAGAAGACTTATTTATTTTCTTATTTTCGAATTTCAATAAATTATTATCCATAAATTACGTTTGACAAATGCCATAATAAAGACTTTTATTAAAGGCTTCCACACATCGCAATTGCGATAGCGATCTATCGCAACACGTGTACATACATATTCAAGTTTGTTCATGCAAACCGAGTGCGATATACATAAATACATCGCCAATTGTCGCGAGAGATTGCGATAGATCGTGGCTCTCACTGCTTGTTGCTTGTCGCTCTATCGCGTAATGGTGGATGTGGAAAAGTTAATTTCTTCCGTCAAAAATTATCCAATATTATATGATTTGGATAATAAGGACTACAAAAACGTAAGGAAAAAAGATCAAGTGTGGGATGAAATTGGTTTAGAGCTGAAGAGAAGTGGTAAGAAAAAAGTTTTTTTTTAGAATATTATATTATTAATAGTTTAGATACTCAGTCAAGAAAATTGCTGGTCTTCTTCCATTGGTTCTAAATCTGACGAAAGCCGGTGTTCGCGGTTCGGTCGCATCCAAAGGCTCGTGCATTATATCTTTATCTGCCAATGATTTTGTTCGGAGAAAATTATGTAAGCCGCAAGCTGCTTTTACATAGGTTTTACTATCAGTAGATAGAGTTCTTAAAAATATTCTCCATTTTTGACATAAAATCCCGAATGTATTTTCCACAACACGCCTAGCCATGCAAAGACGTGTGTTATATTCTTCTTAAACATGGTTTTGTTTTGCTGTTATGTAAGCAAACGGCTTTATTCAATAGGACTTTAAACAGCTTATAAAAGCATTTGGTGTCAATACTGTTTGGCCAGGCAAACATTTCTGTTTTTGGATATCAAATGATCCTCTTTCAAAATGCTGTCCCATAGTAGATGTTTAAAAAATACCATAGTCACAATTTTTTCCGTATCCTCCACTATCAACACATATAAATTTGTAATTAGCATCGACTACAGCTAATAAAACGATTGAAAATATGAGGAATCTATCGATCCACTATTTTTTGGGCTTTGTATGTATGTATGATATTTAACATTACGTTCATATTTAATTTTAGGGAATGAATTTAAAAAAAAGTGGAAGAATCTTCGGGATTGTTATGCAAAATATGTACGAAGCGAGAAGACCAAAACCGGCCAAGCTGCAACATCTACTCGCTATTATAAATGCTGGGCATGGGCGAAACAAGTAGTAATATTCAAACCCTACCTAAAGCTTGCAATCCAATGTGCATCTACATTTAAATGAAAGCAGTGAATCGACAAGTATCTTATGTTTCCCAGAATATGAAGAATCATGTGAACAACAAGCGCAACAGCAAAATCATGCTTTGCAACACACCGTATCGTCAAAAACGCGAAACGGAAAGTTCAGTCGATAAAATCCTGACATGTCTTCAAGAGAAGCGGAAAACTTTCGAGTTTCACACTTCCAATCTAACTGCCAATGAGCACATGTCTATGGGTTTTGCCAAAACTGTAGCAACTTTTTCAGCACGAAGGCAACCTTCAGTAAAAAAGAGAATTACTAATATTGTTTTGGAAGAAGAACTCTTACAGAGGGAGGAGGAGGATATATCGATTTGTCCGGATTAAGGTCTTTTGATGGGAATTGTACGACATTTTATTCAATGAATTATAAACATACGTAGTTCACTAAAAGAAAAACATTTGCCAAGTGATTTCTAAATTTTGCGGGGGCCGTATGCTAAGTACCAGTGTTAAACGAGAGAGCAGTTTTTTAAGTATTATATTTTTCAAAACAATCGTATTTTAGCTCTACACACTTTGTTAAATGTGCTTCTCTTGTTGGTTTTGTTAAAAATCCTCTTAACAGACACATTCACTTCGGGTACAAGATTAATCGAATGATGAAAATACTAGAAAATGTAATTTGTTTCATCGCAGCATATACACACATATTATGTATGTATTTGGTTTTCTAATTGTTTTTTTTATTACGTAGTCCATAAGGATTCTTTTTATTTTCCAGCAAGCAGTCACAATTGTTTTTACCTTCTTTCGTGCACGATGATTTTGGGAGTAGAATTATGATTTGATATTTTTTTATGTTATGTTTTCGTTCGCCCAAAAAATCAATTTTGGTCGCCGTCAAGAAAACGCCTATGTTTAAATGTTCGTGTCAGATATTCCGATTACGTCTTCACTATCTAACACACTTCCAATCTAAGACTTTATAACCCATTAACATAAATTTTTCACATTACTTCTTACATGGTTATCTGAATTAAACAACCTGGACGTTCTTCATCATAAACACTCATGCGACAAATTTTAAAATTCCTTGTACTAATACCTTTTGACTGTCGTTGAAGGGGTAGGATCCCTGCAGGCAGCATCTAACTTTTCTTTGATACCCTAACACGTATTCACATCCATAAACAAAACTAATCACAGATCGATATTTAATTTGTTTCCTAGTGGAAAAAATTACACTTCTCATAACCAGTTCATATGATACAAAATAAAAATATTTGGCGCTACAGACCGTGTGCGATCCAGAGCCTAGCTCTCATATTTTTTCACACAAATCGAAGGGACCTACTGTTTAAAACCATATCAGAAAGACTTTTTCTCATGACTGTTATTACTCTCGGACGTTTGTCAGAACGTGAAAAAACATTTTTGGTGTTCTCTGGGATTCAAACATCGAACTTCTCGCTCAGCGATCTAACGCACTAACCACTTGACACACGGCGCCCACAAAAGCTTTAGTTGCAGCCTTTAAAATAAGGGGTCGCGTAACCCTATGTCAGCAACCGACACCGTGGAGACAGACAATTCCGTTGGCTCACTCAAATTCTGACCTTGTATTAAAAATTCTTGAGCTTCAAATACATACAACGGCAAGTGTAGACACCGTCTAACTCGATCCAGACAGTTCTTCTTTTGCCTCTTTTGTTGCGATCAGAGAACTTTTAAGATGATTGAAACCCAACTTTTAGTAAGGATATTAAACACACAGTGTACTTCGATTCCTGTCTTCATTTACTGTTCTTGCCTACAATACTCCGAGACTCATAAAACCCTTTCTTTGGAAATCATTCTACTTTCACGTTTATTTAATCAACAAACTATAAGCTGGACTTGGCGAGTAAATCTGCAGCGGATTGGCGGAATAAATGGTGACCGGGAGATTCCAAATCATAGTTTCAACTGGAATTTCCTGCGGCGCTGTTAGTTCGCCACTCTCAGAATTTGGCTTACCAATATCCATCATTGTACTGCTTACAAATTCGAAATGTAATCGCCATCTAACATCAACCTGATCTGTCCGGAACGACGGAGCTGCATGCAGCGGAATAGGTATAATTATCTGTGTCTGCAACATGGAATAGCAAACTTGATGACTGGTGGCATATGTGCTGATTTTGCCAGTCATGTCTTCCGCAACCGATGACTTTGAACCCTCAACGGCAATACTGCTTACATCAGACGATGAATTTATAGACCCCGTGTCTGTGTCGTCCTTAGCTTGGACCGATTTCCGCAAGAGCACCTCTTCGGATTGCAGTTTAACCGAAAACTGCACACAGCGAACCTCACAATTTGCGAAATCTAAACTTCCAACGATATCTTCACCGAGTTTGTAGGCAGTTTTAAATAAACAGAAACGACCTACATAGCCCCGCTTGTTCGTGATGCGATAAAACTTTGGAGACCGCCGAGCAGTTACATTCTAAAAGAAAAACGTTTCCAGTTCATTGCCATTGCATCCAAAACAAAGTTTACCTTCAAGTGATGCCACGATACTTCTAACTCGGTGATTTCCCTCTTTTCTAGGAATGGGTTTGTTGGAGTGAGCTCCTCGTTTGTCTCGGTACCGAGGAGTTCCTCTGGTCTGGGTATTACGGGGATAGGAAGTACCCGTATAGGTACTGTCAGTGTTTGCACCTTAGACTTTACTCTCTGCGTGGCAATTGTGATTTTATAGAAATACTTAATATCATGGCCACGATAGGTTGGCGGTCCTTCCCTTGGTACAAAATCATTGAAGAAGTCTAGGAGAATTCTACGTGAGACATGTTTCAAATTCGCTTCTTGTCTACTTACAAATTTTACTTTCTGCTTGCCTTAGTTTTAAGTCACAAAATAATATTTTCGGTTTCGTTGCGACGATAATTTCGCCAGGGGTTTGTGTGACCGCGTCCAGCGCAGTCTTTCCAATCATTTCGGTCAAGTCTGTAACAGAGTTTGAAAATGTTGTCTTGCGATAGCAATGAATCTGTACGGAAGCCCATGCCAAATTCTCATAGTGGTCTCTGCAAAGGTAGATATGTAAATTGGAATGAAGTAATGCCTATGGACAGCAGCTACAGTGGATTACCCATATGATTCGTTGGCAGTGGTCTCGGTTCTATTGGTGAATTCAATAAGACACTCAACTTTTTCACCAGCAGCGTAAATAGCAGAGTCTGCTCGTATCAATTTGGCTTTAATTTCAATCATTTTTGACTGTAAATGGATTACATGGCAATATTCAAATGAAAAAGCAAAAGAAACAAATTTAATTATTACATTCTGTAGTGATCAAAGTGACATTTAACTAGACGGTGACAACGATTTCCATTTAACTGCTACAGAATTCTGTTAGGAAAACAGCGTTCAGAAATACATTTTTATCAAATGGATTAAGCAAGTGATATTTCTGGTGGGCAGCATATCTATAAAATAATTACATTTTTACAAAATTTGTGGGAAAGTACTTCTAACTTTCAGTCCATAAATTGGGCAGAAAACTACTAACTACTCATAACATGGTATGAGCTGGTAGTTAAAACACCATATTTCAATAAATTATGCGCAACGTATGTTAATTGCTTAATTTATACGTGGCCGAAAATGCATGGAGGATAACACTAGTGCCTTTTATTAAATACGAGTTATGTATTTAGTTCAAATACGTAACCCGGCAGTCTTATAGGAACATCTTTTAGTTATTTATTAAACTTTGGACCTACTTATAGATAGGTGTTTTAAAACAAAACTGGTTTCTAACTATAATCCTCCAACGAATAGTTTTTCAGCAAAACTTGTAATTAGTTTGTATAGTCAACAGTTATTTTTTAATTACCCAAAAAAAAATTCTTTTCTTTCTTCCAATCAGAAATTTAATTTATTTGCTATGGAATTCCTTAGCTTTCAACGCATTTTTAAACTTCATACGTGGTATTCACATTTTGAATGAAGAAAAGGAAACAAGAAAATGCAGGTAAGAAATAAGCCTTTTAAAACAAGGAAATAAGTTATTGCTCTCACAAAACCTGGCCGCTCTATTCAACGTCATCTAATTAGCAACAGAGTTTCCGATACACGGAAATCCACATGCTCCCACTCGGATTCACAATAGTCTTGTTGGAACTAAAACCTCGCCACTGAACTGTAAGCCCATCCCTGTGGATGGTTTTTTTTTTGGCGTGTGTTGAGTGTGTGTCGGGTAGTTGAGCAATTTTGATTGAAGTGTAATCTAGTTTGCTTGCATGTCAGTGTGATTATAATTAAATTTCCAGTGAATTATTCTTCAATTTTAACGCATTTGTAAGTTCTAAAAACACTTTTATAACACATCCTTCATCCTATTGGTTGAAATAACTTAACATTAATCAAAAATTCATTTGATTTTCCTCAAAAATTCTCATCGGCTACGAGTTCTCTTCCTTTTTTTTTCTTTTCTTTCCTCATCATCGCCTACCTTTTGATTTTGATCCGCGGATCGCAATGGCGGTTGACCAGCCACCAGAAGACCTGTGAAACGTCAAAAAGTTGCCACGGAAAATCCTTTTTCTTCGTTTCTATCGAAATTTCTGAATGATTTTCAATTTTTTTCAATGAAAACGTAGTGCATTTGGGTATTTTCTTTAAAATGCAATAACAATTGGACGCGTAATTTGTGTAAATAGATATTTATAAAAAAAAGAAAAAGAAAAAAAAAATTAGAACGCGCCGCCGGAGAGGAGGAAATTTTCACCGAGCTAAAAATTCCTAGTTATTTTTAGTGACATCATCAATTTTGTGTGTGGAGCAGCTCTCTCTCTTGTGTGGCTGTCACTCAAGGAAACCCCGACTCTGTCCGCTGTAAGAATCCCAATCAAAAATTATTAATTGCACATCATTTTGCAGTTTAATACAACCGAACCAAGTGTATTTCCATTCTTTTGTTCGCATTTGCGCTTGCATATATGGCCAACTGTGTGCCGCCGGACCATCACCACCACTTGGTCTGTCGTGGCCTATATACTATCGACGACCGACAGCTTTTTTTTCGTTTTTTTTTTTTTTTTTTATGTGCCACATCTCGGTCTATGTAATGTAATTATTATTACAAATTGCATTTTGCTTTTATATAGGACAGCCTGGGAAGAATTGTAAGAAAATCTAGGTAATCATCTCGTGATGATGTAGTGTGTGCGATCGTCGCCTCTGAAGAGATGAACGTGGTGAAGCGACTTTCTTTTCTCACTCAGTGTACTTATTCACATCTTCCGGTTGATGACCTTAGCCGGCTTCCATACTATCCGTGGTGGGTTTTCCATTGTAAAAGTAATTGTTTAATTGAATGCTGCTGCTGCTGGCACTGTGACTGTTGGGCTGGCTATTGTTTCTTCTGTGGACTACACTCTCTCTTTAAAACAGAACAAGGGGTGCGCGATGTGTCGCCTGTCACTGAATCAGTAAAAGCCGGTAGTCATCATTAAAATTCCAACATTCCAAGAGCATACGTGGTGGTTTTTCCTATTTCTGTTTCTAATTTCTAATCTATTATCTGTCGTTGTAGTCGTCGTCGTCTCGTAGTGTAGTTGTTGTTGTGTAATTGTTTTTGTAGAGAGCACATCCGATTTTGTTTTTGCATTAAATGTTTCCTCTTATCAATCGAAGCGTTCAAGTACCGAATCACTGCTGCTTTCCTGTTTTTATTTCATTTTAGTATAAATTTTCGTCGAAGAGATAAATATTTTTTTTTTTCGTTCAGTCTGGGTCCCGTTCGTACTATTTCAGAGTGAAAATTTGTCGTTCGATAAGGTGGTCGGTTGTTCGTCTTAAATTTTGAATGTAAGTGAAATTTTGTAAAAAAAAAAAATCATCTCCATCTACATACATACATCCTCTATAAAGGAAGAGAAAAAAAATAAGTGACGTGTACACATTTTGTAACTTGTTTTTTTGTTTTTTTTTTTTGCGTTAACTGGTAACTGGTACCTGTACCAATACACTCCTACATGTAAGGTTATTGGAAGTTCATGAATGCCGACACCGTCGTCGTTGCCGGTTAATAACTTTTTAGTAATGCCCGAGTGGAAACGAAGAACACGATGAAGTAAAAGAAGAAGAGGCGAAAAAAACCGGATAGTCAATAAAATTTTTCAGATAGTCATGGCTTTCGCACAAGCTTATTGTTGTTGTAAATTTAAGAGAAGATTGTGCTAGCGATCCTCGAGCGATCGTCGTTTATGTTTGCCCTCTGATATTACGTGTCTGGTGGTTGTATATCATTTTGCATTGGGCATATTGCGGATTTTCACTGACGTCAAGAAAAATTTTCAGAAATTTTGCTGTTTATAAATTAAATTTTATTCTTTTATTGGTGTTACATTGTAAAATGTATTTATTAGGTTCCATGTGTCGAAAGTGTATCAAATTGGTCATACGTCGTTTAAGCACAATTGGGTCATATGGGAGAAAATAGAGTTAATCGTAGTCAGCTGATGCGCTGAATATCTCTCGCTACGCTTTCGTTGGTAGAGTACCTTTACCCCTCTTTTTTAGCGGAATACCGGCTACTTTATGCAGCCGGGGATGTTGAAACAAAAGTATACCGCAGAAACAATGCATAGTACACGGTTTCATTTTCGTGATATCTACGTACCCATTGCATCTGTGTAAATGTACTTTCCATAATGGTAAATTCGGATTTACTAAATCAGTTGACCATCGTTTATGGTGGTCAGCAATGATTCATTCCGGACTCTATATCCAAAATATCGACATGACTAAAGTTGTACTTTCCGAGAATTTAACTGCTTTATTGATTGCCGCGTATAGAACATTCAGGACATTCCTGAAGATAATTTCAGACTTTTGATAAGTCCAGTGCTTAAAAACACGTAGCGCCATTTCCCAACTGTGGTAGAAACACGTTTGCTTCCCTCCTTGTGACCGACATACATTCTGTTGCTAAACGGGTAACTCCTACTCCCCTAAGTCATTGCATCAGTGTTGGAAGTAAATCATCTGATCCTGCAGTTTTGAAGAGGAAATTTCATGGAAATAAGTGTGCTTTGGAGCCTAGAGTTAACCTGACCTATAGTTTCCCGGAAAGTGCACATTAATCACATTTGTGTTCTTAAAAATGTTTGCCATCTCCGAAGTTCTGTTTCAATCCAACATATGTATGTACAAGTACATCTCATTCTCCCAGTTTTACTAAGCTAGCGGACCTGAATATCTTTCTATTGGTTACTCCTTTTTGGATCACTTCGAAGCGTTGACGAGTCAGACGATCGTTTTTTTTTTACAAAACTTCCCTAATATAATAGAAACCATACGCAATGTTATGTAAAGTTCATCAATGTGCTTTAGTGACATTTTCGGTATCAAAATATCGAATGTTTTATTTTTGAATGAATGATCTTTACTCGATTGCTTTTAATGACCGATTCTATTTTTTTAGTGCTTCACGGAGGGCTATGACAAGGTTACTACCGTTCGTAGTACCGTCTGCAATTACCTAGAAGACAGCAGAGCAAAGGTTTTTTACAGTTGCTCCGGTAAGCACTAATATTTGCTGAACTCATTGCGCATTTTACTTTAGAAGTTGCTCCTATTCTGGCCATCTACATACATATGTAGTATGTCTTCGAGATCTTTTTGTAGTTTTATTATGGCTCATATCATATCTTGTGGGATTCTGTCGAAGGCTTTTTGTTGGATCCTTGGATTTGAAACAACTACATATCTAGCTCCTTTAACGGGTTCCAATTTTTTTTTTTCGTAGACTACATTGCATCGAATATATGTACATATGCGGATTGTCCGCATTGATTCCCTTGCAAATATGATCTTACTTTGACGGGTATCTAACACTTTTTTATTTTATTTTCAATAATTTTTCCGAATTATGCCTGTAAAAAAGTGGCCTTTCGTCCCTATTTCGGAAGAAACCACCTGGACACCAGGTCAAATCAACTAGTTAAGTTTTATCCAACTCTGTGCAAGAAAGATACAAGAATATTCGTACCTTTTATCAAAACTTATTTTCATTTTTAAACACGATCTTCTCGAACCTGAAGTTTTCATATGTTGGAAAAACTAGTTTGAATCGAAGTTACTAAATTGGAAACAAAAATTCGCAGTCCTTTGAGCTCTTGTTTCGGATTGGAAGCAGGAAATAGTTGCTAGGGTCTGAAGAATATGGTGGATGTGTCATGATTTAGGAGCTGCAAACCTTTAGCAAAATGTCTCAGATGCCGGGTTCGACTGCATGCTTTATTATACGGCAACCGACTTTGTTCATGCTCAATTTGTTGTTTATTTGAAATGTTAAGCATACGGTTTTCCCAAGAATCTTATGACTGCATGATACTCCAATTTAATCAGTTTAAAAAAAACTTGAATTGCTTGTCACAATATTCTTTACTTTTTTGAAAGTTTGCCCTATTTGACAACACAACCACTTTCCGGTTAGAACACCACCTCTATGTTAGGCCAAAAACTTTTCTGCCTCCCCACGTACATTTCTGGTTCTAGCTTTAATCAATTGGGCTGCAAGCACATTAAAACTCATTCATCATCCTCTCTTTAGTTCCAACTAATATGGCAACGGAGCTGATTTGCCTTTTTTGGAGGGCCACAAAAGTAGACTCATCGTATAGAATTAAGTATCTTGAGATGAGAAAAACCAAAACAGTTTTTATATTTCATCCCTAACATTGTTTTAAGTTCCAATAGATAATGTTTTAATTGTCGAGTACGCTAACCATCTTAACTAAAGGAAGGCTAATGATACGGCAAATACAACATGGCGTTTTAGAAGACAGTGTTAAGGGCTCGACTCCATTTCGGTGCGTTGTACTTACCTGCATAAACATCTCTGTCATAGTTTTCGTCAAAGAGATTTTATTCGTTTTTATTTTATGCTCCGGGGTCTGTTGGTTGCTGCTCTTTGGCTAGGCTCGACTTTTCACCAGTTCTGTCACAAGCAAACAAACCGTACTTTTATTGTTTATTCTTATAAAATCAGGCAACAGAAGAGTGGCGTCATTGCCTTTTGTAACGTGTGAGGTTTTGTTATTGCAGGTACTCCTACTTTGGGTTTTTAGCTGATTCTAAGCCGCTTAGCTATGCATTTTAAGATATTTGCTTGTATTATGATGGCTCAAGGTCAAGTTTTATCTGGACGAGTTACTAAATTCCACAAATTTCTTATCTCTTCTATCGTGGGATTCAGTTGCCCTACTCTTAATTGTCATTTAAGCATTATTTAAATGAACTTGCATATGTACTTACCAACATGTATTTCTTAAATAACAAAGATTGATGGTGTTGTTTTGATTGTTCTTCGTCTTGCCATGATTTATTGAAGCTTCATTTTGGTTGGATTTGCCGCTGGGCACCCTTTACTTTGGAATTATGTTTGCTACATCCATTCTTAAATTTTAACATTGGAATAAAAGTAGAACGTGACCTGAAATGTCAAGTGATATAAATTGGACTTCCTTTATAACAAACATCCTTTATAACTCAGCAACAAGTTGTCACACAAAAAACCATGCACAAGGGTTCGATGCCTAAACATATTACATATGAATAGAGTAAAACGTATCCCTGAAGTTTATACTGCCTCCCCTGTTTACTAGGCTCACACAGAGTAGTTCCTGACATTGCACAAGTATGTTTCCTGTGGCTGTGAACTTGTGCATAACCAATTTGACTTGACTTCCTGTGTACCCTGTAGATTTAATCTGAAGTCATTGACAACTTTTATTGAAAAATTAATTCTGTCGAAGAAGAAGCAAAAATTTGCCTTACTTTCGCATTACCTTGCAGAAAACGCAGCGTACAGATTAAATAAATTGCAATTCAGGTTAATAGCCCTGTAACCTATTTAAAATTATAGTTTGTAAAACAAAACCACGAACACAGAGGAGAGCATTGGGCTAAATTGATTAATTATTGTGTGTGTTCGAGACTATGTCTGCCTGTCCGTCGCAGTCAGCCGTGGAAGTACGGCTCTGTAGGGAAATCTAATGAACATGTGTACACTCGACGAGTACACATTCATCGCTCTCACTGTGTGTTTACCAATCGGCGGTTTCATATGGTAAAATGGTGAAACTAAACTTAAGTCCTCTACTCCTCCGGCGTGATGGCAATGGTGGAGAACACTTCACTGTTCAGTGTTTGTTTATATTATTGAAAATATACTTTCCCTTGTTCATATTCCTTAATCAAATGGAAAACAGATATTTTTGATATCTAAACATACAACACTTTCTGTTTTTGCCTCAAGGAAACAAGAAAAACAAAAGCAATTGTGCAAATTGACGACAATCGACAATGATGATGGCAGCAGAAAACATTCGTAAACTGATTGAACGGCTCACATTAAGTCTATAATGAATGCTAAAACGACCGAATTTGTGTATTTAGTTAATTCCGTTCTAAATAAATGGTTGACTTTTCTTTTATTTCGTTTTTTTGTTAATTTATGCAAATAAGAAATTTGAATGTAAACAAATGTTGTCACCCTCAGTTCGCAGCAGTAAGAAAACGGAACTCATATCGGATTAACTTTTGATTCACAATGAATCCACGTATTCTTGTGTGAAAATGGAAACGGTAAAACTGTTAGCGCAGTAATAGGCCTTCTGTGAAAGAATTTTAAAGAAACTTGAGGTAATCCCGGCTTTGGAAAGTAAATGATCTCTTGGCTAATAAAACTCAACGATCAACGGATGTACACGTGGAGAGTGATGTAAACCGGTGAGCTACCTCATGCTATCGTAATTGCAATCTCATATTTACGATTAGATGGACTGGGTAGGCTGTTTCTAGGCTACGATATGACTGACGCGTTGTTTATTCATTCACGGATATATAGCGATCTCCCTCTGATGAAGAAAATAAAATAGAAAGCAAAAAGCTAGTTTTGGAACTATGCGCAGGGCGGTCTTCTATCACGCAGTTTGGTGAGAATACACATTTTATCTTTCATTTGTTTTGCTCTCCCTGTTAATACTGCATGAACTATGGGTGATTTGACGCAATGCAATCTGAAGGTTTCTTTTTTTTTGGCGGATGTAGATCGTGGATAGAAGTAGCTTTAGTTTAAGTTTAGTTTAGAAAATTAATTTAGGTCGACTATAGCGACGGAAAATCTCTTTCGTTTTGAAAATTTTCAACTCTGTCCCTTGCCTATCTTCCTAATCCATTCCTTAAACTTACGATGCTTTATCAGACAGACTATTATTATATGTAGCGTGTTTTTCCTAAGAAAAGGATACTTTCTATTAAAATTTCTTATTTTTGGAAGTTCTTTTCAAAGCTTTGTTGGATTCTTTCTCCCGTCGTAGTTCGACTCTATTTATATGTTTGTTCATCTTACAGAAGAGTGCTCTGTCCTATTAACGGGATTGTTGCCGCTTTTTGCAGTTTATTCATTCTTTTGCTGCCTTACCTGTTCTCTTAATGATGAGTTATAATGGTAAGAGCTTGCTTCCATCGTTGCAGTTCAGTTGCATATGCAAGTCATTCGTTTAACTTTACTGATAATTTTCTTTGGTTTTTTATTATCATATGTCAACGATCATAGTGTGCATCCAGCATAGAGTTTGTGTAGCTTTTCTGATAACATTCTTTTCTGGGGTTTTCTAGAGAAGCTGGCTTTCTAAGAAGACTCCTATGTAGAAGTACTTGGTAAGGTTAACGAATGTAATATTAGAGAAATGACCAAAGAAGAGATAATCGAGTGATACATAGTTGGTAGATCGTTCCAAACCCTGTTTAAAATGTTTCATTCTCTGCACTAGGAAATAACTCTTTTAAAAAAGTCATTTATACCTGATTTGTTGATTTGTCGCTGCGATTCAAACCTACTGGCCTTTAGACGTATTTTAGTGTAGTTGATACATGTACTTACCAGTTTGGCTATTCTAGCCAGTGTCAGAAGCATTACTGTTCATTCATAACACACGTGTACACTTAGGAGGATTGTGCATCGCAACACTGCATGCATTATTGGTAAATACGCCACAATCTATTTGAACAAGCGTTGTTTAGATCGATAAAAAAATTCTGCATATTTATTTAGAATTTAAAATTGCTCAAGTTGTTTAAAATTGCCAATATGCACAGTTCAATGTCATGCTGATAACGGCTGCTCAGATTATTGACAAAAGGTCTTAGACGTTCACGAATTAAGCTGTAGATAAGGCCTTGCATACAATTTCAATTGAATTTCGCTGCTACCAAATGTACACATTGTACATGCTTTATTTCTCTGGCCTCTCGTTTTTTGTGTTCATTTAAAAGAAAATCAGTCTTTAAGGCTAAATGTGTGAACGTTTCATTGATTGGAGCTGACTGCAACAAAGAACGAAAGCACAGCGCAGTAAAGACCTTTGCAGCCAACTTCAGTCTAAAAGGTGTCTTTTTGACTTCTAAAGTAGCCAGAATATCTGAAAAGTATGATGCAAAGATGAGCTCTATACTTTTGATAAAACTGAATCGCTTCTATTTTTTTTATAAAATCTTCCATCAGACTGGACTGTTGTATTATTTTTAAGCGATGTACATGTACAGTATGTGTGAAATCAAAAACGCATCCGCATAATGCAACATTGAGGCATCAATTTAACGTGTAAGATTTATGCAGAAGATTTACGCTATAATTCACATATACATGTATGTCTACAAAAAAAGATTAAAAAGTCATACTTGATAGAATTTACAATCAAATAAATTTCGCAATCACATTTAATGTCCACCATTATTATTAATAATTACCTGGTGCTTTCTGGTTTACGTTTCGCCGCTGCCAATTGGTTTTAATAGCCTGTATAAGTTACCGTGCAGTTTTTATTTCACTTCCTTTTACTTTATTACTTTCACCTAAAAGAGCAAGTGTTGCTTTCTTAAAAAGATGTGCAGATTTTGACCAATTTCTGTATTATATGTGTCTGTCTTTCTGTATGCACAGGGAGGAATTTTATGATCCCTTCCAACCATTCCTCTTTATATTGAGGTCAAAACAGCGGTTTTACAAGAGTTTTCCTCCCAAAGATTCCAATCTTTAACTGTGGTGAGAAATATGGCTTCAAAACAATGCGTGTTTACCTCTACGCGAATTTAGGGCGTTGTCTACTTTTTATTTGCTATTTTCTATTTCAATGCATAGACGAAATGGACACAAGGTCAATGCCTAAGTATTTGGTCATACCATATTTTTTTAGTTTCTAGTAAAAATATTAAAAAACAGTATTTATTGAAAAGGTGGAGTAGCTGTGGCAAATTCTAAACTGGAATATACCAATATCGCCAACGAAAGTTCATCCAAAGTTTCTAAAGGTTCCTTATGGTATAGTGCATAAGTACAATGATCTGTAGTCACCAAAAAGAGATAACTGGCTCTAACCTTAACCTGTGAAATAAAACTAAGTAATGGGCTTTTCCATAAGTGCAATCTACTCATTGCATTAAAGCTAGTGGGAAAGCCTCAGTTTTTAGTGCGAATTAAATTTGCAAAGAGATTTTGGACCCATTATCATTCGAAGGTTAATTTGTTATTGTGGCCCGAACTTTTAGCCTGCATTGTTTCTAATTTAAGGGTATTGCATTGCAAAGGTTAAATACCCTCCATTTTGTAACCTTTAAACAACTGACAAAAACGCGGTTAACGAAAATCAAGCGTGTATCACACACGCAATTATAGAAATTCATTATAAAAATGATTGAAATTTCACGGAGGCATCTCGCAAACTTTGGACTGCTTTTGGTCGTCATAATATAAATATAAATCTTATCAACAAATTCGACCAATCGTCGTGGTCAAGTTGGTATTGTGAAGTACGTACTTGATTAGCCAGAACTATAGAAATATAATTCAGTTACTGTCGGAAAGGTTTGCATCGTGTTCTGCATATAAGTATTAAGGTCTACGGCAACAAACCCACACAAGATTGCAGCACTGAATGACAACATTCAATCTGTCATTGAGAAAATAGAGCCGCAATTATGTGAAAATGTTTTGAAGAATGTTGTTAACAAAGCCGATGTAGGTACCCATTTATTAAATATTGTTTTAATATTTTACTACAAAGTCTATACTTACTAAGAAATTTTTTTTGATGATTTAAAATCGCACTCTCAATGGAAACTATTTTATGCACAAGCTTAATAAAACATTGAACAAATTGCAAATTCTACTTACTCACTTACCGGGGTCTCAACCCGTGGAGGGTTCCTGCCTGAGACATGGCAGCGATCCATCCTATTCGCTCTGGCATCCGCAATAGCTTCAACCTTTAAACGGAGGCTCGGTCTTCTTTTCGTTTCGAACCTGGGGTCTGTGGGCCACTGTTACTGTTGTCAACAGTGACGTTTTGTCCTCGACGGTAAACAGATGCTGATTTGTTTGTTGAGAACATGTACTTAGTTTTGTGCTCGTTTACTTCAAGACCAACTCGTTTTGCCTGTTCTTCAATTGCCTTGGAAGCCTTTATGACGGCACGCTGGAAGCGAACGGTGCTTCAATTGCTGAAGATGGCAATTGTAAATTCGGTGATTAATACCTAAAGTGTACGTACCCAGACTGCCGGTTATAAGTCTGAGACCCCATCAAGTATCAACAATTTTATACGTCGACCCTAGATGAAAATGAATTTTGCTTTTAACTCAAATTATAGTTATACATTTTGGAAATCCCACGATGTAAAAGAATATGGGTTTTACCACCGCATTTAAAAATAGTGGACGATCGGTGTGCACAGATGGGAAAACGTATATTTTGTGTTTTTGTAATATGTACATATGTACGTATGTACATTGCGGTTTTGCATTATTTATCTATGACTTCACAGCGAAGAAAAGTCTGGTAGCGAGATTGGATCGGGGTAGAAAATA
This sequence comes from Blera fallax, assembly GCA_946965025.1. Taxonomy (NCBI): domain Eukaryota; kingdom Metazoa; phylum Arthropoda; class Insecta; order Diptera; family Syrphidae; genus Blera; species Blera fallax. The sequence continues at coordinate 105,661,567 of OX337244.1, read as the reverse complement.
TCGAAATCTTGAGTTCACCGTAATATTGTGCGACATCGCCAATGATAACAGCACTTGATGAAACGCTTGCTAATAAGAAAAAATGTTTAGAATAGGTTCTGAGAATTCGGAACTCAACAGAAGAAGATTTCAGAGAATACTGACAAATGGAAGAATTTTAGAATTTGGATGGAAAAGGAGGACTAAAAGTTCATCTTAGAGATCAAGCTTTGACATTTTGCTAGATGTTAATTGGATTAGAAAGATTTGTAATTCAGCAGAACCATGACCTGAAAATTATTCTGGAAATTCCCAGAAGGGAATAAAACCGAATGAGTCGTGGAAAACATGATCTGGTCGGCACAGACATCTCATCTTAACCCCATTGAAGTCCAAGGTCGATTCATCATCAAAAGAACTAATGTGGAATAATTGCTGGGTAGTTTCCAAACCAAAAGACAGAATCGAATTATGTTCTTTCCATTCCTTTAATTTTAATCCTTTTTTGGACTTTCTTAGGCTTAAGAATGGTGTAACTTGACTTTGTTTGAACGGTAGTCTCTGACTTGTGACCGGTAGTGTATGTCTACATGCTCAAATGTTTGTACTCTTATTGCTGATATCTCAAAGTTCTCTAAATTATCCAGTAGCATTAGAAAGCCCTGAACTTCTCTTGAAATAATTATTCCACATTTAACTTGAAATTAAATTCATATTGAATTTTATTCACCAGAAGAAAAAAGACAACAAAAAAAAACTTCGCAAAACGGCTTCATTAAATTTGCAGAACTTTTATTTGTTTTCATTAGTTTTTACTGTGAGAGCTGGACTACATTGTCTGGTGATTGATTTTGCGAATCCCAATTCCAATGAATACTTCATAAAAAGCGCAAATAATTATTATTCCAATATCAATTAACTAAAGTGACGCAAACTCTTTCATCTATTCTTGTGTCTAACTTGATTTCTGTGTTTTTTTGTCTTTTTTTTTCTTGTTTCTGCTCATCACTTAAAAAGTTCTCAGACCACTTTCCCACACACATTTTCTGTCTTTGATCGCGTCAAGGTTGTTGCTCTATTTGACAGGCGAATTTCAGTAGACAAGTAACATGACAAGTTTGGTAAAGCAGCAACGTTTGCAAATTCCTATTGGAAGCAGTAACTCCATCATCATCCTCATCATCATCGTCGGAGTTATAATTTAAAAATGTCACCTTTCGTCATTTTACCTATCCTCACTGTACAGTTATCATCGCATGGTTATTGTATGTACTTATGTATATCTTTTGTCTTTTGAGTTGTATTAATGTTTTCTTTTGTTTTATTTTCGATCATACACTACACATGAACAAGACAGAAATTGAGTCATCATTTCTCATATATTAGCTAGCGAGAAAATTAGCCTGTTTTTTTGTCTGCTTTTGTGTTGGGTGAATGAATTATTCTTCTTCGTAAAAGTAAAAATTGTTTATTTAAACGATTTGGACTTGTGAATTGGAAATATATCACGTTTAATCACGCGTCTATTTATTTGGTATAAATAGGTGCCTTGTATGTTTTTTTATTGCAATTTGATTATGTAGATTATACAAATCTACCTATTATTCTGTTTCTTCAATTGTTTTTTTTTTTTCGATGATTGGTGAGTTCGAATTAGAAAAATTTATATTACCATTAACTTTGTACGATAGGACAGAACACTTCTTTTCGACTGTACCCATTAGCACTCGAGCTCCAGTTTCAAAAAGACATTAACATTTTAGATCAAATGCTATTCGACATTTACTTAAAAATATAGAGAATTGTGCGATAGAGCATATGATACGTTAGGTGACTTCCCTTATACTATTTATGAAAGTACACCATATTAACCTCCTGTAACTATCTATATAGGTAGAGTGGTGATGCTATTTGCAAACAAAAAAGTTAATTAGAATTGTATGTACATATGTACATAGTTTGGCACATAAAAACATACATATGTATGTATGTACATATGGTACCTCTGCAGCCCATATTTATTCAGCAAAAAAAACCTTCGATAGTAGACTAAATTCGTGATTGGAAATGTGAACATGCTTGAATTAAATATTCCTTGTTGATGTTGCGCATCACTGTGGTGAATGGCATCCTTTAGAGCTTAGATGCTATTGTGGGGATGCTTGTTGATTTTATGTACATAGTTCAAATACAAGCCCCACACAAAGTAATCTAATAGATTAAGGTCAGGTTAATTGGATGGCCATAATTTTGGTGTTATGTGATTATGGGAATTGATCGCCATCCATTTCTTAATTCGCTGCAGAATCCTACTGGAAAACTTTTTTTTTTTTTCAGTCACACTGTCTGTCTAGGGCTTAACAATAACGTATTGTGGCTGATATTAACTCTAACACCTTGATTTATCCGCGAGCATTTACTCTAGACCTCGTGGAAAAAAGAATAGAGGCATAGCATGACTTCTTTACTGGTCACTATTCCAATGAGCATCCTCTGGTAGGGGGATGATGTGCATAAAACGAGAGACTTCTGAATGCTTTGCACATATCTATGTATATGTTGGATTTGTATTGATCTTCTGGTACTGGTTAAAATTTTTTTCCTTAAAAAGAAAAAAAAAAACAAAGAAGACCTGGATTTTCCGGGTGCTTCATCTTATTGAGGAGCCGCAGTGCACACTGCTTTTTTGTTTCCTCCAACATGAACTGGCCACTTCTCATGGCATAAGACTTATATCGGAAGTTTTCATAAACCGCACCGGGAATTGGTCAGACACTTAATAGTTCCTTGCAATTGACCTCATCGACTTTTCAGGGTCCTGGTGAATACAATGTTGCACTTGTCTGTAAATGTGTAAAATGAAACTGTTACTACTAAAGTATACAACTCAACGTCTAAAAATGTCACTTAACAGTATTGCCGCTATTTGTTCAACTACTCACTCATTCACAATAAGGATCAAGTGGAAAGTGGAAAAATATACCCCGACAGCGAGAATAACTTTGAATCGCCTTCCAATTCACTTGACTTTTTCAAGCGTGAATTTTCTGTTTCTTTCATTCAATAAAAAAAAAAGCCTGAATGAAGTAAATTTGTAGTAGTTCTTGCTTCAAGAGTATCACAACATATGTTCTTTATTATTGGCGAATGATTTTTTAGAATAGTTATGAAGCGTGAATATGACGCTGACACGCTCGTGTGAACTACTTTAAAGGCGATTACATTTGTTTTTTTTTTTTTTTTTTTGTAGTGTTTGCACATTGCACATAAATGTGTAAGCGCCGGTAATAACCTCGAATAGTTTGAATTGCAGTCAAGTAAGGTCACATTTCGCAAAATTGGTAGGTCAAAACAGCACTTGTAAACAAAGTCGGCGGTAAGTCAATGAAAGTCAACAAAAAGTTGGGTGCTAATGTGTGGAAAGAGCTAAAGAGCAATCCACTAAGCTTTACCTAAATTTGAAAGAAATCCGGTTGATTATATTTTATTTGAGTGAGTGACTTCAACAGATAGTGAATCACCGCTTTGGATTGTTTTTTAGCGCAAAACTTAGCTACGTGTGCAATTACCTCATTTCTTTAGCAACTGACTAACTTATGTGTTTTAAATTTAAATAGAATACCGATTTCTGTTTAGATGCTGTGAGCTAAATTAGTACGAAAATTATGTGTGGTTAGTATATATGCATGTAAGGCGAATGTATTTTTATGCTGTTGTTCTGGTTTCTGTCAAACTGCTTGATATTAAGCAAGTCTTCAATTCGGACCTCAGTTTTAGTCATACTCGTATGGTAAAGAAAGTGTTTACACTTTTTAACAATTTAAGTTTTAACTGCATATGAAAACAAACACAGCGCCGCGCCGGCTCATGTACTGAGAAATTTTCCTTTGAGACTTGTCGTCATCGGAAATGTTTTCTCGGAATTCCTGTAACCTGTGAATGAATTCAGCATTCCAACCAGGTTTATAGGGTTCTCACAGTGGTAAAAGTAGCTGTTAAAGTGTTACACAGTGCCCTAAGTGCAGCTTGACTATGACTTCAGGTGGAGATATTCAATCCTTTCTTCAATCTCTTTCTCTTCAATTTGTTTTCAACAATATATCGAATATCCATAAGAATTTTATATAAATGACCGTCTTCCTTGTTTTTAAGTCATGTGCTATTTATCAATGTCCGTTTGCAGCTAAAGAAATTAAATTTCAGATAAAAAATGTTTGGAATCCGAAGTAGTACGAAGTTAAGATACATATATGTATCATCTATCCTAGGGCTTATGTAGGTTAACAGAGACTGCGCGCCGTCGTCTTCCAGTTCCTGCAGCGCATTTTATTTCGCTACAACTCATTCACAGCGATCTTGATTCTTCCTCGACTAAAGGAAATTCTCGGGCCCTATGTACAGTGGTGATAAATGATAAAATCGGTTTTTCTCTATAAAATTTGCGGAATCCTAAGTGGTAGATGTGTAAACATTTTTAAATCGTCCTCAATATGATTCAGGCCACCACTTTTCCTCCTTCGAATTTAAACACATCGTAAAAGACAGAATTTAACAACATTGTAAGTCGAACCGTCTTTATATGTATGAGGGAGAGTATATCAGTTGGATTTGATGCTTCCACTACAAAAAGGCTGATTTTTCACTGTATACTCAAACAAGTGATAAATTTTGTAAAACTTTTTCCCTTGAAAGTTCTGGCATTACTAACCGTAACTTTAGTGATTTTTATACTATTGGTTGCAGTATAGTGCTAGCTACTTGGACTTTTCAGACAGGGTCAATTCCTACTTATTATAGGTAAACCTCTTAAAAGAAGAAATCAAATCAGTATTCCAACAAAAAGATACGTAGTACATATTTTGAAATTAATTTGCATTTACTAGTACTGCAAAGTGTCATTATAATTGAATGTTCTTATCAGCTGTGCTTGTTCACATTTAAAAAGAAATCTAATTTTGGTTTAATCTTATCACTTGTTTATATGAACGACCAATTTGGTATCTGAGCGAATTCTCCTATTGATCGTAGACAAATTACTTAATAAATTTGCGGATTTGTTATTACACCGATTGGATAGGGTTTCTTTTTTTTTAAATCATTTTTGGTTATTTACCGCCACGCATTTCAGACTTTACTTATCATTCCTGAAAATCGAAAATAGATTAAAAGCAAATACGAAACAACGGCTAACGTACAACCATCTAAATACGCTTTAATAACACTTAAGAATATAATATTGCTGCGGCTATTGTCTTGCCGGTGTCACGATACCCGACTATAGCATTCAAATCGCATTAAGCAGCATTAGAATGAAATCCATATTTTTATCGATCTATTCGACACACTTGTGTGTTTATTATAAATAATTAAATAATTCGTGTCTTGTTTTCTCTCATTTCAGATATAGAGTACGAGTTTCAAAGTTTCGTTGTTAAAAATTGTTCCGTAGAAGATATGCAAAAATGGATTTTCATATATTGATTATAATCGCATGTGTATTTTTGGCATCCTTGTTCTCCCTGTTGTTCATAAATAAGTTCTTCCGTCGGAAAACATTTGAGGAGATAATCGCTGAAAAGAAAGCAATGACCGAAAAAATCTATGGTCCGGCGAAGGCTGCCAAAAAGCAAGCTCGAACCAAATTGCCAACCAAGAAAGAACTGAAAAAGGAAAAACGTCAGAAACAGCAAAAGAAGGCCGAGGACAATACAACCGAAGTTGATGATAGTGATGGACAATCGGAGAACCCATCGGTCGAGGATAGTCCACGTCCGGAACAGCATGAAAAGCCGAGCAAGAAAATAGCTCAGCCAGTTGCGTCACATGTTGAATTCGCTTCAGAAGCTGAAGTTGTTGATTCTGATAATGGTAGCTCTGCGGGACAGAGACGCTCCAGTGCCGATAGCAACAATCAAAAGTCCAATAAATCCAATAAGAAGGGTAAAAATGCAGCTGTGAAAAGTGCTGGTATTTTAATCAACAAAAATGAGCCGGTCGTTGTTAAAGAAGTCAAAGATGAAGAGGTAGAACTATTGAATAACTTTGAAGCCAAACCACCGAAGGATGTTGTCGAGTTAAAAAAGCAGGAAAATCTCGAACCGAAGAAAACAAAGGAAACCAAGAAATCCGGCAAGAACCAAGCTAAGAAAGAAAATCAATCACCAATAGAGCCCGTGGAAGTCCTCAATGTGGCCAAAGAACTTAAGCAACTCGATGAAAAACCAGTGCGTACGGGATCACCTAAAAATCAGAGCAATAAGCTAAAGCAGCAAAATAAGAAGAAAAATGACAAAGAGAACGTTGCATTGGATAAGATCAATGATAATGACACCATCGGTGTGAGTCTATTGATGAATCTCTTCGGGCGGGCCGAATTGAATCGCAGCGAGATACAAATACTTATTGACTATCTGCTGAATAAGCAACAAGATATGCCGGCTTCGCATTCTGAATGGAGTGATGATATCGTTCAAAAGTTGAAGAAACAATTGGAAGAGAAAGAGAAGGCACTACACGAGGAACAGGAGGCATCGGTTGGAATTCAAGCTAAACTCCGTGAGCTGCGTGCTGAGATTAACACTGAACGCGCTCAGATGAGCGCCACAGTTAAGAACTATATTGAGGAGCTTCAAGGTAAAAAAAATGAAATAACCGCATTAACCCAGGAAATGCAAATTCTCAACGATAAGTTCGCTGTGGAGCGTCAACAATTCCAAAATAAATTGCGGCTCGAAAAGCAGGCAAGTTCACAAGACGTTCTTGTGCAGTTGCAACGAGAGAACGAGCGTTCAGCTATGTTGCAAGCGGAACTTGTTCACAAGGAGCAGGCAATTAATGAATTGAAAGCAGAACTGGTCCACAAGGAGCAGTGTGTGAACGACTTGAAATGTTTAGTGAATGCGTCACATCAAGGTGTCGAGGACACTAAACAGAAAACCAACGAGATCATTCAGACCCAGGTCAATCAGATCCATGTGCTCGAACAAAAATTGGATGACGCCGAAGTGTTGATCAATGAGCAGCGCTACGCCCTGGAGAAGGCTAAGTCCACCGAAGGCGAACATGAAACGAACAAAGTCGAACTTCGCAATCTACAGAATGCATTAGATTCCAAACAGGCTGAACTCGATTTGGCACGCAATGAATTGGGTGACAAGCAACAGGAAATTGATACGTTGAATTTACAAAAGCAAGAATTGACCGAGGAGATTGGTGGTATCAATAGTAGAGTTGAGGAGAGAAGCAAGGAACAAAATGACTTGCAAAATACGTTGGATGTTCTTCAAACCGCGTTGGAAGAGAAGGACAAAAAGCTGGCTGAGTATGAGGCGACTTTAAAGCAATTGGCGAGCAAGGAGGATGACCTAATTAAGCAAATTCAAGAGCAAAAGGAGAAGAACAATGTGAGTACAGTTTATATTGAATAAATGTTGCATGTTACATGTTATTTATGAAAAAAAAAAATTATTGAATTTAAAGAAGTTATGTGCGCTTAAAATTTGCCTTTTTTTTGTCTATAAATCATTTTTCATGGCATATTTGCTGGGGTCTTCAGCATTCCTTTTATTCAACTTGACCTCGCTACTACTATGTTAACCTCATGGCACAACACAAGCAATATTTACATGCATAAAGGAAGCCTGCAGATTCCTGATGACTGATGGTTATCACAGGATCTACAAAGACTTTCGGTTGACAGATCATTTTCCGCGGAACAAGTAATAATTTTCTTAAGTGTAGTAGGCGGCTAATAAGTCAATTCCCTTTCGAGAGAGTCATCGTAAAAATTACCTTAAGGGCATCATAAACTCCATTCTTGTAAAGGCCCTCTTCCATGCTGCCTCTTCATTTTATTGTTTGCTCGTCTAGGCCTAAAATGCATAACGATTTCCAATTTAATATTGAGTACTGCGAAGAAGTGCAACAGAGAACTGGCAAACGTCTCTTTACTGCCCCGTCTGTCCTGTATTGCCCTCTTTCTATTCTTTACCTCCCGGGCTTGCATACTATGGTCGAGTGATCTCGAATACAAAAAACAAATTAAATACTGTGTTCGAGCCAATGACATCGAATGGAAATCAAATTTACTATAAAAATGTGCCAACTTAGGAAATGTGTCTTCTTTCGATTGATAATTAGACAGTTAAGCAGAGTATGGGATGAGATTCCCGGTACTAGGCTCGTATTTTTACGCTGAAAGTCAGGAAGAATTTACCTATCATTAGCAACACCTATTCAGACAAATAAGTGGTTTGCGCCAAACATGTATGTATATGGAGAAGCCAATATCGTAGTTCTGGTTTCACCATTCAATTCAGGGTGTTAACCATTAATTGGACTCTCTTAGTTCTGTACGATTATTTTTTTTATTGTTATTATTCCTTTAAGCATGCATACAAGACGACTAGTAAAAGAGTGATTGAGACTGTTGAAAGCAAGCACAATACATATTTATTTAGTTGGTCTTACAGTCCGAGGTGACCAGGATCTCTCAACTAACATTCCCTTCGAGTTTCCTACACAAAATTAGTTGAAGTCAATTTTCTTAGTCGCAGGCTCCTCTTGTCTGATTTTTCTTTTAACCTCTGTTGTCATTTTGAGTTTGAGCTTATCCTAATTGCCGAACTAAAGAACTTGTGTGATAGCCTGTCGCTTTGTTGTAGAATGAGCTTGCTGGGTGGTGTCTGTTCAAAGTTCAATGATGTAGGGAACGTTATCTTGAATTGGCAAACGATTTTAGCAAGGATGCTTGAACTTAACTTGAATAAAATATAAAACACTTAGGTTTTTGTAAAGTATGTCAACAATGCATTTTCTTGATCCCTCCTCGATCGTTCTGTGCCAAGCTTGCTTGAGGCGTATGGTAGTGTAATGTCTATTGGTCCCTGGCCGGACCTGTTATATAAATTTTGTTCTTAGATAACATACCGAATGCAACTTTGCTTTCCCTATTCTGCTACCTACAACGAGCTCGGTACCGCCGTTAATCCTTCCTAATTAAAGAATGCTGAAAACTTTTGGACTCGTTGTCCAACAGCGGTCTTTTTTTTGTGTTATTAGTATTCTTACCCTTCAAAACTTACTCGTCGTTGCCCTTATTCCCCCAAGGTAGGGCCGTCTTGAGGAAATCATCGTGGGGAGGAAGTCAGTACTAGCTGCTCTAATAATATAATGATAGAATACATGTGCCCTCATCTTTCTCCCTTTCTTCGTGGATAAAGGAAAGTTTCCATGCTTAAATTTGCAATGCGAGTGTAACAACTACGACTCCAAGCCTCCTTGTATGTACATACATCTCGGCTGTCCATAATCTGCCATAAAACCCATAAGAGCATTATTAATTCGTGAAGTTTTACTAATGACATGTCCTTTCAATCGTAATGCCTAGGCATTTCAAGTTTCGATGTAATTTTGGGTCGAAAAAGTAATCGCTTTTTTCTTTTTTCTGCCAATGATTCGCACTGCTTCCGTCTTACGTTCTGCTAGTTTTAAATCGATAGATTCAAGCCACATCCACAGCTATTTTCTTTTTGAAAACCTGCGCAAACTATCAATGCGTTGATTCTGACGCCAGAATCGGTCCCAAAGGGGCCAATTCGTGTGATCATAAAACGATGTCAACGATGACAGCCGAATTGACACTAACCTTAGACGCGTTGACTGATTTCTTTGACCATGTAATCACCCACACAACTTTTTAACGTCGTGTGATCGTCAACATTTTGCGTGACAACGCGTTGACACCGAAGGGAAAAAACCGTGTTAACAAATATTTCATGTCTGCGCGTTTATGGGACAACATTGACAGTCTCACGTCATTCCTGTGATCGTCAACGTTTCATGCGTTACCATGTTGTCCGTCGACAGTGCATTGCCGAATTTTCTCGTGACGTTCGTTGTTCGTTCGAAATCGTTGCCGGTTTGCATTGACCGTGCAATCGTTGTTTCAGTCGAAGAGTGGACTTTAGGCAGTTTAAAGATCTAGTCGTGCAAATTTTTTGCCCCACTTTGTTTACCTCGACCTTTCTTCTGTGCAAAACCAAATAGATGCTATCAACGTATGGCGATGTGTTTTTCAATCTAGATAGCGGCTAAACCATCACTAATAACCGTTTAAAATAGAGTGGTAAGGCAATGCGACCCTGACGCAGACATTTGATGTCTTAATACCAATCAGGTTACTCAGCTTCCATTCATTGGGCTTCCTTTCTCTCATCACATTTCACCAATTCATCTCCCGCTTCTATTAACAGCCCTGTTGGACTTACTCGTAATTTGGACGATGTCTATTTTATTTCCACAAAGTCTTCGATGATCGAGTGTAAAACGTACATGGCTATAAATCAATCAAAATATGAGGACTTGCTGTTATTGTAATATGTATTTTGTAATTAAGGCGATAAGTTAATAGCTAACATTTAAGATGTTCTCAACAAATTTTAACAGCATGCTTGCTTTGTCTGTCTATTAACGGGTGTTGATACCATCCAACTAAGCCTTGCATTTGTAACTTAAAATAAATATACAATATCTACACCACACTTCCAGTTTTCTTCGAATTCATTGCATTTGCAAAATGTTTAATAAATGTTGTATGTAACTTTCAATAAATTCACTAAGTGTGCAAGCTTTAAAAAGCATTTTCTTTTTATTATTTTTTTCTTTTACTCAATAAATTTGTGTAGTAGTTCCTCGTGTATTGCACGATAAACACGCACACGTACTCTGTAAATAAAACAGACTTTACTTTCTTAATGTTATTCAATTTTTGTATGCAAAAAAATCCAACCGTCACTATGTTATGTTTTGTTTCGTAGGATTTGCGAACTAAAAACTGGAAGTTGGTTGATGCTTTACAAGCTGCTGAAACAGCAAAGACACAAATTAGCAACAGTTTAGTTGTAAGTGTTATGTCTCGAATTGTAGATATAAGAATTTTCAATTTTTTTTTCATTGTATTATTTTCAAAATGCATTTTTTTAAATATTTTAACTAGCAACAACAGCAGCAACAACAACAACAGCAGGCACTATTACTTTCTCAACAGCAACAGAAAGTAACAATTCAATCAGATCCAGCAAAGGATCAAAAACAAATCCGCGAAATATTAGAGCGCCTCTATCCGGATGCAGTTAAAGCAAATGCCGGATCGGCACTATCGTTATCGTTTGATCAATGGATCGAACAAGTCCTAGCGACACATGTGAAGCAATCTATAAGTAAAAATAGTGCAACTACAGCCACCAACACCATCAGCACCAACACCACCACCAATACACCAACAACAAATAGCAACAGTAGTAGTAATCATACTTCACATAATCATAATAACTTAAATAGTAGTGAAGATACAAAAAATAGTAGTGTTAGTATTAATAATAGCAGTAGTGTTAGCAGCAGCAGCAGCAGCGACGTGGAATCATCGTGGGCCGCGGATAAAGCTGAAATACTGAAACTGAAATCACAAAATGCTCAATTGCGGGCGAATTCAGAAGAGTTAACAAAACTCGTTACAAAAACCGTAAGTACAATTTTAACTAATTGCTTTGTGGGTTGCTTTTTTTTCTACTAATATTTTTTTTTTTTTGTTTCTTACCATCTAAGGGGAATACATTATTGGAGCTGGAAGCTCGTGCCCGTGAACAGGATGATATCTGGCGAGGTATCGTTCGTTCCAAGGAGGAGGAAATTAATTTATTAAAACATTCTAATGGAGAAGAACAAGTGAGTCTTGTAGATTTTGTTTTTCTTTTAGTCGTACACTTCTATTCTCTAAAGTCGAATCGAATTTGGTGAAAATACATATTCTGTATTCAGTTAAACATTAAGTTTAAAAAACCATAACGTAAACTATGCAAACTTATCATAAAAAAAATGTTCTCAGTATGGAGTCTGGCTGGATGATACGACTTAGAAAATAGGGGTGCTAATTCTTATATTTAGAGCTGTAAATTATTGTTTGTTTCCGATGACTTCGATTTATAGTATATATCGATTATTCTAACCTCCTCCTTCGAACTTTTCTGTGCACAAGTACTCGCATTTAACCTCAGATAGTATTTCTTCAGCGACAAGAAGTCTACATTTCAACCTGTAATTACTGTTATGTTGTGCATTCATTAACTCATGAATTTTATTCTCCTTACTTGCAGCCTCACCATACCATATATTATATCGATTGTTTTTAAGAAAACATTATATTAGCGGGTAGAAATAGAAAGAACCCTTCAATTAGTTACAGAAGCAGAATAATACTTCCAAATAAAAAGTTGTGGGTGTACTTGGCTCGTAACCTAAGAATTTTCCTGTAGTATCATAGAGGGAAAAATGTTGGTCTGTTGTAAGACATCTGTTATATAGCAATTGTTAGATTAATTTTCATGATATTTGGTGACCAACGGCACCTGTGATATCTGTCCATATATTGCACTCACCAGGCTGCAAAGAGAAGTTTACCTTGGAATGCAAAGTAATGTCCTAAAAGAATGGAATCGGATCCGAGGAATATGATTTTCAAAATGGAGAACTCTTTTGAAAGTTTTCTGGGCATTGTTCTTTGCTTGTTGCTTACGTAGAATTTGAGCCCTGCTGTCCGGTACGGTAGATAGGAGGTGTAGATGTAAAGTGGAGCGAAACAATCCAATAGGAAAATCCAAATGATCTTTAAGGTTTCTACATAGAAATCTTAAGCCTGAAACATATGTGCAGCAAACATGTGCTGCACTACCATGCCTTGCTGCAAGACGTCTCTATTTCTAATTTTGATGCAAACCTCCAGTAGCAGAACAGCAAATTAGTAAAATTTAGTACAATTTTTGGGATATGACGTTTCACGTAAGTGGCATTTTATCATTTTAGGTCCACTGCCAAAAGAACGGTGGAAGAAATGACAGAAAACTAGTACGTGCAATTTACTGCACGTCTGTCTGGCGTGCATGCAGCACTGTAAGCAGCTTTGCTGGACGTCTGTTTCAGGCTTTAAACCAGCATAAAGAGCTACAACTTTCTAAATAGAACTAGCTTTGTCTCATCTCAAGCCAGCATATGTGAAGAATTCAAAGCATTCAACATGTTGGAGTGCGACAGTTTTCCTTATGAATCATTTTCATCAGAAATGTATCGCTTTTTTCATTGAAACATGATGATAGTGTAAAACGCGTTGTTGAAAATTAGTTGGCCAACTGTTTTACAAAAAAAGAAGAAGTAAAACACCGGCTCCCACGTACTTCTGTTTGGTTTTTAGCGTTCGGAGGTGGACCCACGTCTCATCCACAGTAACGACAAATGACATTAGGATTTCCTTTTTCAATAGGAGGAACTTAATGAACTTTTTGGAAGGGAGGGCTACGGTGCCTGTTCTAGGCCAGGCTTGAGTGTCATTAGTAAATAATTCGAATGCTATACTGTCGATTCCGGAAGCCTTGGTACACGAAATTCATGTTTCGCCAAAACCACAGGCTGGTCATTTTTCAAATTTCAAATATTTTGTGTACGTATGTACATACGTATATTCTACTTCTGTTTACTTCACAAATGTCAAAATCGCGATAACTTAAAGAGCCATTTGCAAAAATGAGATAATCTTCTTGTAGGGTAATGGCTTTTGCGCTATCTTGTATTTCGATTTCACTGTCAAAGGTAGGAATATGGACATATCGTCGGCTTACAAGCAAAACTGGCTAACTGCAAGAACGTAGTTCGTGGGAAAACGTAAAACAAGTTTTTTGTTTTCTTTAAATCCTTGTAATTTTATGATGATTGATACCTGCGATTCTTTTTTTCATATTTCTAGCAGTTTTCAGCATCGGCAACGTAGAGTGAATAAGTTTTAAAAATAATTCATGAATTCTAAAGCAATATTGATGTCAGTTTTTGCGTTGCTGCGAATTGCTTTGACTAACTTCCACCTTGCGCTCGTAGTATTGATATAATATGCCTAAAGCGCCTTCTCTAAAATGGCTTAAATTTGTTCTTTGATTTCTTACAAAGCTTTTACATATAAACTACCAACGTTGTGTGCAGTGATTTGTATTAATATATTTCTTCGTCTGCATTTACAGGACATTTAATGTTGAATAACATCATCAGATACAAATGGAGATTATGATTGCCTTCCAGAATTCAACGTAATGAAATAAATCAACTTAAATCATTTTCTAATTTATATATTATTAGAATATGACTTTTTACACCTATATAAAACAGAAAGTCAGCGCCGCCCCAGGAAGAAGAGGATCACCAGTTTCATACATTAGATAATACAGAGGGTATAGGCTTGCCATTATACCGGATGGAAAGATCAGCGATACTCCCAAGAAATTGATGCTGCCTGACTGCTGATAAAATATAAATATATACCACTACGGACAACTTTGTGTTCTTAGACTACAAGCATTAACAGCAACAATATTACATGTACTACTATTATTTCCTTTTTATTAGATTAAAAAAAAAAACCTAATTCTTATTTCCACCAACATTCGACTACTTACCCACAAACTAGCTAAGGATCTACATGGAAGCGCTACGACTTTTCTAAAAGTAGAACCATCCTCTAGCTAAAGAATGTTACAAAAAAAACGCGTTAAAATTTATTCATTGAAAAAAATAAGAAAGAAATCATGAAACAAAAAAAAAAATCACTTATACATAACTTTAATTCATAATGAATCTATTTTTATATAATATACATTTAATAATTTAAGAAAATGGTAAACAAAACCAACACCAACAACAATCGAATGAGGAATGTAATGAAAAACATTTATAAAATGCAATTTAAACAAAAGTAGCGAAAGAAAAGTAAGAAAAATATACGAAAATACGATGCGCGATGACAGTAAAATAACAAAGAATCCTTAATTATATTTTACTGTTTTTTTTATATATATTTTTGTTTGTAAATGAGACAATGAAACCCAATTTTTGTTTTTCGAAACGAATAAAAAAAAATACTATAGGAAAGAAAAGGGAATACTAATACAAGAAGACATTGAAAAACACTTGTTTGCTGTGCAATTTAGAATGAAACATTTAAAGAAAACAAAAAAAAATGAAGGGAAACGAGGAAAACCTTGAAAACCAATGATATTTAGATTTCTTTTAATACATCTAATTTTTTTTATTAAAAAAAATATTTAAATCAATTTTTTATTTACGTTTTTCTGTAAGCATGTTTGAAGTAAATGGGAAACAACTATAAAACTGAAATAATAAATAAATAAAGGAACTGAATGATAGTGTCAAATTAGGAGAGAAAAACTAAAAACAAAACGATAGGATTAAACAAAAGAACACCCATACATACTTAGAAAACTAATAAAATGTACTGTTAACTAAAACAAAGTAAAAAAAAAAAAAAAAAACAGCAGAAATCTGGACAGGTATCTACGCTAAAACTATTACAAATATATAATTTAATAAAAAGAAAAGAAAACAAAATAAAATTCTCTTAGAAAAGAACCGATTGCGAAACAGAACAATATTATCAATTATATTCCATGTTATTTTCTTTATTGCTATACACGCCTCTCAGTCAGAATAAACAACAAAAAAAACAATTCCATTTATTATAATTAAAATATATTTTTTATTAATAAAATATTTTGTGTTTATAATTTTCCATAATTATTATTATATTATTATTTTTTTTTATCATTATTATACGAGTATACATTTATATTTGTAATTTTTGTGCAACAATTCATATTGTTTTATATTTTTCTTGTTAAACAAAAAAAAAAAAAAAGAAAAACAAAAAGAAGAGTAGAATTTTCGGATTAGTATGCTAAAATTTATTCAAATTATTTTTGTTGCAAATATTTTTGGTTATGTTTATTCTTTTTTTAATAATTTTTTTCTGTTTTCGTTTCTAATTCCGGTTTATATAATTATTATTTGTCTACATTATTATTATAAACTATTTTTAAAATATTATTTGATGTAACAACGATATTAGGAAATGAAAAGAAAAACAGAAGCAACAAAAAAAAACTCTAAAGTAAATTTAAGAAATCCAGATTCAGATTTATGATGTGTTAATCATACACACTCCCACACAAGAGTTCGGTAAAAAATATAAATTAAAAGAATTAAAAAGATAAAAATGCTTTATGAGGATAAAACAAAAGATCAATATTTAAATGAAAATAAAAGGATACCGTAGGTAATAGATATACAATAGGCTGTCGTGTTTTATTTTTTTTTACTTACTTTAGGTGGCGGTACAGTGCGGATGGACCTAGGCCTTAACCAACAAGTCTCTCCAGCTAGCGTGCGGCATTTCCATTGCAGTTGTTTTGGTATTACTTGCGTTCATAAACATCAAAAGACTGCCTTTGTTGTGCAAAATTGTAGCAAATTTTGTTTTGATGCACAGCTGCGTGGATTGTTGCAACATCCATTCTGCAGAATTTACGTTCATTAATGTTCTCAGAAATTGGTGCGATAAAGCCAATCATATGAAATCCGCAATGATTTTGATGCGGATGAGAAATATCATTTTGTTCGGGAAAATTCGATTCGAACGTTTTCTACGATACAGTGAAACTCATTCACATTAACGATACCGGGAACTGTTCACTTTGCGGATTTGACGATGCCGATATTTTTTTTCGGTGAATAATTCCCCCGGCGGATTCCACGATACAACAAGCGTCTATAGTCCAAGTTAGGTTAGGTAGGTTAGGTAGACAAGTGCTACTGATGTTCAGTTGCTGAGCTCTGCAACAAGTTGAAATTCTTGTGTTTCCACAAGTTTGACATTTTCATAAACTTTCTTTATGAATTTCCTTAGACCAGCCACCAATGGAAATAATTTTTCAATACTTCCCAGCGTTGTTCAAGCGTAAAACGAACTATTTCTTACCGGGGAAACTTAACCCTACATAATCTGTATTTCAAGCGCGTTAGTGTTGCCAACCAAGCCAACAGATGGTCCATCTTCAAAGTTTGCAGAAACGATGACAGAGTAATTGGAATATGGGTTTAACATTCACCATTGACCTCTGTTCAGACCCAAGGAGCTCTTGAACTCAAACGGTTAAAAAGTTACAAGCGCATGACATACAGGCACTGCACGAGTATTAAAAGCGGAACACTATAACACCGCCTAAGCCGTCTACAACTTAAAAATAGTCCAGGCGTACATATGTATACACATAGTATACATAAGTGCTCTGAAAGAGTAAGTAAAAAGACAACGTTAAAATATAAGAAAGCTATGCAACTGTTAAATATAAGAAATATTTTATTTATCAATATTGTAAAACACGTAAGACCTTTTATGTAGACCATAGTACACAGCTAATGTAAAGTAGTTAGTTCAAATCGAGTGAATTCGTAAACGAATCAACATTAACCATGAGTCAGTTTAGCAAGCTTAAAATTAGTCACAGTTTGTTATTCAAGTTAAATGCATAAGCGTAATGCATAACAATTAACATTGAACGTAGAAAAAAATGTGGTAATTTCGCATTAGTTAACGTTATACATGGCTGATGCAGATACGTTTTCGAATTAACTCATAATCATGAAAGTATAATTGAAATAAAAAAAATTATTGTCCTGTTACTTTCGTTCACTTAGTTTATCTGAACAGTCCGAACTTGAGCATTCATTTGCATTAGCTTCTGATTGAGCTTCAAATTATGATCCTTTAGGAAGCTAATGAGATCAGCCTGCAAATACACATTTATGTAGTGTAGTACACTCTTTTGTAGTGCTTTCAATAGGGAATACTTACTTGTTTCTCTAACAGCTCAGCAGTATTGCCTCCTGGCTGCATAAGACCCAATGATCCTCCGGTAAGACTGTTACCACTCAGTGCATCCGGTGGCTGAGCGGCTTTATTAAACTTTCTTACCCGAGCTATAATGTCAAATCAGCATTATTAAAATTAAAAAAATAAATATTTATATTCTTACCGATGTAAGTTCCATTAGTACATGCTAGAACAACTGTTTCCACCACATTGAATGCAGTAATATAAACTACAGGCGATAAGTAACCTTCAATGCAGTGTTCACCAAAATGATCACCATAATAGTGTTGAATCAATGTTTGCACACCCAATATTGCAGTATTCCATAATGACACAACGCTTAAGGGCACTCCCTTGTGCATAGCAGTTGAACGATGAAACTCGTGATAACCATTTAAACGTAATTCCTCATGTCGATACTTTACAAAATGATCGAAGAGCTGGAGTGGAAAAAAATAAAACAATAAATCTTGCAGGTCTGTGCTTCGAATGTATACTTACGTAGGTGAATATCCAAAATGCAACTCGTAAGTACAACATTATAAAGTAGGCCTCACATCGTTTCTCTGTCGGCCAACAAGACGCAAGAAGCACTCCAGTGAATGAAATAATCGTAGAGATAAGCAGATGAATGCTAAAAATTGTAAATAAATAAGTTTAGAGTCATGGCCATCTGCAGTGGTAGTGAAACAATGGACAACTTTGTAAATTTCATAGATAGTTAATGTGTTGTGTGACTTTGAACTGTCATCAAGAAAAGAACTTGGTAGAAAGGTCTTGTCAAATTAATTGATGAATGATCCAATTCAGTCTGCGTTTCTGATTAATCACAGAAAAACTTAATATTTTTCTTTAGAAAAGAAAACGAACTATAAAAGTGATGTAGGAGGCTAAGGATGTGAGTAAAATTATAGGAAATTAAAATAATCGATTCGTCCGGCAGCTAGCAACCTCACTATGTAAATATCTATTTTTTGAAAATTATTTAGGAGCCGCACATCCATCTCGTTTATGCGTACAACTTAAATAAGTAGTTTAATATTGAAAACATAAGAATAGCGACGATTCGAGAATATTCCCAGGGTTGAGTCTGTCTCTATTTCGACGACACGAGCAGATGTGATTGTTGGAGGCTTCTGGCGGCGATATTTCGTCTGTTTTAAAAGGCAAAGTAAAAAACGTTGATCATGAATTACTATGGTTGCACTAATACCATTTACCGACGGACACATGTTAAACGAGTTCAAAATCGTGTTGAAAAGGACACTGGAATGTCTGACCGACAATTCGCGCTGTTGGCCATGAAAATCTTCGATATAAGACTTATGCCACGGCAACGGGTGGTGGTCCTGGACAACTTGAAACATCCGGAAAACTCAAACCTTCTTTGGTTTTTTTTTGATAAAAAAAAATTCTAACTAAGACCAGAAGGCCAATAGGACAACAGATGCCCCCCCATATTATGCATACCAAGTTACCTCCTAGTATACCCAGTATTCTGCACTAGCGCAACGACTCAGGAATGGATGGCGATCAATTTCCATGATCATATAACACCAAACTTATGGCCACTTGACTCACCAGACATTAATCCGTTTGATTTATTTGTGTGAGGGGTATAATTGAAAAAAACATCCCGGCAATACCATCAAAGTTCTAAAGGATGTCATTGTCCAAGTGATGGCTAACAACAACAAGGAGCATTCAAGAAATGAGGCTTTTATCGATGTTGAAGTTGATTTTTTAGCAGAAGTTATGAACATTATCGTTTTATTTTTCAAATTTGTCCTCTAATAGCTTCCGCATCAAACTTCGATAAGATCAAATGATATTGCAACGACTGGATGCTAAAGATCAACTTCCAGATCTGGGCACTTACAGACACCAGAAAGAATTAGCGAAAGTTCTTAATCTTGGGGCAGCCACTTGCGTGTCGACAATGTTGCTTTAGCCCTTACAAAGGGAGTGTTTTAAAACAGCCAAGTCAGTGCAAGGCTGAAGGTAATCTGCTAGTCTGATTCTGATCGGGTATTTGAGAGGGTTTGCCTTCGTTTACATCGAACATCAGAGCCTCAGTACAAAAACTGATATTCCAAAACGGTGAACCATTATCCATATTGATTGATAATTTTCTGGTCAAGACGATAAGAAGGCACATTACAAGGATTGGTATTTGGAATTTGGATCAATTAAAAAAAGAACGTTCATTGGAATCCTCATATAAGAGGGAATTTAACGTTTGCTTGGCTGTAAATGCATACAGTGCCTTTTGTATGAAAACCCAACAAGGCAGAGCATATTTTTGCCAGAATTCATTTCAAGTCTAAACTAGCTCCGCGAATATGTTTCTATATTGCAGAGTTGTGCACATCGTGCTTTGTAGCATTTTGTAGCAGAACTGAACCATAGAATCGTCTATAAAAGCGACTAAGACGTCATTGAAAGGTGGTAACTTGCAATTTTTTAGTTTTTTTATCCATTAAGTAGATGCTGGAAGTGTAGATTGTGCTTACAACTCTCCAATAGTATGCGTTACGGACTTTAAGCCAACTGCCAGCCGTCTGGTCTTCAAATCATCGCAAATATTTTTGATCGTAACACTACAATTTTATTGATCTCCAAATCGTGATAGAACGTGAGTGTACGGCTTGGGGGCTGAAAATCCAAAATTCCGTAATTCAACACTGTTCCTTCACTTGGTGCACGTCTTTTTTTATTTTAGTGTTAATTTATTCAGTTTTCGATTTATTTTTTGAGGAACCTGTATAAATTTGTCGAAAACAGATTGTAAATGAAGCATATCTCGGATTTGTATTCTGAACACAAATTATATACAAAAAAATTCCTTAACATGAACGAGATGAGACTGAACTTGGTTCAGTAGAGATCTGGGGTTGACATTAGGACTTTAACGACGCAGGACCATAATAAGAGAAAAAAAGTGTACGATTCTTCTAAATACGAGGCATCCTAAAAAACATAACATTCCCAGTGTCATTTTCTTCCAAACATTTTTGTAAGCGGGAAACAAGAACGCGTATTTTACAAACACTGATGCACCCTCTACGTATTATTGCAATTTAATGAATTTAAATCGAAAAAAACTAACGTGTAGATGACAACGTCATGCTCACGCTCAGGTACCTACTTCGTAGTTCCACGAATTCAATCTTTACCTGCTCTGAGTGTAACCACCTTCACTGAAGTGAAAGAGATTAACGAATATTGCAGACCGACCTGTTGATCCCCATATTTCACAATAGAAAGTTCATGATTTATTTCAATTCTGTGGATTGAAACTTTTTGTCTCTAGTGTAATAGGGTTTATATCAATTTTTTGTGAGACGTAATTACTCTTTATCATAGGAAAACATGACTAATTGATAGAAAAACATAGCTTTCATTGTTCAACACTCCCCAAATAAATTCACAGAGATTAATAGATAATTGATTAACTCACCTAAATGCCGGCACCGTCTTTAAAGGCGTAAAACTGCTGTCTGAATTTGCAGTCAAGACAGGATCGAGCAGCTGCTGTCGATCGCTGGTTTGACCAGCTTCGTTTGTGTTTCCAGTTGTGTCGTCCATGTATTGTGCACCCTACATTCCAAGAATAGAATAAATCGCATTTAGCTAAATTTTAGAAGTGCAGCAGCACCGACTCACCGTGTTCATGTGGAAGTTGTGTCCCAAACTGACCATAATATGGTTAACCAAGCCAAATCAAACTGTATACATTTAGATAACGAAAATGAAAGCGATTGTAAAACTGATACCAGCCATTCGTATAATAAATTCTCGCAGGATGGTGCGGGGAAATACAAAAATGCACCGAAGACAACTGCAAAAATTCCTTTTGTTTTTATTTTTAATTGATGATTAATGACGTTTCGTGAGTAGATGGTCGATTAAAGATGGGATGTGTTCGGGAGTGTTGAGTTTTTTAGGGGTTAACTTCATAGCACTTTTTAAATTCAAGATTCACGTAGGTATGTACGGCTTGGTGTCGTTAACATTTTCTATCTACAGACGATGTAGAGACAAGACGAGGAGCATGAAAACTGGATCTGAAAAACGAGGGTATTTTAAACTGACTGTGGAAGTTATATCTGTTTTCCTTGAATGCATCCGACTACTTGCTGATAGTTAAGTCCTACAATTTAGGTCGGGTAGGGTTTTAGAGAGATATGATTGGGATTAGGTAAGTCTTAACCACAAAGTTAAGCAGAAAGGAGTAGATTAGTCAGCAAAAAAAAAAATCTCCCAGCTTTGAAAATATTAAGAGACTGTTCTACGCTGAGAATTTCGCAGTTCCAAACGATTGTTTTGTTCCTTCAAGCATTGTTTTTCTCCCCTCTTCTATGGCGAAAATTAACGGATAATTAGGGCCTATAAAGGGTGTGAAAACTTTCAACAGCTGCTATTAGGCCAGATATCAATTTAAGCGTTCTGCTCAAGAGCTTTGAATATTTTTGCAAAATTCAGTTTTCTGTTCTACAAATGTACAGTGTGCTTCGTAAATTTTATGATACACATAATCAAAGCGTTCTATTCAAAGAATTGGTGAAAGAATTGACACAAATTATTTGCTACATGATACAGTAGCAACAACAAGGTGTCGAAATGTACATACCGAAGAGAATATTGCTGCTATTTATCACTAATAAAGTGGCTGAAGATTCAAATTCATCTATATAACTTCGTTTGCAGCAAGTTGTTTTCTGAAAAGACCGAAGGCTACATCCTCCTTGCCATAAACTATAAGCATAAACCATTAGCAGCAAACCCCATTACATCGAGAAAAATTCACAATTTATTGGGAATTTCACTCCGTGGCATCAAATTATAGTCATTTTATTTCTTTCGAAAAGAAACATTACCGTTAATGTCACCATGTTTCATTGCTTGTTGCCAAATTTGAATGAATAGTTTGTGTTTTATTTTTATTTGAACTTGATACTAAAAAAAACAGATTTGCTAAGGCGTGTTCTTTTAAACATTATTTGAGAGTTGCCAATTGCCAATTCCCACTCAACTATTTACTTTCCACATCTAGATGACGCCATACATTGTGAATGGGGTACAACTTCACGTCAAAGTTGTTTCTTTTATTTCAACTGTCAATTGGTTTTGAAACTTTGTTTTGTTTATTGTTAGAATATTAAAAATTGTTTATTTTATTGAAAATTTCCACAATAATAAATGTCATTTCTACCAAAAAGAGTTAAAGATCTACCGCCGTTAGAGCCAGATTCAGAAGATGAATTTAAAACGCCTCAAAAAATGTAAGAAAGTTCTGAAACTGCAAAAACTGTGAACCAAAATCCTATTTAAATTTCAGCAAAAATGAAAATAAAGAAAACCTTGGAACATCTCGCGGCGATGCATTCGAACATCGAAGAGTGTAAGTTTCCAATTCTATATTCCAATAAGCAATGATAACATCCTCTTTTCGCAGACCAAAGAGAGTGTCCGAACTGCCACCCTTAGAATCAGATTCCGATGATGATGAATGCAAGAATGATAGGTAAACCTTTCTTTAGTTTAAAAAGAGGAATAATCCAATTATATTGCAATAGATTAAACTGTGCGATCCTGAATGATTCATTCATAATGAGTCCAGCGAAAAGTGATCAAGACGATACGTCCCCGAGGAAAGAGCAGAAATCTTCCAAATCTATTCAGTCAACGGCGGATGATTCACTTCTTCTACATTTTGATAAGATGAAGCTTAATGATAATGTCTCCCTGACTGCAAAACAAAGCCCATCAAAAGAGATCGAAGTGCAGTTACATCAGAAGCACCTTCCTCCATTGAAACAAATTCAAGAAAATGTAGTTTCAACGAATGATCCAACTCCTTCCACCGTACAACCTTCAGCTGTAGAGTTGGAATCATTTCAAAAAGATGTTGAATCTCAATTTGCAACGCCTCAAGTGCGTTCTTGGTCGATTGCTAGAAGACCTAGAGATCTCTGTTCCACTCAATCTCAGAAGACTCGTAGCGCAATTGTGAATGAGTTTCGATCTCAGAAGGTTCTGTTTCAGACACCAATGGCTGTGTCACGAGCTCCTATTGCCTGCATGACGAACGATAGTATTACGCTTTCGCTTTGTGATACCATCAATGAAAGTGGAACACCCAGCACTGCTGAAAAGCCTCTGCAACCCCAATCACCAAGTAATGTCGATGTGAAATCGAAAAAATGCCTAGGAGAAGTGTTTAGTGACCACGTAACTGAAGTGAAAAAACCACAGCCCACATCAAAATCCAAAGAGAACATAGTGATGATCAACGGCTCAGAGTACGTGATTCAAAAAAAGTTGGGCTGCGGTGGCTCCAGCAGTGTTTATCTAGCAAATCGCAAGGATTCTGGAAAGGATTGTGCATTGAAGGTGATTCTATCGTGTATTTTCCTAAAACAATGCAAACAATTTTAATTTTTCAGATTGTAGATCTGCGCGGAGACGCCGCCGTAGTCGAGGGTTACTTAAATGAGACGAAATTGCTGGCTAAATTACAGGGCAATATTTGTGTAGTCTCGTTGTATGAATAGTGAGTACTACTAGCCCCATACTTGTAACAAATGTTCAAATTCTATTTCATTCCAGTGAACTTCTTGCCAAGGAGTCAAAGTTGTACATGGTTATGGAGAAGGGTGACTCCGATTTGCATAAAATACTTCAGACGTACAAAACCAATCTACCGCTCTATGTCTTAATGAATTTCTGGTATCAGATGCTTCAATCTGTCAATTATATTCATCAGAATGGTAAGAGAATAGTTTAAAGATGATTCACATTCCATCTATAAAGGTTGCTCTTCTAGGTGTTATACATTCGGATTTAAAGCCAGCGAATTTCCTAATGGTTCACGGTAGACTGAAGTTAATAGACTTTGGCATAGCTAGTAATATAGCCATTGACTCAACTAGCATAATAAAATTTTCCCAAGCAGGCACATTCAACTACATAAGTCCAGAGGCCCTTATCGATACTTCGACTGGCAACAGTCCAATGGGAAAGAATCAGCCAAAAATTAAAGTAACATTTTAAGCTCACGTTGACAGAAAGAAATCCTAAAGATATGAAGTTATTAGAACGCTTAACTTATTGTGGATGAGATTCTATCATATGGTGGCATTTAGATAGAAGTGAGTGTTATAGTGTTTTTCACTGGAACTCAACACTAAGCGTCGCTCTGAATACTACAATCAACTAAACCAAGGCGACTAAAGTGTAAAAGATCCATTGTCCTATTAGGCAGCAACTCCTTTTTTTGGTGTAGTAGTTGGGGAAACTCAAATTTTATTCGTTTCTCTGTTGTATTTGGTGGCTGTGATTGCTGCTCCCATGGCGGGGCTTGAACTTACATCGGCCAAGTCACAAGCAAAAACACTACCTACTACTCCGTAACCACCTTCTACCAAACGTCTAGTTCTCACTAAAAATGTCTATTTCTTGAAAGACGCTTGCCTTGTATTTTTTTCATTTTACCGCTTTTTCAATCTGTCTTAGAAATGAAAACTAATGAAACTTCTACTGAAACTCGGTTTGGATTTAGGGTAGTCACTTACTGTTCCTATAACCGTGGGTCTACGTAGACTGAGTTTGATCATACCGCACGGTGATATGTTTTTAATATCGTCCGCACCTTAACCCCATCTCTGGAAAGGATTGTTTCTGTATCTAGTTTGGTTAAAAGGTTGTTATCTACGTCTGACCGAATATAGTTCTTAGAAAGGTTAGTATCCGGTGACTAATAAATTTCAAAATCTCCTCCATGTACTTTCAACACAGGTAGGTTAATATATCTAAGTTTTCTTTTGAAAGTCATAAGTCAGTAAACAGCACTGGGATAATGAGGGTTTTACAAATCGTCGCCTTACTTCCTATTAGGGTCTTCCTACTCAATTGCTTTCGAAAGCCATAAAAACAGCGATTGACAAGGCTGATTCTTCTTTAATCCCAGAGTTGATGTTGTTAACAAAATTTACTATAGAGCCTAGGCAAGCAAACTCCTTGACTAACATTGAAGTTCATCGTAATGCTTTGGCCAATATGTCGGCAGTGACTGTGTTATTTCTCGACAGCATTTACTTCATTTCTTCCTCATGTTCATCCATTGTTGGTCCACTTAGACCGCATATTGCTCAGTTTTTTGTTTTCCTCCTCCTGATCGCGTGTTTATCGTCTCCCTCTTTGTGTTCGTAGAGCTGACGAATTTTGTTGCGTTGGTCTGAGTATCAGTATCAAAGCAGGCGATCGGTGTAGGTGGCAATACGAAAAATCAGTTATGGCACTTCTAATAGCCCTACCAAAAAAGGGCTACCTCTTAGTTTTGGCGTTAAAAGTTTAAAGGACAATCTTGGTCATGTATCTACTTTATCTCCTCCTGGTACTAGTCGATGTTAATGTCACATTAAAATACGTTTTCCACTTGTTTTTTTTTTTTTTTAGAAATGTGGGCAATTGAGTTAAGAGATGGTTAGCCCCGTCTAAACTTTTATCCTTTTACTAATCAGTGCTTCGTAGTTTCCTAGAACATGAAGGTTAATCTTCTCTGAATCAGAAAATATCGCGACAGCTTATAATGAAGTATCGGTCCCTAACCGGTTATGTCTGTGTTTGTTAGCTAAATCGTAAATTGGCACAATATACATATATGTTTACCTCTGTCTTCACAATCTCTAGTCATAACTTACCGGTATTATTTTCTAGAATTCCATTTTAGAACTTTCAGTTGCTCGAATGAATTCTACTAACGCTTATAGTCAAGGACTTCTTTGAAATTCTGTTGGTCCACTGAGCATGCATGTACATACTCTTCATTTCTTTTACAAAATATGGCTTGATGCGTTATTGAGGTATTCACATTCTAGCTTCAAATTAATGTGCCTAACGTTTGGAGAGACATATTTTATTTTATTTTTTTAGTTTTAAAAACTGGAAGTCGTATGCAAACGCACTGCATAGGGCGAAATGTAGTCGTCTTCTGAAGTTTTTCGTTGTTGTGGTTTACGTATTCCAATTGTGAAAGCACCTGCTGTCTCCTTGATTAATACAAAAAACCTACCTTCATACAAATTAGAAAAACAGCTCTTTATGGATTTCTTTCTGTTCAAAAGTTTAATTTTTAGTTTTTATTCTTGAGATTAAAATTTAAAATCTTTAGATCTCAACAAAGTCTGACGTATGGTCGTTGGGTTGTATTTTATATCTGCTTCTGTATCAGAAGACACCATTTGGTCATATTAAGAATATTTATGCAAAGGTTAATGCTATTACAAGCCCATCGACAGAAATCCAATATCCAACAATACCGCCATTTTATCCAATTATGTTGGTCCAAGTATGTTTTCTACAGAGAAGATAATAAAATAGAAATAAACAATTTATTAATTTTTCAGATGGCAAAGAAATGCCTTCAACACAATCCCAAACAAAGGCCATCCGTTGCTGAGTTGCTGCAATACCCTTTCAACATGGTAATACCAATTCAAAACCTAACCGTGGCCGCCACAAAGTAGTTTATGGCCAAAAATCGTCTTCTACTTTATAAATATGGTAGTTAGTTAATAAAGATAAGAATAAATTCATTTATAGATTATATTTTTTATACAAGTATTTTATTTATTTATATCGTTAACGGCAAATTAAAATTCAAATACAAATGATGTTCTTTGATAAATATGCAATTTATTTTTAGAGTTTTATTTACTGTCCCAGAGCGAAATTCTTTTAGTAGAATTGTGTGCAAGGATCTAAAGACTGCATGATTTATGGTAAGACTGGCTTTGGCCATAAATGAAAGTATACATAAAATGCCGCTGTATCTGATAATTAAAGGCGTCTTCTTCTTCTCTTATTGTCCGACGAGGTTATGATCAGGATTATAGGCATAACCCTCCCACTTTACTGCATCCCTACTGGTCCGCCTGTGGGGTTCGCCGATTAAATGAAAAATTAAATGCGTATAAAAAAAATCAGTATGTGGACGAACATTTATTTTTTTTGTAATTTAATGTTTAGTTACTTAACTAAAAATTTGCCTCGTCTGGCCACAGGACATTGCTCCAATCTTCATGGCTCCAATCCCTACGTAATTTGGCCCACTCAAGATGTCGTTTCTTGTCCTCCTCTAAAAGACAGGTTTTTTTTCGGCCTTGTAACCTCTAAGTTCGACTTCTGTCAGCCTTCTTCTTGAAGATAGCGTAACGTTTTGGCGCTCTTGAAGCGGAGCAGCTAATTCAGATGAGGTCTTTTGACAATTTTTTAAAAACTCGCGGGTAAGAATCCAATCTTCGCGGCCAGAAGACTTTCTTTGCGCCTACACCTATTTCTATTTCGTTAACATCACGAGCTCATAGAAACTTGGAGATTTGTACTACTACTACTCTGTCAAGGAGTCATGTAGTAGTCTTCGAATAACCTGTTGTTCAACATCATCATTTCATTGTCGTCTTTTTTCAATAAAAATCTACTTATATTGACGGAATCTATTCGGCGATCATGCGAATTAGGTTTCAACTACTTAATCTTTGCAGTTAACACCCAGTTGTCATTCTTGTAGTGCTTACACATTCCATGAAAAGTTGTGCAATCTTGCAATCCCTGATAGAACGCCATCTCTCAACAAATTAAGCTCATCCACAAGACGATTCTTCCTTCACTCTCACTAAATTCATATCACGATATCTAAGCTTTCGCTTAATTTGTTTCCTTATATTTCACAGAATCAGAAGTTAGGACTCTTTGACTACATTATGCTTCTCATTACGAAAAAAGAAATAATTTTATTTAACTTAAATGCATTCTGCGAAAATACATGTATACTGTAAAAAAAACTCAAATGTGGCGCTTAAAACTTAACAATCTTAATTCACTTTAACTTTTATCCTTGGTAACAATATACTTGGGTATATCAATAATTTGCATTGTGTTGTCCTTAGCCGACGTGATGAGCTGTAGATGAGATTAAAGATAATTTTAAATCTTTGTCGTCGATAGTAATTTTCCAGAAAGGCACACTCACCTTATCACCAGCGATCTCCAGAGCTAGAATCATTTTACCAGATCCTGGAAATCGACCTATTTGACAACCTGTGGTTTTATCTAAAACATACACGAAACCATCATAGCATCCAACAAAAATGTACTTCTCTTTGTATAATTTCATAGAGACAGCACCATTGCCACATTGAAATATTGCTAGCCTCCCACCGGTCTGGAAAGTTATAAGAGAAATGTATATGTAGTACTAACTGATTCTTAAAATGGTGTTTTAAAACGTACTGTAAAATTATATTGATGGATTTCATTGCGTTGAGTTCCACAAAAGATACATCCGTCATCTAAGAGGATGCTGTATATATGCAGATTATCTGGAACATCCAATAACCTAAGTAAGAGTCCGGTTGTTGCATCACGAAAATGAATTTGGTTTCCCTTTGATGAGACGATGAGAATTTTTCGAGGTCCCTCTTTTGTTGCTTTTATGGCAATTATTGAACTTCCCGACGAACATAGAAGGGATTCCGATAAATTGTTGTTCTGAAAAGAAAAGCAGATTTAATTAAATAAAATTTGGTCAAATGTGACTACGTTCATGCATTAAAGGTTCAGTAAGAAGGAAGCTGATTGCCATTTATAATTGTTTTTCGATACGAAAATCTGACAGCCCGTCCGGTCTGACCTTTTTCCTTTTAACTTTTGAATTGCTGAACCGATTTTGGTGAAATTTTTATTGAATGGAGCAAGGAATTAAAAAGTTGTTAGATAGAAACTTTTTTTCCGCTGCTTTTGAGTAGCTCAGTGCTTGGACGAGCTCATTAAACGAACGATGGATAGTACGATACTTCGGTATCAACACACTGACAACGTAGGCTACTACACCGTGAAAAATTTAAATTTTTGTAAAGACTATTGTACAGACGGTTTACTAACAGACATAACTCGGAAATCAGGACACATAAGCTGTTGATTGAAAACCTCCAACAGTTAGTAAAAGAAAACCACAGACTCTTTGTAAATTTGCATTGGAACAACAAAATTCGGACTGTAAAAGCCAACAATCCGAGTATGTTCCCGCAAATAAATAAAATATTTCGGAGCAATAATCAAAACGACTTGTCGTGTTTAAGAACCCCCGAACGACGATCAACAAACAAATAACATAACAGCAGACATAGATCCAGGGAACAGAGTCTGTGATGACAACCTCTTTGTGATCGAAGATCCGCAAGAGGTAGAGGCTATAGAAGCGACTTTCCAGGAAGTGTACAAGGTGAATGATAGCATTTGGTCCAACCACGACCTAGTTGGCCTTGTGCACAACTTCTGCCTTCGAAGTGATATACAGCACTGGCGATCAGAGAACATCGGTTCCACCGAGTTCAAGTCATCGCCAATGAGAAGGTACATCCTCCGTTCATATCGAAGGTAGAACTCCAAGCGATTTTACGGTCTGTTGCGCTAGATATTTGTATCTGTTATGAACAAATAAACTCAGATATCACAAAGTGGTATGAGATATAAAAATCAGACATACTTAATGATGTACTCACGAAAGTTTACATACTTACCTTACCTATGTACTCCGACCCCTCGTGGGGCATAGGGCGTCAACAACGCCTGCGCGCCATCGTGTTCGGATTTCTGCAACGCGCTCAAGCTTCCTCCAAGTCATCCCCAGTGATCTAGATTACTCATCGAATGTCCTTCTCCATGTCTGTCTAGGGCGGCCCACTCGCCTGCCTTATTGAGTAAGTGGATTCCATTGCATGGCGTACTTCGCAATGGAACTGTCTTTGCGCTGTAGGGTGTGATTATTTTATCGACTCCTGGCCTGTCGTTCGATATACGGTTCGGCCAGAAAATTGCAGCTTCCTTGTGACGGTGTTGGTCACTTTCCAGGTACTACATCCATAAAGTAGCACGTACGTTTGTACGTTTGATCGGAACAGTCTCTGCTTGATTTTTGTGCTGAAAACATTGCTTTTCCTTGCCTTTGCTTTACAAATTCTGCTGTCTACATCCAGTTCGGTACCACCTAGTTTGCTGTTGAAATCGTCCTTTTCATCCACAACTATATCGTATGCCGGAGCCTAGCACTGGATAATTACATATATTGCTGACTATACCCTTGAACCTCGCTGTCAATATCCTGCCACCATAAGGTGAATAGGACATAAGGCTGTTTTTAGCTTTAGGGGTAAATAAGAGCCCTACTTCATATTCTCGAGTGGTGTTCGTTGGTTTCCCCAGAGTAGAAAAGGAAGCTTTTTCCAGTTTCGGAGAGTTGAATGCCATGTCCCCACCATCTTATTTCACTTATTGTTGCCGTTTCGAAGCAATGAATGTTTTACGGTTACGGCTTGCTAAACCACAGACCAACCAATACTTGTCCTGTTTATAATTGCGCAGGAGACTCGCCATTCGCTCTCTTAGAACTTGACAAAATCCGAAGAAACTCCCAGGAGGCACCGAGGAGACGTTGAAGGAGGACTGACTAGTAGTGCTGTAGGTGTTCGTCTGCAGAGGCGTTTTTTAGCGAACGAAGCTGGTTCTACGAAGCTATTACTAGTCGTTTGCCCCTGAAGTAGACGGAAGTCTACACATACATAGCTCTGAAAAGTGTTTGACTTGTGACTTGAATTCTTGGCCTTTCCTTGTTTGCTTTGAGTTATTCTGCTTTATGTCTTCTGACTGACAATAAACCACTGTCCTGGCAATTGGGTTGAAACAAAGATCCCGTACCTCTTCCATGCTAAATAAACACTAAATCCTGATAAATACTCGTTCATATTTACATAAGAAGTATGTATATCCAAAAAAGTGTTTAGCAAAACTTTAGACCTTCTGGGGTCTTAGGTATTTATTTGTTCGTAGTAAAATTAAAAATATGTTGCACTAAAGTAAAACATTCATATATGTACATATGTATGTATGTATAATGATATAAAAACAATTATTCAATAAAAACATAAATTGGAGATGCGGGGCATCGATCCCCGTACCTCTCACATGCTAAGCGAGCGCTCTACCATCTGAGCTACATCCCCGATGTGAGTCGTTTGCATTTATTGACCAAAGTAGTCAATTACTGCTCGCAAAAGTGAAAGTATCAGACATTCAATTACATACGCAGAAACGTGACTTCAATGTCAAAGAATTACCTTAAATCAGTTCACAATTATTAAGAAAGTCATGCAGACCGATGAAGTTTCCCACTTACCAAGGGGGTGTAGCTCAGATGGTAGAGCGCTCGCTTAGCATGTGAGAGGTACGGGGATCGATGCCCCGCATCTCCAATTATATTTTTTATTATTTTTAATACAAGGAGTAGTAACTGTTAAGTCTAATCCCCAAGTATGGGTCTCTAGTATGGTGACCTGCTTTAAGCTAAGCCTACAACATCACAAAACTGAGCGGAGTTTAAAGAAGTGCTAAAATAGGAACCACAGGAGCCCTACGGCCATGTTCGAGCGAAGTGGCCAATGTGATTCTTCACATTCTACTCCTTGGTCTCCATATTAAAGCCATTGTATCGTATAGCAGTATGATTAGATAAATCTGGCTTTTGGTCCGCAATCCTACTATACAACACCCAAATATGACTTTCAAAAATGTTTTTCTGTAGGTTTCCCATGCAGATTGGGAAGCAGACACTGTTAAGAAGTTCAATGTTCGCAGATGGAAGCGGGCGTCTTCTCAGTAGAGGTAGAAGACCTGGCAGTTAAGGAAGCGTGTAAGTTACTCATAAACAAATCGACAACCAAACAGAACATAACTATTTTCATCGACAGCCAGGCTGCGATTAAGGCTGTCGATTCAACCAAGACTACATCCAAGCTTGTTAGAGGGCAAAGGGGAAAGCAAGAGCCGACAAATTGGTCAGACATGACTTCACTCTTCGCGAATCATCTGTGGAGGAAGTTTATCCTCCAATAGGATTTGTGAACAGAAAAATCTTTTTGCACTTTACTTCAAACCCAGGATTTAACTGGACGAATTGCGTCATTTCCAGGAAGATTTGGTCTACATAAATCAAATTTAGAATACGTACAAACATAGCCATAAGTACGGGTCACTGGCCAATGGGCACATACGCAGCCACGGAGATGCAAATGCGAATAAAACTTTGTTTCATTTTCTTTGCGGATGTCCGGCATTAGCCAAAGCTAGACATCGCGCGCTAGGTAGACCTTTCCTTGATAACTTTAAGCATGTCAAGCATTTGAGATTTCCGTGTTTGCGAAATTATTGGAACTAACTGGTCCTTTCGAAATGACCCCCAAAAAATAGGAGAGCCTTCAAAAAGATGAATACTTAGGTGTTCTTATTTGTTACTTATCCGCCTTATCTTATACATACATATAGGTATCTTCTATTTCTTGTATACCCTATCCCACCAGACTATGCAGAGTATCCTTATGTGCTTTCTTGCATTCTTAGTGTTTTGGTTTCGTCTTTGATGTGCTCTATTATCAAACTTATTGGAACCTTTACAAAGGGTAGGGTATCTGGATATGGATATCTCATTTAAATATTCTTTACAATTTCTAGCTTCCGGTTGTCTGTACATGTACTTATTCTATCGCTAAAAATTTCACCAGGCACTGATAGACTATGCATTTTTGAACAAACTAATCCAGTTGAGCAGTGTATTATTCTAAGCAATAATTCTGGGTTATTCTGAATGTGGAACAGATTTCGAAAACGAGGAGCGCCTCCATGTGATTTCTTCAATCATATACTGGCGTAGATATTGCGTACGGTTAAGGGTCAACGTGAAAGGCTTAATTTCAATAAAATTGTCTCAGTGCTCGGATATGTGGACAGTTCTACATCATCGACCACTTCCAACGTGCCATCGTAGATGTTTTCATGGCATTCTTAGAGAAATCGAAAAGTTTTTAAAAAGAACGAGGGCAAAACTGTTGACACACAAAGACGTATTTGTCCATAAGACCTTATATCAGTCCACTAAATGTTCTGTTAACAATATAAATTTATCACCTGCCGTTGGAAGAGGGATTATATATTCGCTCAATGAAAGGATGATCCGCACAAACATAGATGACGTTGGGATCTCACTGTGCCGCCAATGTGAGGGTTTGTCCTTTCTTATTCTCTTGTTATTAGTAGTTTTGTTCAGTCCTTAAAATATTTAAGTAAGATATTTAAGGACTGAGGCTATTGGCCACGCCGATGATGTGACAAGTTAGAAAGTTCTACAGCACGCACTATCTGAAGTATGTACAGAGATGGTATAAGACTTAAAAATACTAAAAAGTGTGTAATTATTGAGTTTTTAACAAGAGAAGGAATATTGACTGCAACATGCGTCCTTCTATCTTGGATAATTATCCTGGAATTATTACATAATCCTAAACATCAATAGCGAATACAGATCTCTATAGACGAGTCTGCGGTAATACAGGGTGTCCGCCGGGAAGGTATACTACTTTGTTTGTTTATAATTTTTGATTAAATGAAAGAGAATGGATCTTATATTGATAAATGTTTTATTTAATGTCGGCAATTATGTATGGAATACAATATCAGGTAAATGTCCGCCTCTGCTAGTCTCACAAATGCGAGCCCTTTTGAGCACATTTTTCATTACATTCTCACACATTTCACGCGGTATTTCATTAATTTCATCACGAATATTTTGTTTGAGTTGCTCAAGCGTTTCTGGTTTGTTTGCATAAACCTTGCTTTTCAGATATCCCCACAAAAAGAAGTCAGGAGCAGTCAAATCAGGCGACCGTGGAGGCCAATCAACATCACCATTTTTTGAAATAACTTGTGGAAAGAGGTCTCGCAGTAATTCCATTGTAATCCTGGCTGTATGCGATGTGGCACCGTCTTGTTGATACCACATGTTAATCAAGCCCAAAGCATGCAGTTGTGGCGTTAAAAAGTTTTCAATCATATCACGATATCGCTCCCCATTCACAGTTACCGTTACGCCGTTTTCAAGGTCCAATGATTGTTTTGAACACTTCCTTGAACAGCAGTAATGTTTTCAGCCGATCTTGCAGTACGTTGTGGCCCATGCTTGGGCCTATCACCTACAGACCCTCTTTCTTCGAAATCATTCACTACACGATAAATAGTGCGTTTTGTTGGCACGTTGTTTCTCCCAAAAATTTCACGTAACTTTCTCATCGTCACAGTAATCGATGATTGATTTTGATAAAATGTTTTAACGATTAAAACACGTTGGTTTATCGAATATTTTTCCATAATAAATTTGCCACGTGTCTACTTCACGACTGCCAAATATGAACTGTCAAGACTAATGTTTACCAAAATGGCGGCAAAACAAAGTAGTATACGTTCCCGGCGGACACCCTGTATTTGGGTACTAAGGCCTAAGATGATAATTCAATTATGCGGTCGTCAGACTTACCCTCAACTACGCTGCAGTAGTTTGATGGGTAAAGACTAACGAAGCCACTACAGTACGTATGATCTGCATTCGACAAAAGTCCGGTTCATCGACAGTTCGAAGATAAGCGACGGATGTGGGTTTGGAAGTTTTGCCCAATCCACCGATGTTCACATCACTGTTTGTCTTGGATTGGACTCATTCAGGCAGATATGTATTTTTGCCTTAGTGTCATCATTCATTCTAATACTCGTAGAGTAATGAGATGGTCGTCAGACTGGCTACAAATGGTGACACTTGCTGGAACATTTCCAAAAAATATTGGAAAAAAAGACCTGACACAGTACAATGCTACCATTTTTTGTTTTTGTACGTTAATTCATGGCTAAAAATTTTGAAAATGGACATATGGCCACCGTGGCTATTCTTGACGAAGCGCATTCTGTCCGTTCAATTTGGACCACTTTTCAACCAATAACGGCCATATGTTACGAATAAGATGAACAACATTAGCTTCCAAGATCACAATTGTTGCTGGTTTATCAGCAAAAAGTTATCGTTTAATTGTGATTTCAATAGGTCTATGGTTTCGGTCACCGTGCCATACGGCACTCCATCGTGTAGGAATCTCAGTTGTTCAAGATCAATTGCATTCAAATTTGGAAAGTGTTACTATCTCCGTAACGTGAACTCCGGCCTAATTTTTGAAGAAATAAGGTCTGATAATGTCAGTGTCAAAATGCACCATATGCGACAGTTTAATCCAAAAATGAATCTCATCGCTGAACAGAATTTTATGATAAGACCATGGGTTGATTTGCAACTAGAGCAAATGATAATCTTCTGATGGTCTTTGCACACAATTTTCTACATAGTGGATGGGCAGATGATAAACATGATGGTCGAAATTTTGTTCGAAAAGGACTTTCAGCGACTCGTGTAAAGAAATTCACAAAAAAAGTTCGTGTAATTGGCATACTTATGGATTTCAATATATGGAAAAATTTATCCACGTGCTCGTCTGGTGTACACAGACGAAAGAGGGGCTGATGTTGCCTAAAACCCTAGAAGGTCAATTGCCCACAGAGCTCAACAATTGAACATCAGTCGCACTTCCCTGAGGGGAATGTAGCATAAAGACGTCGGATTATTTTCTTACAAGCTTCAACTCATTCTAGACTTAAAACAAACTCACCAATCTCTTAGTTATCATTTGTCTGTGTGGGCTTTAAATGGAGTTGGAGAATGACGTCGAAGCTCATTTTTATCTCGGAGGCTACGTCAAGAAAAACTGTAACTTTTGGGGTTCCGAAAATTCACAAGTGGTCGTACATTGGTCCCTACTTCTTTGAAAATAAAGTTGGCAACAATATTACGCTGAACAAAGTGGGATGGAAAACTAATAGATGATTTGGACTTGGACGGACTTTTGTTCCCACAGTGCTGTGCATCGTTCCAAACCAGCCGTCAAACAATCGATATTTTGAGCACTAAATTTGGTAATCGTGTTATTAGTCACTTTGTAGACGTGCCGCTGCACAGCTGGTTTTAGCGCCGCTGGACTTTTTTTTATGAGAAACTGTAAAGGGCGTTTGTTACTCCAACGATCCACAAACAATTGACGAACTTTAAAAAAGCATCCGTCTCTTAAGTTATCCGCAGCACCCACTTGAATGAAACTATCTTTCATACATAATCGGAAGCTGTACTTTTTTCAATTAAGCAACAATCATGAAACTATGGATCCTATTGAACAAAGTCGTTGCACTAACAATTTCAAAAAAAAAAAAAAAAGATGACCCATCCGTTAAAAATTGAGAGAAGATACTTTATTTTTGAAGTTTGGAGGATCGTGGTTCATATTATGTATCTTAAATGAGTCAACTTATGTTGCTAATCATTTTGACCAGTATTAAATTTTTGAGTCTGACTGCTTCTGGGATTTGGTTGCACTTTTTTAATAGAAAAAAAAGCTAATTTGTGAACTACTGGTAGAGCGGATTGATGTGGAATGCAGTGGTTTCCTAGCTACTGGGAGATGACCATTCATGGATTGAACACCAAATAATTTGTAAATAAGTCGATGCTAGTAAATTACACCGCTATTTCACAAAAAAACAAATCAGCATTTAACAATAATTGGGGGAACAGAACTAACTATTTTAAGGATTACTGGTCCTTTCTGGTAAACTTAGCTACTCGTGTGTCTAGAATATTTGAGAGTTCTTTACCAATGATTTGGAAAACTGGCAAAGATTCTCATGTTTTAATTTAAAAAAAGAGCAGTCTACTTCCTAGGCACAAGTAGAACTGTAATTTTTTCTTAAATTAAAAAGTTTCCAGTGCACACAGACATAACATCAGAATCTAAGGGTATTAGAACGTAGGAAAATGTCCTCCTAGACAGACTGAAACCTACTACCACAATGCAAAAGTAAAAAGAAAGGGTATAAGAGTAAAGGGGAGCCTCGGCAATTACGAGACATAACCTAAGATACCAACTGAGGATGTATGGGCGTGGTAGATGCACCTTTCTTTAAAAATATTCGTGAGTTTAACTAATTGCTTTCATATTTGAGTCCACATTATCATTTCTTAGGAAAACTGTAAAGTCCTTCACTTTGTTTGCTCCTCTCTTGGATATGCTGAATTTTCTAGAAACAAAAAAAAATATCTGCATCTTTTCAATTAAAGAATTCCTATCCTCCCAACGGCAGCCATTTTGCTTCTTCATTTAATATAAAAATAGACAACCACTATTGCCACTGTATACTAATGGCTCATTCCAGCTATTTCATATAACATAAGCACACTGCACTAGGCCAAGAAATCCTATTCGTCCTTCTCCACCAATCCCAAGTCTATATAACGATAGCATTTATATAGAACAACCCACCAACCAAATGTCGGCTCCATTTCCAGTTGCATTCCACAGGAAAGCAAAAAAGCTTCTTATATACCAACCCACTTCGTACAGAATGGAATTCCCCTCATTGCAGCAAGACAAGGAGTACACAATGCAATTGCCATGCCCCAAGTTGAAAATAAAAGCCATCCTTCTTTAAGTGAAAGTCCTTTTCCTTTGTGCATTGCATCGATGTGTGCATGAGACTTTCTTCTTGCACTGACATCCCCAACTGCTATCAAACGCATGCGCTTGACGGGGAAAACTTTACAAGTTAGAGGCAAGCTTTGCCTTGCACTCTAATTTGGCAAGAATTTCACCGAATTTTAAATGTTTCTTTGTTTGCTTTGCTTTAGGCGACAAGGACACACTTTTTGCATCAAAGGATTGGCGGCGCATCGCTTGATACGCCCTTTAGGGTGGAGAATACAGAGTGCAATTGCCGCTGCATGAGTGGTGTTCAAGGGACGAAAATCGGATTTATTTGCACTCTTCATGATGTCCTTAAATTTTCAAGAGGATTAAATATGGGGCGTGGGGAGTTCGTGACAGAGAAGACCGATTGAAAGTAGGTACCGTGAATTACAATCACGTCTAGGCAATAATTTAAAATCGATTGTTATGACTGGGGGGTTGTAATGATGGTGATGTTTCTTACGCGCTGTTATGTTGTCATGCGAAATGAGTTTTTAAATTACTTCTTCAAAATGTAAGGGGATTGGGTAACATCTTCGTAATTAGAAAATTTTAAAAACGTTTTTTCTTTCATATTCATTGCAGGTTCAACAAGAAGTGCGTAAAGCTTGCTTGTATTTGACTTCTTACAGGTGAAGTTCCATTTTTCATGGATCTTCTGAAGAGATTGCACCGAGTGTAGGCTAAGTCCAGTCAATGAAAGCGGCGTCACTCTTAAAAGATGTTTTGAAATCTATAATTTCTGAAGGTGTTGTTGCACTCCACAAAAACTGGAAGAAATAATGTTTTGTAGAGCATGCATTTTATTCTCCGAGTTAGGAATTTAGAGCTTAGTTGTTTTGCTAAACCGAAGAAGCAGCGGTTTCCTTGAGTTAGTCTTCGTCGAATCTCCAGTAAAATGTCGTTCGTGGAGTTGATTATGATTACGTACAATTCGAACGCTAAGCATTATGTGGTCGTCAAGCAAATCTGTCAAGCAAAGCGTTCAATGTGAACCTCGGTAATGACCCGAAAAGATACACACTGCGAGTACATAAGAATAAAGTTAACCATTTGTGGAGCAAATGTCACCTTCATGGAATCCGAAGAAGACTGACATGAAAAACTACTGTTGCTACTTTAGTTTGGCAACTATGAGTAACTACCATGACGACGTTGTGATACTGGCAACAGGCAAGTTCCTCCCAACACTCAGCGAACAAGTCGAAGGGGCCATCAAAACCCTTGATACATGGACCAGGAACTGCGGGCTCACGGTAAGCCCCCAGAAAACCGAGCTCGTATTATTCACAAATAAAAGGAAGTTACCACAGTACGCCATCTGTCGGAGGTACCCTGCTTAAGATCTCCGACAGCGCAAGGTACTTAGGTCTTGTATTAGACAAGAAACTATACTGAAGAATGAACATTAATGAAAGGATTAAAAAAGCAACTATAACCTTCTATTCATGCAGCAGAATCTTTGCGAAAATCTGAGGTCCCTCTCCTAAAATAATTCTCTGGATGTATAAGGCTATAATAAGACCCATACTGACATACGGCAGTCTTGTATGGTGGCCGGCGGTTAACAAGGTCACGAAGATTCAAAGACTAGCGTGCATCGGGACCACCAGTGCGAAGAGGACACCTCCAACCGCTGGACTTTAGGCTATTCTCAACCTACTTCCGCTAGATATCTTCATCAAAACATCTGCCATCAGAATCAGCCAGTCAGAAACGTGGAAGTCAAATGCAATAGGGCATACGACTATCATTCGGAAGTATATTGGCCATGTACCTATTACGGATTCCATACGCCATACTTAGATCTTTCTCAAGCGCCTATCCTAGCAGGGAGGAGTGGTTAAAAGGTCTAATACCAAATGCGCAATCCATTGCCATATATACAGACGGCTCTAAAATGGACACTGGCGTGGGGTCAAGCATCTTCTCCGAATCGCTAGGAATATCGAAATCAGTACGCCTCCCAGACCACAGTAGCGTGAATCTGTAGTAAGGGCAATACCACAAGAGGGTATCACCTTCTTTATTGACAGCCAGGTAGCTATAAAAGCAATAACTGCCACAGAAATTAAATCGAAACTTGTGAAGTGCTGTCGAGAAGAGCTTAAGGTGCTTGGAACACAGCACAAGGTATCGCCTTGCGCACTTAAGCTTGAAGTAGGGAAAATAGCCATACAGGAGGCGAACACCAGATGGACCTCCTTGGATTCCTGTGTAATCACAAGGAAACTATGGCCGTCCTTCGATAAAGGCAGAACCGAGAGACTTATACGGGAAGACAGGAAATTCTTTTCCATCCTCGTTGGGGTTATCACGGGGCATAACTCTCTACGGTATCATTTGAAAAAACTATGTCTGACGGAAGAAGAACTCTGCAGAGGTTGCGGTGACGAAGGAGCTTTTGAGGACACAACCCACCTCCGATGCCACTGCCCTGGCCTCCGACACAGCAGGAACAAATTCCAAGGGAGCTCCTTTTTCCAAGACCTAGATGAACTCGCTAGCACGCCATCAGACAAGATAATGAAATTTATCAAGTCCTCAGGATGGTTTGTATGCAAAGACTCGCAACAATAATTATCGGAGCAAATTAGTATCGGAAATAGGTTTCAATAGGCAAGGGGCATCCTTTCCTCCAAAGGGCATCAATCACAATGGGTCAGTACTGACCTGAGTATGGCGGGGAGCAATTCTCTCCTCGCCAGTCCACATACCTAACCTAACCTATGAGTAACTAACAAAATTGGTTTTCAACACATCGATGCTCCCACCACATCTGTTGTTAGAAGCACCAAAGATTAGTTCTTTGAGGGTATAAAGTGGTTTTTCAATCGTTTATTAAGTCAATTATTATGACACTCTTCTAAACTCTAAGGAGTTGCCAAATCTATATACAGTCGAATCCCTCTAAGTCGAACCTTCTCTAACTCGAATTTCCCTCTAACTCGTATTTTTCGACCCTTTTCTTGCCCTCCCTTCAAACGAAACGAACTTTCAGAGAATATGTCCTCAAACGCAGAGAAGAATATCCCAAACTGTCCACATTGCGAAAACTTGTCGGAAAAAGCGGAATACGTGTTTTTTCATTACACAATAGATGAATCCGAGAGAATCGCCCTACGGAACGTGAATAATTCCAACGATAGGGTATCGAAAGCCTTAGCTCACAAATCGGCATAGAGCGGCACTTCATAAAGTAAAGAAAACTGGTCTGCGGTAAGTGACGCGGAGGTAAGAATTCTATGTCATTTAAGGCACCTTGAGCGTAAAAAAATAGTAACTGCTTTACACTAATGCCCCTAAAGTATTATGTACCTATCAGTGGTTCCTCGACCTGGTAAAAACCCGGCAATACCAATGGCTCTGGGTCATCGGTGCCAATGCAAGGTTTACACCTTCCTGGCAACCACCATAGTATGGTGGTAAATGCTAAGCAGTGAATATTA
Source organism: Blera fallax (assembly GCA_946965025.1). NCBI lineage: Eukaryota > Metazoa > Arthropoda > Insecta > Diptera > Syrphidae > Blera > Blera fallax. Next base: position 105,619,877 of record OX337244.1, on the reverse strand, counting down.
TTAAGTTCTTTGTTAGCTGAATGATAAATTCTTTGTGTAACGATGGCAAATGGAATAGATATGTACAACCGCAACCTTTACAAACTGTAAGCCAATGAACCACAATACTTCAGATAAAGAGTCCTTAAATTTTAGGTTAGTCTGAGAGCTCTGGGATTTGGTTCTTCCTTTTTTTAAATAAAAATAAATCAATTCTCTGTCGTAGATACTCGTATCAAGATTGCAAGCAGTTGCTGAAGAAAACTGGAAGCAAAATTTTGCGAATTAAATCCGCTATCGATTGTGGTATCTAAACAAGGAATCGGTGATTCGTTCAAATTTTCAACTTCACAACTGCAATGCCGGAAAACCTGCAAAATTTGGCTGTCCTCGTGCGATATAATACTAAACAGAGCAGAAACTAGTCAAAAACCAATGTCATCAGCGGGTTTTGAGTAAATTCGAAAAAAAGAGCAAAGTAGTTTAGAGAGACATTGATTAGACACAAATTCTGAAAATTGTTAAATTGATTTTAATATATTGGTTGTTAAGTGTGTAAAAAAATTATGCATGTCAACAAAAACAAAATTAATTTGGAGATGCGGGGCATCGATCCCCGTACCTCTCACATGCTAAGCGAGCGCTCTACCATCTGAGCTACATCCCCGATGAAAAAATTGTAATAAAAAACCAACTATCTGGACACCGAAATGACCAAAGTCAACGCATAAGGTGTCTCAGTTGCATATCAATTAATGTCTTTGTAATGCACACCATGGTTATTGAAACCAGTTCAAGATACTTTCATTCAAACCTAACAAAAACCAGGCAAAGAAAAACCAACCGGCTTTGGTGGCCTACAATTATTCAGACTGAATGTACACGTTTTTTTTTGCTGTTGTGCGATATTGCAAGAAACCAAGAAACTTGATATATCTAGAGCGTCAGTTCAAAACACTCCTAGCTCACAGCACGACGCACTAATAGCTGCAATAAAGGGTGGGATATGTATGTTTGTTCATTTTGAAGTGCGTGTTATTTTTATGCTGGCAACACTAGTGCGTGCTAACAGATAGGTAGTGGCAAGCGTCCGCGGTAAGTAATGCTTAATTATATGCTAGAAAATATTGAAAAATTGTTTGCAAGAAATTTTTGGTCTAAATGAGGCGCCTTCAGTGACTCTTAGAAGGAAATTCATAAAGAAAGGGCGGTTTGGACTTCGACGGGCTTTAGTTTCAACAAGGTGGCACAATGTATGGCACCAGCCGTCAGTGAGCACTAAGTTGCGTAGCCGTGTTAAGACCTTTTTTGGAAACGTGCTTTGGCAGTTGTGATTTAAGGGCGATGGAATTTTTTTTGGGACCTATTAAGAATCTTGTTACTCCAATGATTCACAAACAATTGCCGTACGTAAAAAAAACATAAAGTCTCTAGTAGTATTGCTGAGAACAAGGTTCCTCAGGGATAGCACTCTCGATAACGCAGCCTGGTTAATAGATTTCTCATAAAAGCTGCCCTATAATTGAATCGAATTATCCGTTTCGATTTTCGAGGCAGCTGATGCTATTGGGGTGATCTTTGGGGATAATTTTTCTATTTTCTCGCAGAGCGTTTTCCGAGTTTCACGTCTCTTGATCCCTTTATTCCACGTCCAGTTGATCCAGAGTCACACCATTATAACGCTGAAAAATGGTGATGGAAGCTCACTTACTATCACTGCAGCGCAAAGCAGGAGTCAAAGAAAGAGTACTTGGTCTGCAAAAAGAAGAAGAAAAAGGGAGAAAAGTCCCGCGATCACAACAAAACAAGGACAAAACAACTAATTGGAGGGTAGCTTTGTCCTGAATGCAGCAATGCGAGGAAATCTAGTCGATACGCAGGGATTTAAACAGTCCTTTCATCAACCGATATAGAAAAGGTTGCAGGTATTAAAAAGCTGAAAAACAAAAGCCGATTATTCCAATGACATTCCAGCGAAGCCTTTAAATGCGGAGGTGATGTCTTGGCACGGGCCCGAAGAGTATAGAAGGTTTCTTTGTCACAAGCGGAGAATCTACCCGCAAACTGTTGGCTCTACTGTTCTAGAACTGTATCCGTAAATTTAAGAATTGTCGTCGACGGATGCCCTTCGTTAAAAGGACCAAACATTTTCTCTTTAACTTTACAGGAGCATGTTACAACGCTGTCACGCCTTTGAACAAAGTCAAAATTCTTAAACTGGGACATAGAAAAGAAGGAGAGTAATCACATTTCAGACAATATAAAGGAAGCTGCTTTCGCTGCCACTGACGAAGTTCAAAAGAACGTCTTAAAATGAATTTCATTAATAACTCATAGAAGTTGCCCTTTTCAATTCATTTCTTGGCGCAGTTACACCACTAAGTGCAACGCCTTCGACTCCAAGCAGTAACCACAATTTTTACGGTTCATTTGTGTTCATGTTGGAAGGAGTCTGATGCATCAGCAGCTGCATAAACTTTTAACGTTGCCTTTGATCTTGACTTCTTCACAATTCAAGGTACACTTGATTGGTCAACGATCGATGTTCATTTTTAACCTTCGGCTTAAGAGTGAAATTAAATGATTTTTTTTTAAATCATAACTTAACGCTGCCTACAAGCTAACGACCTTATAATGCAATAACAGACACACAATGACATCGTACAATGCAAATGCAAAAAAACTTTAGCTTCAGAGATGTCAATAAAGGAACGTTTTCACTTTCTGCAAAGTAATTATCATTCAATCTATCCAACGAAATGAATAACGCATACATGACGTAGGTATCAATATTATGAGCTCATTTATGCAATATAAAAACGCAGCCTTCGAAGACATCATCTTCAGTATTAATTTTATTTGCATCATGCGGTCACCATTTCTGCTGTTTGTTATCAATGTAAGTAACATTTTGTCGTCTTATTTTCAATTCAATTGAAAAATGACCTTATTTTAGGTCATTCTTTTCGGTTTAGTAAGGAAAAACTGTCAGGCATTTGGATTTGGACTGACACCAGCACCTTTAAATGTGGTTCCATTATCAGCAGTTGCTCCATCGCCATTTGCTTTTCCTTCGCCATTTCCCGCACCATTTCCCTTTCCAGCTGCACCTCCAGTACTAGTTCTAGCACCATCTTATGCTCCAGCACCTTTTTTCCCACCAGCATATCCTCCTTATGCAGCACCACCACCGTACGCACCACCACCATACGCACCGGCACCATACGCTCCATATTCACCGCATTTGGGATTGGCATCGGCCATTTTGAATCTTATATTAGCGAAAAAAGGAAAATATCTTCCTCCTCCTCCATTTCCTTATCCTCCTCCACCACCTCCATCACCGCCACCACCACCACCACCACCATATCCTTATCCACCGCAGGTATTTATCCAAAAAAAATATTGTTGCTCTTATTGAATTTTTTTAAAAAATTTATTTCTCTTACAGCTTCCAAGGGCACTTCCTAATAAGCATGTCCTTAATGTCCACATCACGAAAGATGAAGATAAAAAACACCATCATTGGCATGAGGATAAACCCAAATGGGATTAAACTACGAGTATAATATAAGAGAGTTTATTTAAAGGCAGTGTATGGTCCAAAATGTGTTAAAAATATTAAATAAATCGAGTTTTAATTTAATTACTATGATAAACTAAACTAATAAGGGTACCGAATTTAAATTTCTCTAAATTTTTTTACAAAAGATTGGCAACTCTCCAAATTTCTTATGTGACATCTGTCAATTTGTGACATATGTAGTTGCAACTAGAGAAAGTTCTACTGAAACCCCAAGGACATCAAATCGTCGTCGTTCACAAGAATTAGAAGTTTAAAGAAGCACCTTACAGCGAATTATCACTAATGTTCTGCATCCGCATGCGTACAAGATTCAAGTACTCAAACCAGAAGACCATTTTATGTAAGTGAGGAGAAGTTGTTAATTCCTCGACGGAATATGTATTAGCATTGAATGAACATTTTCCTAAGAAAATCGTTTTTAGCGGATGAGGTAGGATGTAAATAATAAAATCAGATTGCGAAGAACTTACGACTCAAAGCATCCTTTACGCGTCACTGTTTGGTGGTGTTTTTAGACTGGTGGAGTTATTGGTCCGTACATCCTAAAAAACTCGGTTGGAAAAGCGGTTACAGTAATTGGTTTGGACTCCTGTAGTCTCTTAAATCTCAGATGTTTGTTTCAAGAAGCCATAAACAATCCCTGAGCTTAAGAGCAGATCCAACGTTTTCTTGCCGCGATGGGCCATGGGATATGCCGGACAAAAGGAGGATGATAAGTCGTGCCGAATGTTCATATGTACGAGTATTTATTAACGTTACATAGTCAATTGGATGTGGGTGAAAGACTTACCTTCAAGCATGAAAGCTAACGAAAAAAAAGCGTCCAGGAAATTGCTCTTGCCGGGAATAAGTCGGTCGTTAAATTTCAGAAAAAAGAATTCGTTTAGCATTATTCGGTACCGCAATTGACTGTGATTGTAGCACCGGCTTAATTTTCGAAGAAATAGGGCCTGATGACGCCGCGAGCCCAAAAACCACACACAAACTGTCACTCGTTGTGGATGGAGAGGTTGCTCGACAATCACTCTCGGGTTTTCAATGCTGCAGATGCGATAGTTTGGCTTATTAACGAAGCCTTGCAGATGTAAATGGGCCTAGTCGCCCATAATGATTTTCTTGAAAAAATCAGCATCACCAACATTCAGTTAGTAAGCGCACGGATTTCTCGGATTAATTAAGCGGAACCTTGTAATCATGCATTTTAAGATTCCAAGCGTCTTTTTCAGTCACAGCAGCGATGTTTTCGACTGACTTGACTTTTCGAGCACGAGTTGAAGTTTGCACATCACTAACTTGTCCGGTTGCCTTAAATCTATTGATAACAATAGCTAGACGAGAAGGTGCTCTTCATAGCGACCGAAAAAAATACGGACTTAACGAAATATCTCCTCTGGTTTTCTTGAACCACACTTGACTTGACTTGACAGCTGTCAACGAATGACGGCTTTATATTTGAAGAGCCGAAAATACTGCGAAGTTTAAAATGAAAGCTCTTAATGGAAGAACATTTACATTGTAACTATGTGTGCTCCAAATCAATAGGCTTCTCAGTTTTCAGTTTTTGAATTTATGCATTCAATCTTATGTGGGAGACAGACTGCTGGTATTGATACCATGGTATGAATACCATGGTATGAATACCATGGTATAGTGAATACTATAACCCCTGACAGACTGCACTTCGTAGTATACGTTGACTTTTGCATTACGTGGTATAGTTTGACATGTGTGTTGCGTCTCATCCAGCTCCTCACACATTTTTTGCAACACTCCAATATTGCGTCTTGCTCCTCATAGCTCGCCGATATAATTCCTCAAAACTTCTTCACTTACTTCACTGTTTCCAATGCAGATAAAATTGTCCTCCTTAATCCATTTTCAAAACATTTTTCGCTGTGATTGCTTGCTTTTGAATTGTCAAAGAAGCTATGAAGAACCACCAACAGAAAGAAAGTGGCGCTGCAAGCACTAAGATGGTGGTATACCACCAAAAATTTGCGAATCTCAATACTAGGTTCTATTCATGGTATACGTGGTATTGCAGTGACAGACATGTGGTATAGAACGTAGTATTGCTATACCATGGTATCAATACCAGCAGTCTGTCTCCCACAGTAATCTAAAATTAGACTTATCAATGCTTCACTTACCTTTATATCGTATGTAAAAATATTTCCCCATCGGCTGCCAATAAATGCAGTACCCCATTGAATGTCAATGGATTGTAGTGGTTCTTGCAGGTTAAGAGACTGGATTTCCAAGCCAAAGTTCTATTAAAAATGAAAAAGGTAACAATTTTAAACATCTTTTTATATACACAGACTCGTATCTGCTTTAAGGCCTCCAATGACATTTAGTCTAAACAAAGAAATATAGAAAATCCGAGTTTAACAGATGTGCTTGCTACTCTTGTGTGACGTGGAGAAACAAGGAAGCTTATTATGAGTATTACAATGCAAATCAGATACGAAACTTAAATTATTTTTAAAGGATCAATCTACAGGTACACGAAGTATGAATACAGGGGATGATGCACCCAACATTTAGTAAATGCTTCAAAAAAAAACTCAGACTCACCTCAATAGAAGTCTTTTTTAGAAATCCATCCAGCGACGTTGTGTACACAAAATTCTCCCTAGGACACGTGAATATC